>OX403620.1:2566385-3166385 GCA_948107695.1 Meliscaeva auricollis | reverse complement strand
AGAAACAGAGTCCATGTATTCGCATTCGCATTCGCATGTGTGTAGAGTAAAAAAAATGAATTAAAAACCTATGACACGCCAAACTGAATGTAGGGGTTGTAGAAGTATAGCTTTAAATGTCACCAGGGTACGGAATTGCGGACAAAAGGAACATATTTCATTTTAATTAAAAGTTGAACCAAGCAAAAAACTATTTTATTAAAATCGGATCAATATGTAATTTTTTTAAATTTTAAAAATCACTTTTGAACAGTAGACGTTAAGAAAAAAAAACTTTGTGCATCCGTGATGGAAAAGTTTGTGTTGTCTTGAAGAGGATTTGAGATTTTTCCTACACAAAGATGGAGACAAATGCAGGGAGGCATTTTCCTTTAGTTAGAGGCGTGTTTTATTGGTAAAGTGTACAGCCAGTTTAGCAAATTTTAACACACAAACAAAACCAACATCCCAAGTTAGTTTGATAAACTTTTTGTTGTTTGTAAGGGTCAAAATTTGCTTAATCCGATTTTGTTTCACTGAATATAATCTTGACTTATGATAAACTTACAAATAATATGATACAATGGACAATTTTCGAATTGTTCGCACATAGAGGCCTAATGCCGGCCTTACACGACACAATATTATTGCGCAATACTCAGTATTGTGCAATAATATTGACCGTGTAAGGGCTGTATTGCACAATATTTTCGGTGTGCACAATATATTGAGTGATATTAAAAAAGTTTAATATTTTATGAAATTTTACTCAATATTTTTCGTTTTCACAACGAGCAGATACAGAAAAAGCAAAGAAAAATAGAAATATTGCGCAGTAATATTGAGCCTTATAAGGGCGACCCTTTTTCGCACAATATTTTTGGACAATATTATTGCACAATAATGTTGTGTCGTGTAAGGCCCGCATAACGTTATAAAGTGGCCACGATAGTGGACAGACCCAGGATCGGTGTAGGAGGAACAATATCCTCGTTCAGTTTCCATTGCTGACAGGTTCCTTGGCTTGAGATGCCTTCGCTGAGTGGTCAACCGTCTCAATAATTGGTTAAAGTTGTAAGAGATACTTCCTAAGAGTAAACCTAAACTTGCCATCGGAAGTAAAAAATCAAAATAAGGTGATTTGATACTAAGAAAACCCTTCTATTAGCAGTGTTTCATTCAACACTGAGTAGTTACTCAGTTTGATTTTATTTGCAAAACAAAATCAAATTCGACTACTCACAATTTTTACTTGCTCTATAGGGCAAGTATTGGTTTCGTGTCAAAAAAAATTCGAGGTTTTAATCAAAACCAACATGATGGGTAAGCCCAAAAAAGTGATTTTCGTCATGCCGTCCGTCGGACTGTGCGTCTGTTCATCTGATCGTCTGTTCGTCTGTGCGTCCATCTGTACAGAGAGCCACAGCCTAAACGGGTTAACAAATTTGCATTAAATTTGGTACAGATAACTTTTTTGTAATTTCCGAGGTTATTTTTCTTTTTGTTTTTGAATGTCTCTATTAGAACTTATAGCTCCCATATAACGATTTCGAGTTATTAGATATTTCTCAAAAACGGCTCTAACGATATTGATTAAACTTTGTGCATGTTATGTGATAAGTAACTGTAACAATACTGCGTTTTTAGTTTTTCTCAGAAAATTCGAAATTCGAATAACGGATATATGATGAACACGTATTTCAGGAAATTTTCGATAATTTTTAGTTTTTTTCCGTATATATCAATACAAGCTTAACTGATTTCGTTCAAAACTTGTCACTACGTTGTTATCATTATTTTAAAAAGTATTGTGTATTATTTAGTTTTTCAAAGAAAAAAAATTGGAAAAAAAACTTAACCAAAAAATCATTTTCTTCCGTCTTTTTTTTTCAATATACAAATACATACATATAAGAACTGTGAACTGTGCAATTTATTTGTTTTTGTTTTGCGAAAAAAAATGAAACACTGAGCAGCTACTAATGGTGGAATAAAACATGGACATTTTAATCTACAAAAAAAACCATTACTTGCCTATAGAGCAAGTAAAAATCTATTTTATTTATATTCCTACATTGGCAGCACTATTCGTTTCGTTTACATTTCTTGGGGTATTCCCCATCCAGAGAATGAGGAATGAAATGATAACATTATGGTTTGTTGCGGTTGTAAATTTTTTTTTTTTTTTCAAAAGAGAAAATGCCAATAAAATGAAATTAATATAACCTGAATTTGAATAGTTAGGAAAACCTGCGGGATTGTAGAACTAGTCGAGACCTGCAGAAACCAAAGATTCGCTTTTCATTCAACCCCTATGATGTTTTAAAATAACAAAATATTCTTGAGTTCAATACAAGTGGAGTGTAGCAGTTGTCGAGCACAATAGTTTTTAAAAGGAAATATCAAATAAAATTTTTTTGAATTGTTGAGGACCTCTTGTGAAAAAATTGTAATCGAAATCCGTGGATCGAAATCTGATACGAGGAAATCAGAAAAGAGAAAAACGGCTCTATGGGAGGTACCGTTTTTAACCAATGAACAACATTTTTTTTATTTCAAAAGTACGACCTTGCCTGTTGCATTACACATACAAATTTTAATCAAAATCGTTAGAGCCGTTTTTGAGAAATCAAGTTTTTCCATATTGGTTGTATGGCAGGTACCGTTAATTTTGGTCCTAAAAAAAAATTTCAATTTCCCCTCTAGGGAATCACCAAAAACCCTTAACTAGATAATCGCTTAAGTATTGTAGCCTCTAGCTCAAGATAGATACAGACTAACAGACTGACAGACTGACAGACTGACAGACTGACAGACTGACAGACTGACAGACTGACAGACTGACAGACTGACAGACTGACAGACTGACAGACTGACAGACTGACAGACTGACAGACTGACAGACTGACAGACTGACAGACTGACAGACTGACAGACTGACAGACTGACAGACTGACAGACTGACAGACTGACAGACTGACAGACTGACAGACTGACAGACTGACAGACTGACAGACTGACAGACTGACAGACTGACAGACTGACAGACTGACAGACTGACAGACTGACAGACTGACAGACTGACAGACTGACAGACTGACAGACTGACAGACTGACAGACTGACAGACTGACAGACTGACAGACTGACAGACTGACAGACTGACAGACTGACAGACTGACAGACTGACAGACTGACAGACTGACAGACTGACAGACTGACAGACTGACAGACTGACAGACTGACAGACTGACAGACTGACAGACTGACAGACTGACAGACTGACAGACTGACAGACTGACAGACTGACAGACTGACAGACTGACAGACTGACAGACTGACAGACTGACAGACTGACAGACTGACAGACTGACAGACTGACAGACTGACAGACTGACAGACTGACAGACTGACAGACTGACAGACTGACAGACTGACAGACTGACAGACTGACAGACTGACAGACTGACAGACTGACAGACTGACAGACTGACAGACTGACAGACTGACAGACTGACAGACTGACAGACTGACAGACTGACAGACTGACAGACTGACAGACTGACAGACTGACAGACTGACAGACTGACAGACTGACAGACTGACAGACTGACAGACTGACAGACTGACAGACTGACAGACTGACAGACTGACAGACTGACAGACTGACAGACTGACAGACTGACAGACTGACAGACTGACAGACTGACAGACTGACAGACTGACAGACTGACAGACTGACAGACTGACAGACTGACAGACTGACAGACTGACAGACTGACAGACTGACAGACTGACAGACTGACAGACTGACAGACTGACAGACTGACAGACTGACAGACTGACAGACTGACAGACTGACAGACTGACAGACTGACAGACTGACAGACTGACAGACTGACAGACTGACAGACTGACAGACTGACAGACTGACAGACTGACAGACTGACAGACTGACAGACTGACAGACTGACAGACTGACAGACTGACAGACTGACAGACTGACAGACTGACAGACTGACAGACTGACAGACTGACAGACTGACAGACTGACAGACTGACAGACTGACAGACTGACAGACTGACAGACTGACAGACTGACAGACTGACAGACTGACAGACTGACAGACTGACAGACTGACAGACTGACAGACTGACAGACTGACAGACTGACAGACTGACAGACTGACAGACTGACAGACTGACAGACTGACAGACTGACAGACTGACAGACTGACAGACTGACAGACTGACAGACTGACAGACTGACAGACTGACAGACTGACAGACTGACAGACTGACAGACTGACAGACTGACAGACTGACAGACTGACAGACTGACAGACTGACAGACTGACAGACTGACAGACTGACAGACTGACAGACTGACAGACTGACAGACTGACAGACTGACAGACTGACAGACTGACAGACTGACAGACTGACAGACTGACAGACTGACAGACTGACAGACTGACAGACTGACAGACTGACAGACTGACAGACTGACAGACTGACAGACTGACAGACTGACAGACTGACAGACTGACAGACTGACAGACTGACAGACTGACAGACTGACAGACTGACAGACTGACAGACTGACAGACTGACAGACTGACAGACTGACAGACTGACAGACTGACAGACTGACAGACTGACAGACTGACAGACTGACAGACTGACAGACTGACAGACTGACAGACTGACAGACTGACAGACTGACAGACTGACAGACTGACAGACTGACAGACTGACAGACTGACAGACTGACAGACTGACAGACTGACAGACTGACAGACTGACAGACTGACAGACTGACAGACTGACAGACTGACAGACTGACAGACTGACAGACTGACAGACTGACAGACTGACAGACTGACAGACTGACAGACTGACAGACTGACAGACTGACAGACTGACAGACTGACAGACTGACAGACTGACAGACTGACAGACTGACAGACTGACAGACTGACAGACTGACAGACTGACAGACTGACAGACTGACAGACTGACAGACTGACAGACTGACAGACTGACAGACTGACAGACTGACAGACTGACAGACTGACAGACTGACAGACTGACAGACTGACAGACTGACAGACTGACAGACTGACAGACTGACAGACTGACAGACTGACAGACTGACAGACTGACAGACTGACAGACTGACAGACTGACAGACTGACAGACTGACAGACTGACAGACTGACAGACTGACAGACTGACAGACTGACAGACTGACAGACTGACAGACTGACAGACTGACAGACTGACAGACTGACAGACTGACAGACTGACAGACTGACAGACTGACAGACTGACAGACTGACAGACTGACAGACTGACAGACTGACAGACTGACAGACTGACAGACTGACAGACTGACAGACTGACAGACTGACAGACTGACAGACTGACAGACTGACAGACTGACAGACTGACAGACTGACAGACTGACAGACTGACAGACTGACAGACTGACAGACTGACAGACTGACAGACTGACAGACTGACAGACTGACAGACTGACAGACTGACAGACTGACAGACTGACAGACTGACAGACTGACAGACTGACAGACTGACAGACTGACAGACTGACAGACTGACAGACTGACAGACTGACAGACTGACAGACTGACAGACTGACAGACTGACAGACTGACAGACTGACAGACTGACAGACTGACAGACTGACAGACTGACAGACTGACAGACTGACAGACTGACAGACTGACAGACTGACAGACTGACAGACTGACAGACTGACAGACTGACAGACTGACAGACTGACAGACTGACAGACTGACAGACTGACAGACTGACAGACTGACAGACTGACAGACTGACAGACTGACAGACTGACAGACTGACAGACTGACAGACTGACAGACTGACAGACTGACAGACTGACAGACTGACAGACTGACAGACTGACAGACTGACAGACTGACAGACTGACAGACTGACAGACTGACAGACTGACAGACTGACAGACTGACAGACTGACAGACTGACAGACTGACAGACTGACAGACTGACAGACTGACAGACTGACAGACTGACAGACTGACAGACTGACAGACTGACAGACTGACAGACTGACAGACTGACAGACTGACAGACTGACAGACTGACAGACTGACAGACTGACAGACTGACAGACTGACAGACTGACAGACTGACAGACTGACAGACTGACAGACTGACAGACTGACAGACTGACAGACTGACAGACTGACAGACTGACAGACTGACAGACTGACAGACTGACAGACTGACAGACTGACAGACTGACAGACTGACAGACTGACAGACTGACAGACTGACAGACTGACAGACTGACAGACTGACAGACTGACAGACTGACAGACTGACAGACTGACAGACTGACAGACTGACAGACTGACAGACTGACAGACTGACAGACTGACAGACTGACAGACTGACAGACTGACAGACTGACAGACTGACAGACTGACAGACTGACAGACTGACAGACTGACAGACTGACAGACTGACAGACTGACAGACTGACAGACTGACAGACTGACAGACTGACAGACTGACAGACTGACAGACTGACAGACTGACAGACTGACAGACTGACAGACTGACAGACTGACAGACTGACAGACTGACAGACTGACAGACTGACAGACTGACAGACTGACAGACTGACAGACTGACAGACTGACAGACTGACAGACTGACAGACTGACAGACTGACAGACTGACAGACTGACAGACTGACAGACTGACAGACTGACAGACTGACAGACTGACAGACTGACAGACTGACAGACTGACAGACTGACAGACTGACAGACTGACAGACTGACAGACTGACAGACTGACAGACTGACAGACTGACAGACTGACAGACTGACAGACTGACAGACTGACAGACTGACAGACTGACAGACTGACAGACTGACAGACTGACAGACTGACAGACTGACAGACTGACAGACTGACAGACTGACAGACTGACAGACTGACAGACTGACAGACTGACAGACTGACAGACTGACAGACTGACAGACTGACAAACTGACAGACTGACAGACTGACAGACTGACAGACTGACAGACTGACAGACTGACAGAAATTCCAGAACAAAGTCCTTCGTGGAATAGTAAATGTACCATGGTATATAAGAAAAAGCGATTTGCATCGTGACCTACAAATAAAAATTGTAACAATAGTTGTAAAAAAACATGCTGTATCACATTATCAGCGTGCACAGTCATATAAACTCTGAAATGGAGTCCGTATTAAGTACGAGAAGCAAAGTTTGGACTAAGAAGAACCAAGCCACAGGAGCTAATGGTTTTAGACCAGGGAAAGTATTAAAAATTTAAACTTCCCGAATGTAATGAACACATTGAGAAAGAAAAATCAGTTGTCGATATTTCATAGATTGGTCCAGATTTCGAGGTGGTTTTAGTTCTGTAAGAGGTGCCGATTACTGCCAAGTGTCTTTTGAAGATTTCCATCTCCTGTCAAAGAAAAAAAAATGTAATTCTTGGGTTAAAAATTAATATAATAATCCATGGTGAAGGGACTAAGGACTCCTGGGTACTACGTACTGTATGCATCGGATAAAGGTGAACCTAGGTCTTGCATTATAGTGAAAAGAAGCATTAACGTATTTTTACTCCCTAATTTCAGCGATGGAGATATAACTGCCACCGCCAGACTTGTAACAGCCAGAGGCTCGTACTGGATTGTCTCGGGGTATCTCCGCCATGACCAGCTTGGCCCTCTCCCAGGTCGAACTCTGGAGAGAATTATCGCGGAATCTGATCGGCAGAAAACCAGCCTCATAATTGGAAGTGATGTTAACTCCCATCATACAGTATGGGGTAGTACCGATATCAACGATAGAGGTGAGTCCCTTTTTGATTATATTCTAAGCACTAACCTTATAGTAAGTAACGTAGGTAATGAACCCACTTTTGTTACTAGAAATAGACAAGAAGTTCTAGACATAACTCTTGTCTCCGACACTATTCACCATATGAGTATGAACTGGAAGGTATCGCAGAAACATTCGTTCTCTAATCACAGATACATACAGTTCAGCCTAAATGATGAACCTCCTAGCCGTATAACTTTTCGAAACTATAAGAAAACTGACTTGCCCAAATACAAGAAAGCGTTTGAAAGCATGGTTAAACCAAATCTTTTAAGTCCTCCCCCCAACACTCATGAACTTGACAGTAAAGTCAATGATCTCACAATAGCACTAAATAAGGCCATGGCAATCTCTTGCCCACTTACGCATGTAAGAGGAAAAAAGAAACCATATTGGTGGAATTCAGGGCTCGAACCGATTAGAAAAAACTGTAGGAAGCTTTTTAATCAAGTTAAAAGTACTAGATGTACGACGAACTGGGATTCCTATAAGGAATCCCTAAAACTTTATAAAAAAGAACTGAGGAAATCCAAAAGGTCCTCATGGAGAATTTTCTGTAATAATATAGAAGAAACCTCCGAAGCATCTAGACTCCGGAAAATCCTTTCAACAAATCCAGTAATGCCTAGCGTTTTAAAAAATGCTGATGGCTCGTGGACCAATTCTTGTGAGGAATCGCTCAATTTGCTCCTAGATACGCATTTTCCAGGTAGCTCCCAAATTATTAATGAAAATAGGAACAGCATATCAAACAATATACTAACCTACCCACAAGGTCTGATCACAAAAGAAAAACTACATTGGGCAATCAACAGCTTCAAACCATATAAATCAGCAGGACCAGATGGCATAATACCAGCTGAACTTCAAAAGAGTAAATTATTCTGCCAATCCTAGAGATGCTCTTTAATGGCTGTCTAAACCTGGTACACATACCTGCGCTATGGAGAGAAGTAAGAGTTGTATTCATACCAAAAGCGGGAAAATGCTCCCATGTAGAACCGAAAGATCTCAGACCTATTAGTCTATCATCATTCCTTCTCAAAACTTTTGAACGAACGATTGATATCAACCTAAGAAACAGCATGGACACCAGACTTCTGTCTACGGCTCAACATGCATACTGTAAGGGTAAATCGGTGGAAACAGCTCTTCACACACTGGTGAGAACCATCGAATACTCCCTCCATAATAAAGAGTATACTATGGTCGCTTTCCTAGATATACAGGGCGCTTTCAACAATGTCGGCACATCTGCAATCACGTCTGCACTATCATCTCTGGGGGTGGAAAGATCGCTTGGAGATTTGATCAATCAGATGCTAACTAGCAGGATTATCAACTCAAAGCTGGGCGATTTTTCTGCAAAAAGATCTGTCAGTCGAGGGACGCCGCAAGGCGGTGTCTTATCTCCCCTTCTCTGGAACCTAGTAGTAAATGAACTACTGAGGTCGTTAGAAGCGGAGAGCTATAGAGTGATTGCCTATGCGGATGACATTCCCATTGCCGTATCAGAGAAATATCCTAGCACCATAAAAGATCTCTTACAATATGCCTTAAACAAGCTCACAAGCTGGGCCGATCGATGTGGACTTGATGTCAACCCACACAAAACGGATCTTGTCCTCTTTTCTAAGAAATACAAAATTCCCCATATAGCCCCCCATTCCATTAAAGGTATTCCACTAACATTCTCCGACGAAGCAAAATATTTGGTCTTATTTTAGATAAGAAGTTGAGCTGGAAACCTAACATTCAAGAAAGAGTTAAAAAGGCTCTTCTCGTGTAAAAAAGCCATTGGAAGCAAATGGGAACTACAACCCCGTATAACTTACTTATATACCTCGGTAATCAGACCGATCCTAACATACACCGTGTCTGAATGGTGGACTGCACTGGACAGAAACATTAATTCAGAAAAACTAAATAAAGTCCAAAGATCAGCTTGTATGTGCATAAGTGGAGCACTTCGCACCACCCCCTCCACGGCACTTAACACTATGCTCCATTTAACACCCCCAGACACTTTCGGCAAACAAACTGCTGCAAGCACAGCTATTTGGCTCAAAGCCTCCTCACAGTGGATAAACAATGATATTGGCCACTCCATCATTCTGAACTCATTCAGATCAATTCCATGTAACATAGATTATACCATCCCAAAGATGCAGTTTGAGAAAAATTTTCAGGTTACCATCCCTCCTAGATCATTCTGGGAGGATATGGAATTCCTGGAATGCGATTCAATCGATTTCTACACCGATGGATCGAGAACTGATAATGGGGTTGGTGGAGGTGTTTACTCAGATAAACTTAATTTATGTCTCTCCTTTCGTCTTCCTAATCACTGTAGCGTGTTCCAGGCGGAACTTTTGGCGATAAAAGAAGTCCTGTCATGGCTAAAAGAAAACGTGATATCAAACCAAGATATTCGTATTTTCTCGGACAGCCAAGCAGCTATAAAATCTCTGGATTCTGTCTTTACCAATTCAATAACAGCCTTTAAGTGTCGATCATCTCTGATGGAGATGGCGCAGTAGTTCAATATTCACCTATGTTGGGTGCCAGGCCATAGGAACATTTTCGGAAATTGTAGAGCTGACGAACTCGCCAAAAGTGGAACACTAATACCTTTATTACCAGATAAGGTAAATATAGGTATTCCCATCGCTACGTGTAAACTGTTGCTCAAATATGATGCTATACATAAAACAAACCTCAGGTGGAATAACATCATTACCTGCTTAGCGACAAAACGGATCTGGCCAGTACTGGATCTGAAACGCTCAAAACGTTTAATATCCTTGAACAGATCGCAAATCAGCTCCGTAATAGGTGTTATAACTAGACACTGCACTGAAGCTGCATGGACGAAGAGGAAGAGGAATCGATTCCCCACTTTCTCTGTACATGCCCTGCTCTATCGCAAAGACGAAGACTCTTTTTAGGAGACTTCTACTATAACGACCCCAGTGATCTATCAAATACAGATATAGGTAATCTCGCTCGCTTCATAAGAAGCTCAAAGTGGTTCAACGATTAAGAGGAAAGTTATTATTAGATTCAATGTGGTGTCACAATGGACCAAACTTTGGTCTAAGTGTATCGGCACTCCTGCCGGTAGCCACGTCAACTTAACCTAGGTTAAAAATTACTTCGAAAAAAGTAATTCCGGTGTGTAAAGTTGGACTCCCTACATTTTAGATCTCAATCCAATTCAAAATATTTGTTCAATAATGAAACTTTAGGTTGCCAAGAAGCGTCCAAAATAAATTCAAAATCTAAACAATTTACTTATCGGGATGTGGAACCCCATACCTGCATCAACATCAAAAAACCTATCTGAGTCAATGTCTCACCGACGCGACGTGCAGCTGCCATAAAAGTAAAAGGAGGTCTAACAAAGTATTAATTAATTAGAAAATGATCATAAGAAGCATATAACAAGACCAAAACACTGTGCCAATAGGCATTTTTCTTTAATCCCTATAAACACATTTTTCATTCGAACAACCATTTGCTCCCGTGACCACGTGTGAAATTTTTTACATTTCACAAATATCATGAAATGATTAAAATCGCACAATGTAATAAATCCCCAACTAATTTGACCAACATTTTTTCGAACAGCACTGTATGCTGAGAGCTGTGCATTCACCACTCCGCGCCTCCCGTTCCTTCTTAATCCATCCTAATCTCTCAATCTCTCGCACAGTTCTCACGCTTATTTCTGACGTCTCAGGTGATTTAAATAACGTGCTCTTTTTCGGAGGTTTCCGATGCATTGGTTTGTTTTTTGTGTTTTCAAGCATTTTCGTGAATTTTATGAAATAAGTTAAAAATAAATTCTTGATTACAGAAATACGAGATAACGATAATTGAAGAAGTCGAAACAAACCTCGATGACGAATCCAGTGATAATGAATATTGAATTATTGTTCTTTAAGAATATTGTTTAGGTCATTTTATATGTACTAATACAGCTGAGCTGAGTGGCCTAAATATAAAAATACCACCTAAAAAAAATGTGAAAAATATTCTTTCTTTGCATATAAATATTTAACGGTAGAACCTATCGAAAAGTATTTTAGGCAAAATTTGTAGATAATACAATTATCTACAAATAATTGTGACACTCTTTTTCTCCGACTGATCACTTAGAAGATATTGCTATTCCAAAAACGGTAAAATGACGAAAATTTCGGTTTTTCACGAAAAACTAAAACAAATGTTTTTGGTATCGAAAGTGTTTGTATACAAATTTATACATTATGAAAATTTCTGCAAAAAAAATTAATTTTATTTGTCTCTGTAAGATAGTTTTCGAGATATAATTTTAAAAACTTCGTCAATAGCCAACAAATCCCTTTTTTTCACTCCAATTGAAAAAAATTTCAAAAAAAATAATTTATGCTCAAATTATAGACTATAAAATTGTTAACAAAACAAATTTGACTTTTTTTGAGCATTCAATTACAAAATATTGCTATTTCAAAAAGGTGAATTGTGGAATAATTGGGTTTTTCGCATACTGCTCTTAAACGGTAAACGGAATCAAAAAATGTTTACACAATTTTTGGCTTGATGAAAAGACATTAACAATTTTTTTCTAGTAGCTTTTATATAATAGAAACAATGGTTTTTAAAAATGGGCGAATGTCGAAAAAAACATTTTTTTTGCTCTTAAATGCTGGAGTTTTCGAAAAATATTTCATTTTGTAGATAAAAGTGCTTCCAAAAAGAGATGTCATGAGCCATTTTTGGATACGAGTGGTCAGTTACAAGACATCGTAACTTTAAAAATTTCACAATGTCCAAATTACCAATTTTTGATTGGCCAAATTTTTTTCGACATTTGGCCAATTTTTGAAACCATTGTGTGTATTATATGAATGCTACTAGAATATGATAGTCAATGTCTTTTCATTAAAGGTCTTATAACAGAAAGTTTTCCATTATTTATTGGTATGCTACATAAACGGGAAGTATATGAATTATCAACTCCATCAGAAAGAGATCGCTGGATAGCGTCTATTCAAGTCAACGGTCGTCTTGTGCCCTGTCGAATAGACACAGATGCACAGGCCACCATTATTTCAAAGCAGCAGTTCCAGAAACCTTGTAATAGGTAAAATAAATAAAATCTTCTACTAAGATTATGACATTCAGCATAGAAGTTCTACCGGTATTTGGATACTGCAATTTGAGTTGTCTTCATCGTGGTCAACACTACAACATTCTTTTTCATGTCCTGGATATACAATGTCATTGGTCTGTAGTCATCAACTAAACTTAACTTAATCAAAAAGGTAGATGAAAGTCAAACAACAAATTCTTATAATCCAGAATAAAAAAAATACAGTTCTTAGTCAAATAACCATTCAAATATTTGTTAAGAAGCAGATAATAAGCTAAGCTTTAATGGATATCAGGTAGAAATATTAAAAATCTACAAAAAAATCTAAAGGATATTCTACAGACACTTTCTCCAAAATACAAAAACAACATAAACAGACGAAAAATGTTTCAAATATGTGAAAAGAAATTTTACAATCCAACAATAAGTTTTTCTTAAAACTGTATTTTTTCTTTTATTTTTCTGATACGAACAAATTTTTCGTGTCAGGAAAAGAAATTTAAACATTTTTAACAAAAAGGAGTACGATAACTCTTGCGCCGCAAAATAGTAACGGATTCCTGAAGAGGGATCAAATACAAGCATATTTAACTATGAACTGAATACAAGCATATTTAAATATGGGGTCTATCTTCCCCCTTTTTTTTGGCGCCAAAGTTATCGTTCTCGTGCTAAAACTAGTTATGCAATTTTAATTTTTTGTTCATAAAATATTCTTTGAGTCATAATAATAAAACGATTGAAAACAACGTACAAAATCCATTCGAAAATGTTTCTGATTCGTTTTCCTGATCATAGCGATCAACAACCGGCCCCTAAGGTGCTTTCTTTGTACTAAAGTCGTTCTTATAGACAAACCTTCAGGAAGGGGGTTGTGCATTGGGGTAACTTCACTACCATGAAAAAACGACTTTGTTCCGAAACAAAACCATGCCTCGGATACGGATGATCTTAATGTTGACAAACCCAGCAAACGAAGCAAGGACAACGAATTTCGGATCTGTACGTGGAATCTAAGGCAGGAAGTTTTGGGCTTTAATGCGGTTAGCGAGCGCCTGGTCAAAATCTGCATCAAGGCAAAATTTCAGAACATGACGCTGATCTGTGCTCATGCCACGAACTTAAGAATGACCCAATTATTGATGAATTTTACGACCTCCTCGAGCACACGTACGATAAGTGCCCCAAGTATGTCGTCCAGATTATTCTTGGCGACTTCTACGCCAGATTAAGTAAGGAAGTATATAGGTCTATACAATTGGAAAGCATAGTCTACATGCCGAAACGTCCAATAACGGAATCAGGATGGTTGACTTTGCGGAGGGGCGAAATGTCACCATTGCGAGCACCCATTTCTTACACCTCAATATACATAAGGGGACTTGGTGGTCATGTGATCAAAAAACTGTCAACCAAATTGATCACATCGCGATAGACGCCAGGCATGCTTCCAGTTTCTTAGATGTCCGAACGTTCCGAGGAGCAAACGTTGACTCAGACCACTACTTGGTCTCGAGTACAGATGCGGATGTCTATGACACTACAACGCAGAACAGATGCTGTGAAAAAATTTGTTGTCGCGAAACTCAAATCGCAAGAGACCGCCAAAACTTTTGCTGACCGCGATTCTCTTAATCTCTTGGCCAGCCAGCCAACAACAAAAAAAGGTACAAAGTAATAAAATAACAATAAGATTCAATCCAGCGATGATGTGCACACCATCTGGAGGAACTGACCAACTTTAAATTATAACAACGAACAGCAAAATTACACTACAAAGTATAAAAATACAATTTTCGGGGTAGGTGATTTTTACTATTAATTTGAACGAAAGAATAATTAAATTTTATTTGATTATGAATTAAACTATTATTATTGATTAAGTAAACGAACTACTTTTGAAAAGAAAACAAGAAAGAAAAGAAAGAAAAGAACAGAAACCTATTTAACCAAAGGTTGAATCAATTTTCATAAAGTTTTGTTTTCTGGTTTATTTTGGGGTTACCATACATTTTGAGGCCGTGCTCATAGAGTAGGATCGTGTGGAAATGGGGTGGGATAGTCCTCGGAGTGCAGTAACATCTTAGCTCTCCTCACTCTAACAGGGATAACAAATAATATCTTCACAATAATAAGACATTTATCAGCTTCGTGATTTTTTCATGAAAAAATGTAACGGCCACAGTGGGCCAACTTTTAAAAAGTCCTTGTCATAATCATATTTCGAGTGTGCTTTAAGTTCAAAACTAATTTATTAACTGGGTTAGGAAATATTGGAAGCTTCAAAAATTTAAAATCGGTCGAAGGACTCGGTTGATACAAGTAATTAAAATCTCTGGTCCATCGAGCCCGGTAACAATAATTTATTGGAATAATTGGAACATCAACTATAATGTCCAAAGCTAATCAAATTCAACATTTGTTGGAGAAGCAAGGCGAACTGTGCGAGTTGATTGCAAAATCCCTCAGTAAATTGAAAAACAGCGAAAAAATCACCAGTCAGCGTATTGAATCCCGTATCAGAGCTCTTTCTTAGAACCACAATTCGTTAGGAACACTTAAATCATCATTAAAGGCTGACCAGCAAGCAGAATACGATGAGGAACCATACTTCAAAGAAAAGGCATTTATGGAATGTGAAGAAAACTACCTCGATTCAATGGAGCAACTGATGATCTTGTCAGAAGAAATCATGCCGAAACCTTTAATCTGATGTTTCCATGGTTCGATCACCATGTTCGGCGTCCACATCACATGTTCGATTGCCAATAATGAATCTGCCTATGTTTAGTGGAGAGTTTTTGGATTGGGCTCCTTTCAAAGACGCCTTCACATCTCAGATAGGTGCCCACAAATCTTTGACATGTGTTGAGAAACTACAGTATCTAAAAACATGTCTCGCTGGTGGCAAAACAGCTTCCCGTTTGCATGCTATTTCTCTCACAGCAGCTAACTTTAAAGTAGCATGGAATGATCTTCTAGAGCACTACAACAACAAGCGACTTTTGGTTGATTCAGCTTTAGATCTATTCTTTTCTGCCAAATCAGTCACTCAAGAAAGTTCAGAAGATCTTGATGGTTTAATTAACACAATTAATCAAGCAGTAGGTACTTTAGAAGCTCTTGGTTCCAAAATCGATCATTGGGATGAGGTCCTCGTGTTTTTAGTGTCTCGCAAACTAGATTCTGTATCTATAAAAGAATGGGAAAAACATTTAGGTTCCGAATCAGAAACATCTTCTTGGAAAGATTTTAAGTTATTTATACAAACTCGCATTCGTTCTCTACAGGCTTTTGAACGAGTAAATCCCAAACAACAAGACATAAAAAGGCCAGCACCAGGTAAAAATCAGTCATCTAAAGCAAAATCACGTGGCTGTGCGCAGCTCGTTTCAAACGTGTTCTTTTTGCAACGGGAATCATTTTTTATTAGCTTGTACAAGTTATTTATCAAAAACCTTTGAAGAGCGTCATCAGTTTGTTACACAGAAAAAACTCTGCTATAACTGTCTCGGTACACACTCAATCAGCAGCTGCTATTTGAAGAAAAGATGTAACATGTGCAGTGGTCGTCATCATACTTCTATTCACCCTGGAGGCAACTCATCTAATCATCAGTCTAACAACTCGGCACAAAACAAATCTACAATATCATCAGTATCAGCTACACCAGTATCATCTACGCCATCCTTTGCTGCTGCATCTGTTAACGCGACTTACATCTATAAATCTCCAACAAACGGAAGGCTTTTGGCAACAGCGTTAGTTAAAATTAAATCGATCAGCGGAGAGCACCATGTGGTAAGAGCTTTTCTTGACCAAGGTTCTGAAATAAATTTAATTTCAGAAAAATTAACGCAAATTCTTGGATTATCACGTGCTCACACATCATTTACTATATCGGGTATTGGAGCAGACGCCTCATCTTCACACAAAGCAAATGGAAAGGTCACCTTGGATATTCAGTCATGTGTAAATGAATACACTAATGTTTTTGACGCTTTCGTTTTATCAAAATTAACTAATTATCTGCCTTCAACAATGGTGGCTGTCAACAATTGGCCTCATCTGAAAGACCTGCATCTTGCAGATCCTGAATATTATCAGCCAGGCCAAATAGATCTCCTGCTAGGAGTGGAAGTGTACAGTCAGATAATACAGAATGGACTTAGAAAAGGACCAATGGAGGCGCCAATTACTCAACTTACCAGTTTAGGGTGGATTCTTTCCGGATCGACACCATTAGCAGTACATACAGCATCGTTAGAGGAAGTGGAGGCGTCAGCTTTTCATTGTCATATTGACTATGAACTCGTTGACCTTATGAAACGATTTGTGATTCAAGAAGAAGTCTTCAGGTCACCTAAGAATCAACTCACTTCAGAAGAAAAACATTGCGAGGAGATTTTTAGGACTACTCACACTCGAAACTCAGAAGGAAGATATATTGTGAGGCTTCCATTTAAGTCACACCCCAAATCTTTTGGAGACTCAAGAACGCCAGCACTGAGTATGATTTATAGGTTGCAAAAGCGTTTCAACAACAATTTATCGTTTTATGAAGACTACTCAAATTTTATCTACGAGTATGAAAGCCTGGGCCACATGCGCCGAACATCTGAGCTTCCAAAATCAGCTGATCGTGTTTTTTATTTACCTCATCATGGTGTTGTTCGTGAAATGAGTGCTACAACTAAACTCCGAGTTGATTTTAACGGATCTTTTAAACCACCCCAAGGTTGGTCACTCAATGAATTTCTTCACGAAGGCCCCAAGCTTCATGTTGATCTTCCTGATGTTTTAACACGATGGCGAATGAACAAATTCGCTTTCTCATCTGACGTCACAAAAATGTTTAGGCAAATTCAAGTTCATCCTGACGATTGGGACTTTCAAAGAATTTTGTGGCTTGAAGGTTCGGATGTTGTTGAATTTTTGTTGACAACGGTAACATACGGTACGAGTACAGCTCCTTATCTCGCAAACAGAGTTCTCCGTCAACTTGCATCAGACGAAGGCCATCTTTATCCTGAGGCTTACGTCGATGATGTCTACAGTGGAGCGTCTTCTATAACGGAGGGTAAGCAAAAAATTAGTCAAATAATAAATCTTTTCAAGGCAGGATGTTTTCCACTTCAAAAATGGGCAGCCAGCCACGAAAGCCTATTAGAAGACGTGCCTATCGAAGAACGTGCTTCCTCCTCATCTTCACATTGTATTAAGGATGGTCCTGTTCATCGTACATTAGGGCTCAACTGGCATGATCGGTTCATTTTCATTTCTGAAGAAATAAGTGAGCCCACCGTATATACGAAAAGAAATGTTTTGTCTCGTGTTGCAAAATTATTTGACCCCCTGGGATGGCTATCTCCAGTGGTTGTTCGAGGAAAAATTTTTATGCAGGAGCTGTGGGGAGCAAATTTAAGCTGGGATGAAGCTATTCCTCTTAATCTTGAGCTGCGATGGAAAACTTACATTCATGAACTTGAAGATTTACATTTGATCAGTGTACCACTGTACCTAGATGGCTTGGATTAACTCCTTCATTATTATCTGTCGAAATCCATGGCTTTGCTGATGTCTCTCATGCAGCACTGGGTGCAGTTATCTATCTTCGTGTTTCAAGAGCCATAGACGACATTCAAACAACAATTTAAGCATCCAAGACCAAAGTGGCTCCTATACGAAAATCAAGTAAGTCTGGCAATCGTTCGAGAACTGTTCGCGTCACAACTCCACGCTTGTAGTCGCAGCCGCAGCGTTGCTTCTTACACGTCATGTACAACACATGAAAAAAGTTTTAAATATCGATATATCAGCTATACATCTTTGGACTGATTCCAGTACAGCCTTGTTTTGGATTAAAGGTCAACCCAGTAGGTGGAAAGACTTTGTGCGCAACCGTGTTTGTCAAATACAAGAAAACATACCTGAGGCACATTGGCATCATTTACCAGGTGAGGACAACCCAGCTGATTATGCATCAAGGGGCTTATCACCTCGCAAGTTAGCTGAGAAATCAATTTGGTGGTATGGACCCAATTGGCTGAAACTTAGCGCACGCCATTGGCCATCGCTCCGTCTCAACTTAGACAGGAATGCAGTTCTGGAGGAACGTCAGCAATTGGTAGCATTTACTAAAAAGAAAACGATCGATACTACTTGGGATCTTATTAGTAAGTATTCATCGCTTATGAGACTCTTGCGAATAACAGCCTGGTGCAGGGGTTTCATTGATATTAGACACAATATTCAAGAAAAGAAAAAAGCCAAAGTTGATTTAACTTATATACCAAAGTTCATCAAATTCAAAAGTTGGCTCAGACCTGAGGAACTCGATACAGCGAAGATGTTTTGGATCAGATGTGTGCAGTTTGAAAGTTTTTCATCAGAAATCAGTAGTTTATCTCGTTTACAGTATACTCATCAAAGCAGTTCTATTTTTCGCCTTACTCCATTCATCGACTCTCATGGAATTCTTTGAATTGGCGGGCGGCTTCGCAACGCCCAAATCGATTTGGACACAAAGCATCCAATTATACTTCCACGTGAGTCCAAATTAACAAAGCTTATTCTAGATCACACGCATGAGTCAACACTTCATGGCGGAGTTCAATTAATGCTGGCCACACTGAGAAGGAATTACTGGATCATTGGAGGCCGCAATGCAGTTCGCAGTTTCATCAACCGCTGTGTAGTTTGCACAAGGTACCGAGCTACAACTCCTAAGCAACTGATGGGCCAGATTCCTATCAATCGAACAATTCCATCATGTCCATTTTTACATTCTGGTGTGGACTATGCCGGCCCATTCACATTAAAAACAAGGAGAGGACGAGGAGCAAAACAGTACAAGGGATATCTTGTGGTGTTTTTGTGCTTCGCTACTTCTGCTGTTCATCTTGAGCTTGCCACTGATTACTCTACAGAAGGATTTATTGCGGCTTTTAAGCGCTTCACTGGGCGGCGAGGTATTTGCTCGACGCTGAGAAGTGACTGTGGAACTAACTTTGTCGGTGCTGATGTGGAGCTGCGTAAGTTATTTAATTCTGCCTCTAATAATGTTAAATCTTTAGTAGATACACTTGCCAATGACGGAACAAAATGGTCGTTCAACCCTCCATCAGCACCCCACTTTGGGGGCAAATAGGAAGCAGCTGTTAAGTCAGTGAAGTTTCACATCAAGAGAGTTATAGGAGATGTTGTTCTCACCTATGAGGAATATTCGACTTTCTTGATCCAAGTGGAAGCTGTTTTGAACTCCCGTCCCATCTGCCCTCTTTTGGATGATCCAACCGATCTTGAAGCACTAACCCCAGGCCAGTTCCTGAACCATCATTGATACAGCTACCTCCATCAAGACTTTCTCGTTATCAGCAGCTACGACAAATGCTAGAAAAATTTTGGCAGAGATGGTCCCTCGAGTACCTTCAAAGGTGGCAAGACATTGGAAAGTGGCATCAAACATACAAAAATATAAAAGTAGGAGCGCTTGTACTAGTTGTGGATGAGCGATTACCTCCAAGTAAGTGGCCCCTAGCACGAGTTGTTTCAACACACCCTGGAGCTGATTGACTTGTTAGAGTCGTCACAGTGAAGACACAATCAACAACACTTAAGCGCCCAATTGTAAAGCTTTGTTTACTGCCAGTTTTTAATGCTGACAATGAAGACCTTAATTAGAAAATATTTCAACGCTCAAATGAGACGTCGAGGCAGGCGGAATGTTTAAAAATCAACTAACATAAATCTTAACATAATAGAATTTTCATCATAGTATTCTGAACACAGCCCATATATTGCCAACTGACAGATGATAAACTAAATTACTTATGCCGGATATAATTTCTTATAAATGTCAAATTTTCCTTAGTAAAATTTTTCTTTAACAAAACTTGATCGGGTGAGGTTATCTCATCTTTTTTATTCCATATAAAAGATTTTAATATTTCAGATATAAATCTCAAACACATAGCTTTGGTTAAAAAACCAAAAAACCTAGTTCAAAAATTTTTTTTATTGAAGCTTGTATAAAGGACTGTTTTTTTTACAATACTGATCAATTTTTTTCTTTTTTCAATACTGCAAAATTTGATGATTTTCGGAAAGCTGGTTTTGACTCAATTGTTTGAACTTTAGTTGAGTTACAAAATTTCCCATTATTGTCCGTTAACTAAACTCAACTGAAATTTAATCTTTGACTGTTTTTTTTGATTTTTAAAAATAGTTTCAGATTTTTTTTTTTTTAAATCAGTTTTTCAAAAACTGATCACTAATTTTTTTTTGAAATTTTGGTTTTAGATGTTTATTGTTAAGCTTAATACATGATTCATTCATTAATATTTTATTGGAACTGGCACACCGACTTTTTTTTCACAGATCCGAAATTCAAAAGTATTTAAGAAATTGTTTAAATTCGTAACTGTATTTTTTAACGTTTCTTTAGAAAAAAGTTAACCCGTTCAAAAGTTATGAGTTTTCAACAAAAATGAAAATCTGGCCCACCCTTTTCAATATATGACACCATTGTATATATATTCTTATAGTACTATCAAGACACAAAACTATAGTAGCGCCACCTGGGTTTACCGGAGCTGCGCTATTTTTTGGAGTTTTTGTGAGAGCTTAGAACTGGGGTGGGGGAAGAGAATATTTGGGTAATGGAGGAATAAGTAATAATAGTAAAAAGAGAACAAACTATACAAAATCCATGGGAGTTGGAAGATAACTGCCAGTTTGATTTTTGATATGTGTTTTTTTGTTTTATTTTTTACAACGTGACTATTTAGCTCTGTGGATAGAGAAAGATGGGTAGATTGATATAAAGAAATGGAAGAATTATAATTATAATATTTTACATATGAATATTCACAATGGATATGTTTGGTGATATGCGCGTAAGCTTAATGAAAACGATATTCACGATGACGGACGTCGGAAAACGGATCTGGTACCTATCTATTTTTCCAGTTATCAACCCATACAAACCATCTAAAGTACACATTGTTTGGGACGCAGCAGCAAAAGTAAATGGAGTTTCTCTAAACTCAATGCTTTTATCTGGAGATTTTATTTCGCTTCCGCCAAAGAAAGATTGCAATTTTTGGAGACATACGTGAAATATTTCACCAAATCAAAGTGGATGAGTCTGATCAAAGTGCGCAAAGGTTTCTTTGGAGAAATGCTCACACGGGCAAACTTGAAGACTACGACTAAACTAAGAAGAAGCTGTGGAATTATCCAAGGAAGTCATTTACATTCATACACAGGGAGGGTTTGAAATTAGGAACTTTTTAAGTAACTCTTAAAAAGTAGCAAAAGCACAAGGAGAAAATGCTACTCACTTTGACAAGGACTTCAAACAAAACTCTGTTATTTTTGAATCTGAAAAGGTTTTGGGACTGTGGTGGTGTCCTGAAAGAGATGAATCTTCGTTTTTTTTAATAATTCCAAGAAGTTTAGCACTGAGATTTTCAGCAACGAATTTATTCCAACCAAAAGGGAACTTTTAAAAATCCTCATGAGTATTTTTGATCGAGCCTTATTTCTCACTTTCTTGTTTTACTAAAAATACTACTTCAAGATGTTTGGGGGCAGCATACGCAGTGGGACGAAGAAATACATCCTGATCAGTTAAAATTATGGCGCGAATGGGTTAAACTTTTGACTTTAGTAAGAGAAATTTGAATAGGGAGGCAATATTTAAGTAATTTAAAATTTGAAATTGGAGGTTCAGTTGAACTTCACATTTTTGTAGATGCTAGTATGTCGGCCTATGCAGCAGTAGCATATAGAAGAAAAACTAGGTGTTGTCTGGTATGTTCTAGAACGATGATGCGACAAAAAGGAATTTAAAAATTGTTTTTTCTTTGAAAAAAATTTTTTTCAAATTTTTATATCAGTCCAAAGACACATAGCCAACAAAAGTACCCAATGTAAATGAATTTTGAGTTTTCACTCATTCTGTATTTTATCTTCAGTCCTTGGTGGACTACACTCGGTTCTCGTCCTGGCAAAAACTATTCCGCACCATGGCTCAAATATATCGATTCCTCGATATAAAGTTCTACAAGCGAGATCCGAAGATGAACCTTTTAGATACAATAGATATCTCCAGGGCTAAATCATACCTTTACAGACTTTTGACAATTCGAAGCTTACTCAAGCGAGATTAACAAACTTAAACAAAGCCAATTTGGATCAACACAAGTTTGTTTGAAAAATCTAACTTATTGTATACTTTGAATCCCTACTTAGATGAAAATTATGTTATTTGAATAAAGGGTCAGATCGACGCATTCAAAGATGTTTCATTTGATTGTAAGAGGCCTAGGATGTCCATGATCGCTTTCATCATTCGAATCGTGGTAAATGAGCTTCGCCAGTTTTACTACATCCCAAATCTTCGAACAGTTTTAAAAGAGATTCAACAAAAATGTTAAGAATGTAAAAACAGGAGAGCAGTTCCGGTTCCACCACAAATGGGTGATTTACCTCCTGCACGCTTAAAGGCCTTTACACGACCATTCTCTTATGTTGGCGTTGACTATTTTGGTCCAATGTTGGTAACAGTGGGAAGACATAATGAAAAACGATGGGGAGTAATATTTACATGTTGAATGGGGAGTAATATTTACATGTTGAATGGTCAGAGCAATTCACATAGAGATTGTACACAATCTCTCCAGCGACTCCTGCATTTTGGCAATCCAACGTTTTCTTGTCAGAAGAGGAAAACCATTAGAGATGTGGTCAGATAATGGAACAAATTTTAGAGGGGCAGATAGTGAGCTCAAAGATACAATGAATTCGCTGCGATCAGATGTAGTTATTAACAAGTGCGTTTACGAGGTTATCAAGTGGAACTTTATACCTCCAGCATCACCTCACATGGGAGGGAGCTGGGAGAGATTAATTCGTTTAATAAAACAAACATTGGCACATATGCCTCAAATTCGAAATCCAAAAGATGAATTATTGCTTACAATGATGGTGGAGCTTAGTGATGATGGGGTTGTTCTTCGAAAAAACTAGATGACTTACGAACAATATGCTGATAGTTTTTGGAAACTCTGGGTCTTAGAATACCCAACTCTTACTAGAAGGACAAAGTGGTTTCAGTCTGCGAATCCTATATCTGAGGACGATATCGTAATAGTGGTTGATGCGAATTCTCCAAGAAATACTTGGCCAAAAGGGAGGGTCATTCAAATCGACCAAAGCAAAGATGGACAAACTAGATCAGCTGTAGTTCAAACAGCGACCGGCTTTTATACTCGACCAGCAGCAAAGTTCGCTGTCTTAGATGTTAACCGGTTTGACGATAGTGGTAATCAGGCAAGAAACACAGATTACCAGGCGGGAGTGTTGCCAAACCTGGCAGCATTTTAAGTTCAAGCAAATGTCAAAGAAAACGAATGAAAGCAAAGTTAGACATTAACTTCAAAAGATTTTGGCGCACATTTAAGAAGATTCGAACAGAAGTTGCCGCCAAAGAAGAGCCTTCAAAACGAAATTTTTAGTTCTCTATCTTCACTTTAGAAATTATAAAATTAAAACTGAATTAAATCATAAAACTTAAAAATTCAAAGTAAAGTGTTTCTTTTCATTTAGTACGGCAACAAAAACTTTCGCACAGAAGTTTTGAAAAAGAATAAAGGTTTTTTTTAAAGCGCATTGTACTAACTAAATTGTTCTTCTTTTTTTCAAATAAAAAAATACTTTTTGGTGGACATTATTTGTGGACTTAAGTAATTTGTCTGAATAAATCGTGTACAAATGAAATTAAGTTGTTATGAAATTTGTTGATTACAGCTAAACTATAATGATTTCGTTCAAGTTATGTAACTCATAACATACTCATAAATTAAGTAAACATACAGATTCATAATCTGTCGAAAAATATTTTTTTCGAAGAATGAACCTCCGTTGTTCTGATGCCTATCTGCCACAGAAATGTACAGTCAACTCGGCTTAACTTCACGCTACTTTATTTTTAAAGGGTTTTTCAATGAAATTAAATTGACGCAAGAACTAAAGCCGCTTAACCACCAGAACCGTCGTATGTTCGTGAATTGGGCTGAGCAACAACTTGAAATTGGCCCCAATTGAATGTAATAGACTTGGAGGACATGTGGTTTTAACAGGAACCACACAGCGAAGGTCACAATCAATTTATTGGAAACCTAGTTTGGAAAACGTGTTATTTCACGAAATGGTCCAGTCGCTTGGCCGCCTCGGTCGTGCGATTAGACTATTTTCTGTGGGGTTACGTCAAGTCTATGGTCTATGCCAACAAGCCAGCGACGATTGATGAACTTCGTACGAATATCGAACGTGAAATTGATCAGTATCGGCCGATTTATGCTTAAAAACCATCGAAAATTGGGTTCAGCGTCTGGACTTCTGCAAGCGTGCCCGTGGTGGCCATGCAAAAGAAATCGAGTTCCATACATAATGGCATCGAATGTACTTTCACAAGAATAAAGAATTTCATTGATATCCAAAACTGTTTTTGTGGCGCTCTTATTGAAAAACCCTTTACAACAAAACTGAGGCTTGTTTCATACATAATCGGTTCAATTGAATACGAACAAACACAGACCAAAGTGAATGGAACCGCATACGTGTGAAATGAGCTCTGGTTGTCGTTTTTAAATTTCTTCCATAGAAAAACAAAATTCGTGAAAATCGAACATGAATCGAATACGGACCGAACCAAATGAAATCGAATACGTGTAAAAGAAGTAGTACCTATTTAAAAATGCCGATTCTACTGCGCCGGCATCTTATCACCCTTTTCTATACTTATGACCTAAGTCACAAGATCATTCTCATTTTATTGAATTTTATATGTAGTTGATATTTATACCGCTTTTCGATAGAATTTTCAACTTGCTCTAATAACCAATTTTTGTTGCTTTTTCTTAAAAGTAACGTTATTTTTCGTTACCTATGTTTTTCTTTTATTTAGATATCTAAAATAAGGTACACCTACTTAAAATTAGAAATTCTCAGCATTAAGCAAAACAAAAATGGAAAGGCAAAATAAAATGGGGAAAGGGGTCCCCAATTTTGCTCTTGCCCATGGGCCCCATCAGCTTAACGTACGCCTCTGACCAAGTCCATGAGAGCGACCAACGATTGAACGAATGAACGAACAAATGAGATTTGCATTTGATACATTCTAAACATCCTTTTTTTAACTAAAATTATAAAATTATACCAAATGGTAAGAATCTAACTTATTTTAACGTTAAGACACTAAAATTTTCATTTTAATTGTTTAAATAAAAAGTAAATGAGAACACAATCTACTGGTCTTGTCCTATTGGATATTGAAAAGGCTTTTGACAGTATATGGCATGACGGTCTTCTCCACAAACTAAAATTGTATAGCTGTCCCTTATATTTGATCAAAATTATTCAAAGTTTTCTTGAGAACAGAAAATTTCAAGTAAACTTATATAATATAAAATCAACGTTAAAAAACATAACCTCGGGTGTACCACAAGGATCTGTGCTAGGTCCATTATTATATATTACCTTTGTAGCCGACTTTCCTGAAATTTGGAACTGTGAAATAGCAATGTTTGCAGATGACACCGCTATTTATAGCTCAAACAATTTAGGATTCGAAATTGAAAATGATTTGCAGTATGGCCTCAATAAAATTGTGCAATATTTTAAAACATGGAAAGTCAAGATCAATGCTGACAAGACCCAGGCTATTTTTTCACAAGAAAAAGAAAAACCTGTGCTCTTCCACTCGGTCAGCTTAGGATAGAAAATTGCGATATCCCTTGGGTTGATTCTCACAAATATCTAGGTGTATATTTAGACAAGACATTAACCTTCAGGGATCATATCGCAAATACGTTAAATAAAATTAGCTTTGCTAACAAAATGTTGTACCCTCTCATATGTAGGAAATCACCCCTGAGTAAGTTTAATAAAATTATAATTTGCAAAGTAATATTTCAAGCCATAATACTTTACGCATGTCCAGTATGGGGAAGCTGTGCAAAATCCCACATTAAAAAACTTCAAACTTCACAAAATAAAACTCTGAAAATGGTAAATTTACCCTGGCATTTTTCCACAAGACATTTACATGAGCAAACTGGTGTATTACAAGTTGCAAAGAAAATTGAAATTCTCAACCAAAGATTTATATTAAGATGCAATGATTCAGAAAACTTGTTAATACAAAATTTAATAAGTCAATAAACTTAAATTTTAATGATTCCTTTGTTGTTTGCTTTATATGTATACTGTTATAAATTTATTCAATTGTTAATTTATTATTCTATTACTAATTTTTTTATCTATTTGTTTATGTATTTATTTATTTATTTATTTATTTATTTATTATTTATTTATTTATTTATTTATTTATTTATTTATTTATTTATTTATTTATTTATTTATTTATTTATTTATTTATTTATTTATTTATTTATTTATTTATTTATTTATTTATTTATTGATTTTGTTGAACGGCGACACCTTGCCGACTTGCCCTTGCTGGCCGATTTCCACCTTTCCAAATATAAGTTTTTATTTCCAAAAAATAGTGCGCGTTGAAATTTTGTATGTTTTTTTGTTTAAAAAAAAAAGATTTATTTTAGGTTTTAATACTGAATTTAAACTTTTCTTTTTTTTTTTTTGTATGTTAGTTTTAGATAAATTTTAACAAAGGCAAAAAGACTGTTGAGCGAATGGCTTGAATGATAGCAAAAGAATGAATGCATGAATGACAGCTTTGAGTGAAGTTGGTGGTGGTTGAATGATTGAATAATGTATTGAATTGAATTGAATTGAATAATGCATGGTGGAAACACAATGTCCTTAAGACGAGTTAAAACGTAGTTAGAACGTAGTTCAACATTACCGCCCGCCTTGCAATATTATTTGCAATTGTAAAGAGAAGAAAGTTCACAATTCGATCATAACAACCACCAAATTCGTACATTCAATAAAGCTCAAATCAATTTATAGTATTATATGTTTTAATTCATAGTTTTGATTTGAAATTAACTTATACATTACAAAAATATATGGTTTAATATATCCAAATTGAACAATTCAAAATTTGTTTTGTTTTTTGAAGATAATGATTTGAGGTTTTACATATTATTTTTTACTTAGCAAAAGAAAATAGATTATACAAGATATATTTAAGTGCAGTTCATTGGGAAAAAATTCCATTAAGTGATAAAATTCATTAATCAGTGTTTTATACGTATATAAAAAATAATAAAAATTCAAAGTTAAATTTTTTAATTTTGTTTTTGTTTGTAATCAGTCCGAAGGCAAAATACACAGTTTGACGACAGAACGAGTAACAACCCCTTTTTGGGTTTTAACATCAACAACGCGTACTCTATCATCGGGACCACGGTAGACCTTTAAGACTCTACCAAGCCGCCACTCATTCGGTGGAAGCTGCTCATTTCTTAAAACGACTAGATCATTCACTGCGATATCCCTTTGAGGATATTTCCATTTATAGCGATTCATGAGCCCTTTTAAGTACTCTTCTTTCCAACGCAAACTAAATTTATGATGAATAACTTTGAGAGTGTTCCATCTTCGCATAAAGGAAATGTTCTTTTGAGATTCACAAGGCTCAGGGGGACTAAGTAGAGGACCACCCCGTAAAAAGTGCCCTGGAGTTAATGGAAGTAGGTCTTCAGGATTATCAGACATTCTAGTTAAAGGTCTAGAGTTGAGGCATGCCTCGATTCGAGTAAGTAGGGTCGAAAATTCTTCGAATGTATATTTTGCGTTGCCTGCTATTTTTTTGAAGTGAGTTTTGAAACTTTTCACCCCTGCCTCCCACAGACCACCCATGTGTGGGGAGCCAGGAGGAATAAATTTCCAAGTGATTTTTGAAAAATTGGGTGCTGAATCAGCAGGATAACTTTGAACAGCTTTCTGCAGATCTGAAATGAGCAACTTAGATGCCCCTACAAAATTTGTTCCGTTATCGGAAAACACTGTTGCCGGCAGTCCACGACGAGAAACAAAACGTGTAAAAGCGGCCAAGAATGCAGCAGCGGATAAATCGCTGACTGCTTCCAAGTGAATACCCTTTGTGGCAAAGCAGACAAAGAGACATGCGTAGCCCTTTTCTAGACGACATTTTCTTCCGTAGAAGTTTTGAATTGTGAAGGGACCAGCAAAGTCAATGCCAGTGTTGGTGAATGGTAAGCTTAAAACTGTTCTTTCTGCCGGTAAGGCACCCATAAATTGAGCCTGGACAGATTTTTTGTATAAAACACAAGGTTTACACTTTCGAATAAAGTTTTTGATCAGGTTTGATAGTTTGGGTATCCAATACTCGGAACGCACCAAACGGGTCATCAATTGGATTTCACCATGTAACGACAATTGATGAATATAAGATAAAATAAGATGTGACAAATAAGATTCATAGGGAACAATGATAGGAAATTTTTCATTGTATGATAAAGTTGAGCATGCAAGTCTACCTTGAGAACGTATTACCTGGTTGGAGTCAAGAAACGGGCTAAGTGATAAAATTTTACTTTTTGAATGTACTTTTGTTCCTTGAAGGAGGGCAAAATATTCGCCTCCAAAATACTGTTTTTGAGTTAATTGGATAATTTTTGTTTTTGTAGACTTGATCTCTCGATGAGAAAGGGATATCGTATGATATTCGGTTCTATTTGGAACTTTACGAGCTGCTTCACGAAAACGAAATACATAGCTCATTACACGGAGCGCTCTATGCCATGAAGAAAATCTGTTTAAAATTTTATTTTCGAATTCGATTTTTTGCAGTGCAACATTTACGTGTTTTGAATTTGATTTAAGTTCAAGAACTGATTCATCCGGAGGATCATGTTCCTGAAGTAAGGGCCAGTTTAATTTTGGTTCTTGTAACCAATTAGGTCCGGTCCACCATAATTGATTTGATTTAAGTTCTCCAGGGGAGATACCACGACTCGCCAAATCGGCGGGATTATCAGCAGAGGGAACATGACTCCATTGTACATCAGGAACGTTAGTTATAATTTCTGAAGTTCGATTAGCAACAAACGTTTTCCAAGTACTTGGTGGTTTGCTAATCCACGCAAGAACAATTGTGGAATCAGTCCACAGATGAATAGGGATATTGTTTAAAAAATCAAATTGATTAAGTAGTATTCGAATCATACGTGACAGAAGATATGCACCTTGGAGTTCAAGGCGTGGAAGTGAAAGTGTGTTAACAGGCGCAACTTTGGATTTGGCCCATAATAAGTGAGATGTAACTAACGAAGAATCATGACGGACCCGAACATAAACGGTGGCCGCATAAGCCTTTTCGGAGGCATCCGAGAAACCGTGAAGTTGCATTTTTTTCCAAGGGGAATAATCCACCCAACGAGGAATAGAGATTTTTTCTATTTCCGAGAAATCGGATATAAAAGATTTCCATTTTTGATGGGTGAGAGGCTTAAGATTTTGCTTCCACTCAGTTCCATCTTTCCAAATTTGTTGCATGATTATTTTTGCAGTTACAACAACGGGTGCAAGCCAACCTGCAGGATCATACAATCTTGAGATGGCTGATAATACATCGCGTTTGGTGGTAGAAACCACGGATAAACTTTGTGGGTTGGTTGAAAAAGAAAAAGTGTCAGTGGAGGCGTTCCATTGAACGCCAAGTGTTTTGGTTGAACTGTCATCTTCGATAATTAAGAAATCTTTGTTTAAAAGATCTTCCCTCGGAATATGATTTAATAATTCGGAATCGTTAGCTGCCCACTTCCTTAAATTAAATCCAGCGGATCGCAGAGCCGTTATAAGTTCCGTTTGTGCTATACGTGCTGATAAAATATCGTGAGCACCAGAAAGGACATCGTCCACGTAAAACTCCTTTTTAAGGATTTTTGAAGCCAAAGGGAAACTGGTTTCAACATCGGATGATAATTGGTGAAGAGTGCGTATTGCGAGATATGGAGCGCAATTTACTCCGAAGGTGACAGTGTTTAAATTATAATCTACGACCTTTTGATCACCATTGGGGCGGAATAAAATGCGTTGATATTGTGCATGGTCAGGATGAATACCAATTTGGCGGTACATTTTCTCAATATCACCGTTGAAAACGTATCTATAGAAACGCCAGTTAAGAAGGAGCAACGTAATGTCACTTTGAAGAACGGGACCTGGATACAAAAGATCGTTTAGGCTGTTGCCATTGGAGGATGAGCAAGATGCGTTAAAAACGACCCTCAGTTTTGTAGTGGTACTTTGGGGCTTTAAAACAGCATGGTGTGGCATGTAAAAAGATTGAACACAACCATCGTTCCACAACTCGTAAGGTGGTGTGGATGTCATATGACCTAATTCAATATACTCAGATAGGACTCTATCGTATTCTGTTTTAACAGTGGGCTTAGACATTAAATTTTTTTCGTTTCGAAGATATTGTTTCATTGCATTGAAACGTGAAGTGCCCAACTGCGGTTCCTCCGTAGGATTCTTAAAGGGTAATTTAACAATATATCTTCCAGTTGCATCTCGAAAAGTTGTACTTCGATATAAATCTTCACAATATTGGTCGGATGGAGAAAGTAAGTAAATTTGAGGTAATTCCTCGATTTTCCAAAATCTTTCAATACAGTGACTTGGTGGAGGCTCGTCACTATACGAGACAAAAGTTGAAAAATTTGAAATGGTGGGAATATCGTCATAAGGACCGAGTAAAACCCATCCAAAAACTGTGTTTTGTGCTAATAAAGCATTTAAAACATTTTTCTTCACCCCTTCCAAAACTATATCTGGATAAAGATCTGCTCCGATGAGCATATCAATACTTGAACTCTGATAAAAGAAAGGATCTGCCAACGGAAAGTTAAAATTACAGTGTGTTTGATCAAGATCCATTGATACTGCTGGAAGATTACTAGTGAGTTTTTTCAAAACTAATGCTCGGGTCTCTATTTCAAAATTATTTAAGTTAGACTTAAGAGTAAAATTGCAAAGTTTTGAAGCGGAAGCAGTAACAGTCGAACCCATACCACATATATTGGCTTGAGTACTTTCAGTGGGAAGACCTATGAGCTTTTGGAGTTTTTTTGACAGGAATGAAACTTCAGAGCCTTGGTCAATAAGGGCTCTAAGATCAAATTCTGAACCTTGATGTTTTATCTTCACTAAAGCTGTTGCCAATAAAACTTGGCGATAAGACTTAGAAAACATGACGTTATGATTGGTGATCTGAGTGGACTGTATAGTTGAATTGTTACTTTGTGGTGGCGGAATGCCCGAAGATGAAGGTGAATCAGAATATAAAGCTGAATTGGGAAGTGAAGATGAATTAGGAAGAGAAGATGAACCATGAAGTGAAGATGAAGAAGTCGAACTTTTTTGTGAGTTAATATTATAGGATGGAACCTTTTTTTCAAAATGAAGTAACGTATGGTGCCTGCCTTTACATCGTTGGCAGGTGCTAGTGCTTTTGCATTGATTAAGATTGTGATTTATTGCAAGACAGTTGAAACAAAACTTATGTTTGCGCACTGTTTGATGCCTGTCATCAACAGACATTTTCAAAAATATTGGACAAGTGCGAAGTGGATGTTGTTCACTGCATACTTGACATGCAGGAACGACTTTCATATGAAAGTTTCTAAGTGGTTTTGATTTCGTTACTTGTGACGTTACAGGTTTGATACTTTGTGTTTTGTTATGAGAGTTAAGTTTCATCTCAGAAACACTCTCAAGAATGCGATACCGATTTGTTAAAAAAATGTTCATGGTTTCCCATGAAGGAATTTCGGTTGGTTTGCTTAAAGATGTTTCCCATAGACTAAGTGTCGTATCTGGGAGTCGAGATGCACAAAGAAAAGTAATGATTGCATTCCACGCATCGGTTTGGATATCATACGACTTAAGTGCGATCAAAGCATCGTTAATACTACTTTGCAAATTTTTAATATCCCTTGCGAATTCTAAAGAAATGGGTTTTAGATTTAAAAGAATCTGTATTTGATTGTTAACTAAAATTCGTTTGTTCTCATAATGCTCCTTTAGAGCATTCCACGCCAAGTGAAAATTATTGTCGGTTAAACCGAATTTATTGACGATATTAAAAGCTGCGTCCTTTGTTTTAGACCGTAGATGAAAAAGTTTTTGTACATCGCTAAGCTTTGAATGGTTTATATAAACAGCAGTGAACATATCCCTAAAAGAAGGCCATTCTAAATAATTGCCATGAAAATCTTGCGTATCGCAAGCAGGGACTTTTATGTTATGGGAATGTTCACTGTTTGAAAGAGTACTTTGTACACCTGGATCATTAGAAACTTTAGAAGGATTTGCATTAAGTGCTTTTAATAAATCCGCAATGTCACTTGAACATTGAAAGAACGTTGAAGAGGAACTTTGATATTTCGCTTTAACTTCGCTTAGTGAATCTTTAAGATCTTCGTCGCCTCGTATGCATCGGGCATAGGCAAACTTAACGTCATGCCATAAACTTTTTAATTCGCTTTGAAATGCTTCGAGCAACGAAACCGAATGAGTACCGGCTGGTTTTGCCTTAAAGGCCGCATAAAATTCAACCAATTCATCGGTTGCAAAAATTAAATCGTCCAGCAAACTCATTATGACGACAATAACTGTGTATTTTTACCCGCGTTTATAAAGATTCTCACCAAAAAACAAAATGATTTTAAAAAATCGATAGATACGATTTGCAATAAGTGAGTTGTACGTTATTGATACCAAATACGTATAAAAAATGAAAACGAATCAAAATATATGTGAAAAATTAAATATAAAAATTTATAATGCAAAAAATATAGTTTTCTACAAAAGCACTAAAGTATATAATTGTATAAAGTACCTTGTACATTTAAATTTTATGATGCTTGATGATATACAGGATACTGATGATCTTGAAGATGATGATGATGACTTTGTAGATGATGATAATGATGACGACTTCGCAAATGATGATAATGACTTTAAAGATGATGATTGATGATTTCGAAAACGATGAGAGGTGACACGATGAGTGGGGTGGTGATGATGATGGCGTGATGATAGCGGTAACTGTAACGGTGATGATGAGTTACAGTTCACTTCAGCGATCAAAAAAATGTGCCACAATGCACAAACACGACGAAAAATAACGGAGACTGTAACGGTGAAGAGTCACAGTTCACTTCGTTGATCCAAAAAATGTGCCACAGTGCACAAACACGATGAAAGATAACGAGGACTGTAATGGTGCTAAATCACAGTTAACTCCGTCGATCAAAAAAATGTGCCACCATGCACAAATATGATGAAAAATAGTGGATTTGATGTGCCACTTCGTTAACGAAGATTAAATATTGTGCCACAACGCACAAATAATGAAAATAATGAGCCACCACGCTCCACAAAGAAGAAGAAGTGCCACAATGCACAACTATTGAAAATGATGCGCCACCACGCCCCACGACGATGAAAAAGGATGTGCCACAACTCTAACGACGATTAGAAAAGCACCAGGATTCAAATAATGTGCCACAATGCACAACGACGATGATGAAAGAGCACCAGGACTCCAAAAATGTGCCACAATGCCCAACAACGATGATGATGAAGACGACCACGATGACGCTGACCACGATTTTTTTTGACGATTTTTCGCCAAAAAGTTTGCAAATCGTAGCGATATGGTGCGTCCAATATTAAAACGCTTAATTGAATCCAAAAAAATCAAAAATGTACTCGGATGGCTGAGCGATGTGCAGATTTCTTTCCGCACGTGGGATCCGGCTCGAAGGACCAAATGTTGAACGGCGACACCTTGCCGACTTGCCCTTGCTGGCCGATTTCCACCTTTCCAAATATAAGTTTTTATTTCCAAAAAATAGTGCGCGTTGAAATTTTGTATGTTTTTTTGTTTAAAAAAAAAAGATTTATTTTAGGTTTTAATACTGAATTTAAACTTTTCTTTTTTTTTTTTTGTATGTTAGTTTTAGATAAATTTTAACAAAGGCAAAAAGACTGTTGAGCGAATGGCTTGAATGATAGCAAAAGAATGAATGCATGAATGACAGCTTTGAGTGAAGTTGGTGGTGGTTGAATGATTGAATAATGTATTGAATTGAATTGAATTGAATAATGCATGGTGGAAACACAATGTCCTTAAGACGAGTTAAAACGTAGTTAGAACGTAGTTCAACAGATTTATTGATTTATTGATTTATTTAGTTATTTACTTATTTAATTGTTTATTTATTTATTTATTAATTTATTTTTTTTTTTGTTTATTTTTTAATTAATTTCTCTGTTTATTGTTTAATCTATTTTCAATTTATTTAATTAAATGTACATTTATTCGATTGTTTATTTGTTTGTTTACTTATTTATTAATTCGATTTTTTGTTATGCATTAATCACACTTGTTGATAGTTAGAAAAATTTGATTTTGTATTATAAAAAATACTAAATTCACTATTATATATTTCCAAACCTGGCAGATCCCTTACTTTTTAACTTTTTTTTTTTTTATTATTATTTTTATATAAAATTCAACTAAACATATTCAGTCGAGATTTTAATCATAGTTTTCCTTCGAATGTTATCTTCAATTGCAAAATTCTTTCATAAAATGTTTAAAACAAATTTTTCAGTAGTAAGATATAATGTAAATATCATATCTCTGAGCAAGCTGCGTATTTACCAAATATCTGTAAAGCCTTATTCTATGAAAAATAAAAAAAATATCTAATAAAAAAATAATAGAACACAATCTGGTCGTAGCGCCTAGATTTCATTCTTTACTACCAATTTGTTGTTTTTTTTTCAATATATTTAATATTTAATATTTAACAATTTATAAGAAAATTTTAGAGGTTTAACTTTTAGCGTTAATCTAAGTAAGTTTCTTACGATTTAGTATAATTTAAGTTAGAAAAATTAGCTGTTGAAATGTGGTGACCAAATTATTAAACTATACAGAAAGAAAGAACTTGTTCCAGGATTGCTCTTTCAAAATTGATGTCTGATGACTCATCACCAACACGTGGTAAAAAAACACACACACATCATCAAAAAAAAAACAAAGATGATTTAAGTGATGACGCATACTGATGATGGGCTATAGCTACATCCTAATATTTCCCTCGCTACAAAACAAAAAAAACAATATTGGTTACTCAAAGCTGACAAAAATGATCTCATATTAGTTCTTAATTCTCTTTCGTTTCAGTCAAGTGGTACCCATTTATTATTATTATTATTAAAAGCTTTATTTGCCAATCAAAAGTTGTTTGTACATGCATAGTAATATTTAAATTTATATAGTTTTAACAATTTGTACATATACTCAAAGTTTAGTTAGGTAATGTTTTATTCATTTATAATATTTAGATCAATTTAAGTTAATCTCTGTTCCTTCCGTCATATACCAGTTGTTGTTGAATTGTTTAAGATTGTCTTCCCATCTCTTCTTTGGTCTACCTCTTGGTCTAATTTCGTCTGGTGGAGTCCATCTTGTTAAAATTTTTGTCCATCTGTTGTCTTGGATTCTCGATATGTGACCGGCCAGCTCCATTTTAGTTGTTTTATTCTTTGAGTTCCGTCTGTTATATTAGTTCTTTTTCTTATTTCTTCGTTCTTAATTTTTTGAATAGTCCTTATATTAAGTGGTCTTCTTTCGATTTTGGACTGACAGATTCTTAATTTTTCAATAGAATTTGATGTCAGCCCCATTGTTTGTAAACCTTACGTCATTACAGGAAGTATCGTTGAATCTATTATGTATTTTTATGTCTTTTCCAATGTTCGTATCTAAAATTTGTTTGACGTTCCAAAATTGTTTCCAGCTATTGCATATTCTTCGATTTATTTCCTTTTCTTCCTGGTTATCAAATGATTTCAGCTGTCCTTAATAAATGTAGTCATCAGTATATTCAATTTTCTTATTCTGAAGCAAGATTTCCTTTCTTATGTGATTTGTCATAGCTTTAGTTTTGTTAAGATTTAATGAGAGTCCGTGGATTTTACATTCATTTGCAAGTTCATTCACCATTTTTTCTAAGTCCTCTGGTTTGTCTGATAGAAGAACAATGTCATCTGCAAATCTAAGATTGCTCAATCTTTCTCCCCATATATTTAATCCAAACTTATTTTTCCAGCCAATTCGACAAAATATTTCTTCGAGTACCGCTGAGAAAAGAGGTGGAGAGATTGGGTCTCCTTGCCGTACTCCTCTTTCAATGTAAATTTCTCGTCCCATTTTGTCAGTTTTAATTTTCGCAGTGTTGTTGTTGTAAATGTTTTTGATTGTCTGAACAAATATTGGATTAATATTTTGATTCGTCAGTGCTGTCCAAATGCTATTATGTTCTATAGTATCAAAAGCTTTACTAAAATCAATGAATAAAAGATATAGAGGTTTCTTGTACTCATTAAATTTTTCTATTAGTTGATTAATGGTCTGTAAGTGGTCAGTAGTTGAAAATCCTTCTCTAAATCCGGCTTGCTCTCTTGGCTGTTTGTCATTGAGTGATATTTTTAATTTTTTGTATAATGCTTTTGAAAAAAGTTTATACACTGTCGATATTAGGCTGATTGGTCTGTAATTGTTAATAACTTCTTTGTCTCCTTTTTTATGTAATAATGTTATGACACTTTGTTTCCATTGTTTTGGTATCTTTTGGGTTTTAAAAATGGCGTTGAAAAGTTTTGTCAATATCGGTGTGAGAGTACCTTATCAAAATTTTAAAATTTCTGCTTCGATACCATCACTGCCTGAACTTTTCTTTTGTCCCAAATCGTCGATGCAGTGTGCAATTTCCGTTTCGTTGAAAAGTAGCGAATCGTCATCAAAGTTGTCTTCAAGAAAAATGCTGTTCTGGTTGTCTGTCCCATTGTTGGTAGATGAAAATAGGGATTCAAAGAAATCTGTAGCTGTTTTATTTATGTCAATTCTTTTTGTATGTCTGTTTGTGTCATTTTTCATGGAAATTATCCATTCTTTTCCATCATCACACAGAAATTGTTTTGTCTTTTTTATTGATTTTGTATTTTTTAATATGTCTTTCACCTTCATTTCGTTGTAGTTTTGGATGTCTTTTTTTGACTGCAATTTAATAGTCTTTCTTAATTCTTTTAGTTCTTGTGTTTCATGTGTTGTCAAATTCATTTTCGTTTTTAGTTCTTCTCTTTTGTTTATCAGTATTTTTGTGTTCTGTGAAATTTTTTCGACTTTGGTGTTTTTTGGTTTCATTATAGTGTCCTTTGCTGAGGTTTTTGTTATAGTTTCGAAGATATCGTAAATGTTTTGAATATTTTCAAAAGTAAAGGGGGTATCTATAATTTCATTTAGTTTTCTTTCAAGTTGTATGTTATATCTTGTTTGTTGCTCTGAAGTAATTTCTTTAGTTGTGAAATATTTCTGCTGATTCCTGTTCATTGTTCTGTGGTTGATTTTGATTTTTGCGCGTATCATCCTATGGTCACTATCAAATTTTAGCGTGGTTATTGTTGAAACGTCCATGATTGTTTTTATTTTATTCGTCAGCACAAGATCAATTTCGTTTTTTGTTTTTCTGTCTGGAGACAACCAAGTCCATTTAAATTTGTTTTTTTTTTTTTAAATGAATTTGCAAAGGTCAAATTAAATTCTTGTAGCCAACTAAGTAATCTATTTCCTCGTTTATTTCTTTGTCCATATCCGAAACGGCCAATAATATTTTCTTCACCTTCATTTTGTAAGCCCAACTTTGTGTTGAAATCTCCTATAACGTACATAACTTCCGTTTTTGTTGTTTCATATACTTGTTCCAGACAGTCATAGAATAAATCAATTTCTTCGTCGCCGTCGGTAGCTTTATCTGTTGGGCATAGATTTGTATAATAGTCAATTTTGTGTTACTGATTTGTAGAGTGATACTACATATTCTTTCATTAAAGAAACGTATGTCTGTTATGTAACTTTTGAGTTCTTTTTTGATAAGAAAGCCAACTCCGTACAGTCCTTTGGTCTCGCCTATATAACAGAAAATTCCAATGTCGTTTTCGTTTATTTGTTGTCCATATATTCTTGTTTTAGATAGTCCGATAATGTCCCATTCGATGCATGATATTGCTTGTTTAAGTTCTTCCATTTTTTCGTCTGTAGATAAGGTTCTTACATTGAATGAGCATATGTTTAGAGTATTTTGTATTTTGTGGTACCCATTAGTCCATGATAAACTATTTCAAGTATGGAAACAACACAGATTGATAGATAACCGCAACAACAAAAGGACAGAAAGATAATTTTAAATTAAGTTTTTACTATTTTAACTTTACATTTTGCGTTAATAAATAAATAAAGATAAGCATAACGACAAGACGACTATAACTTGTGTAAATCAGAATTCATTTTATGGATTTTTTTAGATTGGCTTTTACCCTAGACGTCACGCAAAAATAAAAAAAAAATTATGGCAAAAAAAAATGGCAGCTCTCTAGCTCGAAGCAAGTCAGTAGCTTACAAATAGAAATAAATGAATATTTAGTGCTTAATCAGTTAGCTTTCAACTAAAAATTAAGATTATAATAAATTTAAACCGTTAATATAAAAAAATATACACTTTTTTGCAAAAATACTGAAAATGGTATGCGACATGCGTTGTTTGTTTACATTCTTCGAACAAGATTTACCGTTTTCTTTTTTTTCTATTTTTGTGTGAAAGAGAAGCGACAAAGACAAATGCGTAAAAAGCCCAATTGGGTATTCCAAATTATATCGCCATAAGAATTAAGAAATGTATGCACACATCGGCTCTTTTGTTCATATTTTGGCTTTAAATCTTGCAATGGATTATGACACACCAAACAATAATTTGAATGTTAAAAACATTGGTGTTTTTTTTTTGGGAATCTGTGTGTTGAAAATTTGCAATTTTTCGTGTGGCCTTTGCCATCTTGAATTTTTCAGAGAGGAAATGACAAATCTTCCTTAGGAAGATTTTCAAATAATAATAATCCAAAATTTTCTGTCAATTCCGAACGGCTGGCTGAGATGAACTTTTCTGAACAAGTAGTACCTACTTGAGTTGGATCTCCTCCATTCCATTCCCACTAACTAGATACACGCCCTTGGTTTTTCGTGGGCTAGTCGAGCCACACAATTCATTTATTTGTATTTATATACATATTGGTCAACAAAATTTAACGTTTATTTCGGTAAACTAAACTTTACTCTTCTGAAAGTTTTTGGTGCTGTAACGAATGTTACATTGTTTCATTTTGCTTAATGCTTAAACTAAATGAAACCTGAAAATTTTACGTTATGAATAAAGCTCTGAACGTTGACATTCAGCGAACTGAACGGAATGGAATGGAGTGTATATCTTTCTCTTTCTTTCTTAACGAGAGAACTCTAATAGCTAGAACTTTCGAGAAAAATTGAGATGAGTATAAATACATGGTCGAAGAAGAAGATCGACACACCCACTACATTGACAACCGGACCTGAACAACCCGAGACAAGAAGCTGCCAGCAAATTCACCTAAAAAATAAAAAATTAACATCGACAATTTCATTGAAATTTTGCTTAAAATAACCATTGTAATCAAGTTAGGCCCCTTCTGTGCCAACATATTTAAAAACCAACCAATTTATAAAATAAGATAACTAGTGTTAAGAAAATTGTAAATATTATTAATTGTTCAATAACAAAAACTATTAACTGTTAACTAAGATCGACACAGTTTAGTTTTGAAAGTGAAAACGATAAGTGGTCGTCAAATTGTAGTTTTTTGTAAATTGTAAGGAGTAATAAAGAAGTAGTTTAATTTAGAATCTAGATCTGTTCTTCGGGAAAATCCCACTTCAATTTTTTTTTAAGACTGAAACTGCTTTTAGAAAGTTAACTTTATAGACATTTGATTCCAATTTGTTCAAAACACAAAGTAACTGCACGAACTGTGAATAAATTGGTGTATTTAGTTTTAGGGCGCACAGTGGTTCGAGTTGTATGAAAAATCAGTCTTAAAATATAAAATCTGAACCAGTCATTATAATTTCATAAAACTTTTAGATGTGATTAAGAATAATATAAAAAAACATGATATGATGGTGATGGTGATGGTGATGGTGATGGTGATGGTGATGGTGATGGTGATGGTGATGGTGATGGTGATGGTGATGGTGATGGTGATGGTGATGGTGATGGTGATGGTGATGGTGATGGTGATGGTGATGGTGATGGTGATGGTGATGGTGATGGTGATGGTGATGGTGATGGTGATGGTGATGGTGATGGTGATGGTGATGGTGATGGTGATGGTGATGGTGATGGTGATGGTGATGGTGATGGTGATGGTGATGGTGATGGTGATGGTGATGGTGATGGTGATGGTGATGGTGATGGTGATGGTGATGGTGATGGTGATGGTGATGGTGATGGTGATGGTGATGGTGATGGTGATGGTGATGGTGATGGTGATGGTGATGGTGATGGTGATGGTGATGGTGATGGTGATGGTGATGGTGATGGTGATGGTGATGGTGATGGTGATGGTGATGGTGATGGTGATGGTGATGGTGATGGTGATGGTGATGGTGATGGTGATGGTGATGGTGATGGTGATGGTGATGGTGATGGTGATGGTGATGGTGATGGTGATGGTGATGGTGATGGTGATGGTGATGGTGATGGTGATGGTGATGGTGATGGTGATGGTGATGGTGATGGTGATGGTGATGGTGATGGTGATGGTGATGGTGATGGTGATGGTGATGGTGATGGTGATGGTGATGGTGATGGTGATGGTGATGGTGATGGTGATGGTGATGGTGATGGTGATGGTGATGGTGATGGTGATGGTGATGGTGATGGTGATGGTGATGGTGATGGTGATGGTGATGGTGATGGTGATGGTGATGGTGATGGTGATGGTGATGGTGATGGTGATGGTGATGGTGATGGTGATGGTGATGGTGATGGTGATGGTGATGGTGATGGTGATGGTGATGGTGATGGTGATGGTGATGGTGATGGTGATGGTGATGGTGATGGTGATGGTGATGGTGATGGTGATGGTGATGGTGATGGTGATGGTGATGGTGATGGTGATGGTGATGGTGATGGTGATGGTGATGGTGATGGTGATGGTGATGGTGATGGTGATGGTGATGGTGATGGTGATGGTGATGGTGATGGTGATGGTGATGGTGATGGTGATGGTGATGGTGATGGTGATGGTGATGGTGATGGTGATGGTGATGGTGATGGTGATGGTGATGGTGATGGTGATGGTGATGGTGATGGTGATGGTGATGGTGATGGTGATGGTGATGGTGATGGTGATGGTGATGGTGATGGTGATGGTGATGGTGATGGTGATGGTGATGGTGATGGTGATGGTGATGGTGATGGTGATGGTGATGGTGATGGTGATGGTGATGGTGATGGTGATGGTGATGGTGATGGTGATGGTGATGGTGATGGTGATGGTGATGGTGATGGTGATGGTGATGGTGATGGTGATGGTGATGGTGATGGTGATGGTGATGGTGATGGTGATGGTGATGGTGATGGTGATGGTGATGGTGATGGTGATGGTGATGGTGATGGTGATGGTGATGGTGATGGTGATGGTGATGGTGATGGTGATGGTGATGGTGATGGTGATGGTGATGGTGATGGTGATGGTGATGGTGATGGTGATGGTGATGGTGATGGTGATGGTGATGGTGATGGTGATGGTGATGGTGATGGTGATGGTGATGGTGATGGTGATGGTGATGGTGATGGTGATGGTGATGGTGATGGTGATGGTGATGGTGATGGTGATGGTGATGGTGATGGTGATGGTGATGGTGATGGTGATGGTGATGGTGATGGTGATGGTGATGGTGATGGTGATGGTGATGGTGATGGTGATGGTGATGGTGATGGTGATGGTGATGGTGATGGTGATGGTGATGGTGATGGTGATGGTGATGGTGATGGTGATGGTGATGGTGATGGTGATGGTGATGGTGATGGTGATGGTGATGGTGATGGTGATGGTGATGGTGATGGTGATGGTGATGGTGATGGTGATGGTGATGGTGATGGTGATGGTGATGGTGATGGTGATGGTGATGGTGATGGTGATGGTGATGGTGATGGTGATGGTGATGGTGATGGTGATGGTGATGGTGATGGTGATGGTGATGGTGATGGTGATGGTGATGGTGATGGTGATGGTGATGGTGATGGTGATGGTGATGGTGATGGTGATGGTGATGGTGATGGTGATGGTGATGGTGATGGTGATGGTGATGGTGATGGTGATGGTGATGGTGATGGTGATGGTGATGGTGATGGTGATGGTGATGGTGATGGTGATGGTGATGGTGATGGTGATGGTGATGGTGATGGTGATGGTGATGGTGATGGTGATGGTGATGGTGATGGTGATGGTGATGGTGATGGTGATGGTGATGGTGATGGTGATGGTGATGGTGATGGTGATGGTGATGGTGATGGTGATGGTGATGGTGATGGTGATGGTGATGGTGATGGTGATGGTGATGGTGATGGTGATGGTGATGGTGATGGTGATGGTGATGGTGATGGTGATGGTGATGGTGTGATGGTGATGGTGATGGTGATGGTGATGGTGATGGTGATGGTGATGGTGATGGTGATGGTGATGGTGATGGTGATGGTGATGGTGATGGTGATGGTGATGGTGATGGTGATGGTGATGGTGATGGTGATGGTGATGGTGATGGTGATGGTGATGGTGATGGTGATGGTGATGGTGATGGTGATGGTGATGGTGATGGTGATGGTGATGGTGATGGTGATGGTGATGGTGATGGTGATGGTGATGGTGATGGTGATGGTGATGGTGATGGTGATGGTGATGGTGATGGTGATGGTGATGGTGATGGTGATGGTGATGGTGATGGTGATGGTGATGGTGATGGTGATGGTGATGGTGATGGTGATGGTGATGGTGATGGTGATGGTGATGGTGATGGTGATGGTGATGGTGATGGTGATGGTGATGGTGATGGTGATGGTGATGGTGATGGTGATGGTGATGGTGATGGTGATGGTGATGGTGATGGTGATGGTGATGGTGATGGTGATGGTGATGGTGATGGTGATGGTGATGGTGATGGTGATGGTGATGGTGATGGTGATGGTGATGGTGATGGTGATGGTGATGGTGATGGTGATGGTGATGGTGATGGTGATGGTGATGGTGATGGTGATGGTGATGGTGATGGTGATGGTGATGGTGATGGTGATGGTGATGGTGATGGTGATGGTGATGGTGATGGTGATGGTGATGGTGATGGTGATGGTGATGGTGATGGTGATGGTGATGGTGATGGTGATGGTGATGGTGATGGTGATGGTGATGGTGATGGTGATGGTGATGGTGATGGTGATGGTGATGGTGATGGTGATGGTGATGGTGATGGTGATGGTGATGGTGATGGTGATGGTGATGGTGATGGTGATGGTGATGGTGATGGTGATGGTGATGGTGATGGTGATGGTGATGGTGATGGTGATGGTGATGGTGATGGTGATGGTGATGGTGATGGTGATGGTGATGGTGATGGTGATGGTGATGGTGATGGTGATGGTGATGGTGATGGTGATGGTGATGGTGATGGTGATGGTGATGGTGATGGTGATGGTGATGGTGATGGTGATGGTGATGGTGATGGTGATGGTGATGGTGATGGTGATGGTGATGGTGATGGTGATGGTGATGGTGATGGTGATGGTGATGGTGATGGTGATGGTGATGGTGATGGTGATGGTGATGGTGATGGTGATGGTGATGGTGATGGTGATGGTGATGGTGATGGTGATGGTGATGGTGATGGTGATGGTGATGGTGATGGTGATGGTGATGGTGATGGTGATGGTGATGGTGATGGTGATGGTGATGGTGATGGTGATGGTGATGGTGATGGTGATGGTGATGGTGATGGTGATGGTGATGGTGATGGTGATGGTGATGGTGATGGTGATGGTGATGGTGATGGTGATGGTGATGGTGATGGTGATGGTGATGGTGATGGTGATGGTGATGGTGATGGTGATGGTGATGGTGATGGTGATGGTGATGGTGATGGTGATGGTGATGGTGATGGTGATGGTGATGGTGATGGTGATGGTGATGGTGATGGTGATGGTGATGGTGATGGTGATGGTGATGGTGATGGTGATGGTGATGGTGATGGTGATGGTGATGGTGATGGTGATGGTGATGGTGATGGTGATGGTGATGGTGATGGTGATGGTGATGGTGATGGTGATGGTGATGGTGATGGTGATGGTGATGGTGATGGTGATGGTGATGGTGATGGTGATGGTGATGGTGATGGTGATGGTGATGGTGATGGTGTGGTGATGGTGATGGTGATGGTGATGGTGATGGTGATGGTGATGGTGATGGTGATGGTGATGGTGATGGTGATGGTGATGGTGATGGTGATGGTGATGGTGATGGTGATGGTGATGGTGATGGTGATGGTGATGGTGATGGTGATGGTGATGGTGATGGTGATGGTGATGGTGATGGTGATGGTGATGGTGATGGTGATGGTGATGGTGATGGTGATGGTGATGGTGATGGTGATGGTGATGGTGATGGTGATGGTGATGGTGATGGTGATGGTGATGGTGATGGTGATGGTGATGGTGATGGTGATGGTGATGGTGATGGTGATGGTGATGGTGATGGTGATGGTGATGGTGATGGTGATGGTGATGGTGATGGTGATGGTGATGGTGATGTGTGGTGATGGTGATGGTGATGGTGATGGTGATGTGATGGTGATGGTGATGGTGATGGTGATGGTGATGGTGATGGTGATGTGATGGTGATGGTGATGTGATGGTGATGGTGATGGTGTATGGTGATGGTGATGGTGATGGTGATGGTGATGGTGATGGTGATGGTGATGGTGATGGTGATGGTGATGGTGATGGTGATGGTGATGGTGATGGTGATGGTGATGGTGATGGTGATGGTGATGGTGATGGTGATGGTGATGGTGATGGTGATGGTGATGGTGATGGTGATGGTGATGGTGATGGTGATGGTGATGGTGATGGTGATGGTGATGGTGATGGTGATGGTGATGGTGATGGTGATGGTGATGGTGATGGTGATGGTGATGGTGATGGTGATGGTGATGGTGATGGTGATGGGTGATGGTGATGGTGATGGTGATGTGATGGTGATGGTGATGGTGATGGTGATGGTGATGGTGATGGTGATGGTGATGGTGATGGTGATGGTGTGTGATGGTGATGGTGATGGTGATGGTGATGGTGATGGTGATGGTGATGGTGATGGTGATGGTGATGGTGATGGTGATGGTGATGGTGATGGTGAGGTGATGGTGATGGTGATGGTGATGGTGTGATGGTGATGGTGATGGTGATGTGATGGGATGGTGATGGTGATGGTGATGGTGATGGTGATGGTGATGGTGATGGTGATGGTGATGGTGAGGTGATGGTGATGGTGATGGTGATGGTGATGGTGATGGTGATGGTGATGGTGATGGTGATGGTGATGGTGATGGTGATGGTGATGGTGATGGTGATGGTGATGGTGATGGTGATGGTGATGGTGATGGTGATGGTGATGGTGATGGTGATGGTGATGGTGATGGTGATGGTGATGGTGATGGTGATGGTGATGGTGATGGTGATGGTGATGGTGATGGTGATGGTGATGGTGATGGTGATGGTGATGGTGATGGTGATGGTGATGGTGATGGTGATGGTGATGGTGATGGTGATGGTGATGGTGATGGTGATGGTGATGGTGATGGTGATGGTGATGGTGATGGTGATGGTGATGGTGATGGTGATGGTGATGGTGATGGTGATGGTGAGGTGATGGTGATGGTGATGGTGATGGTGATGGTGATGGTGATGGTGATGGTGATGGTGATGGTGATGGTGATGGTGATGGTGATGGTGATGGTGATGGTGATGGTGATGGTGATGGTGATGGTGATGGTGATGGTGATGGTGATGGTGATGGTGATGGTGATGGTGATGGTGATGGTGATGGTGATGGTGATGGTGATGGTGATGGTGATGGTGATGGTGATGGTGATGGTGATGGTGATGGTGATGGTGATGGTGATGGTGATGGTGATGGTGATGGTGATGGTGATGGTGATGGTGATGGTGATGGTGATGGTGATGGTGATGGTGATGGTGATGGTGATGGTGATGGTGATGGTGATGGTGATGGTGATGGTGATGGTGATGGTGATGGTGATGGTGATGGTGATGGTGATGGTGATGGTGATGGTGATGGTGATGGTGATGGTGATGGTGATGGTGATGGTGATGGTGATGGTGATGGTGATGGTGATGGTGATGGTGATGGTGATGGTGATGGTGATGGTGATGGTGATGGTGATGGTGATGGTGATGGTGATGGTGATGGTGATGGTGATGGTGATGGTGATGGTGATGGTGATGGTGATGGTGATGGTGATGGTGATGGTGATGGTGATGGTGATGGTGATGGTGTGATGGTGATGGTGATGGTGATGGTGATGGTGATGGTGATGGTGATGGTGATGGTGATGGTGATGGTGATGGTGATGGTGATGGTGATGGTGATGGTGATGGTGATGGTGATGGTGATGGTGATGGTGATGGTGATGGTGATGGTGATGGTGATGGTGATGGTGATGGTGATGGTGATGGTGATGGTGATGGTGATGGTGATGGTGATGGTGATGGTGATGGTGATGGTGATGGTGATGGTGATGGTGATGGTGATGGTGATGGTGATGGTGATGGTGATGGTGATGGTGATGGTGATGGTGATGGTGATGGTGATGGTGATGGTGATGGTGATGGTGATGGTGATGGTGATGGTGATGGTGATGGTGATGGTGATGGTGATGGTGATGGTGATGGTGATGGTGATGGTGATGGTGATGGTGATGGTGATGGTGATGGTGATGGTGATGGTGATGGTGATGGTGATGGTGATGGTGATGGTGATGGTGATGGTGATGGTGATGGTGATGGTGATGGTGATGGTGATGGTGATGGTGATGGTGATGGTGATGGTGATGGTGATGGTGATGGTGATGGTGATGGTGATGGTGATGGTGATGGTGATGGTGATGGTGATGGTGATGGTGATGGTGATGGTGATGGTGATGGTGATGGTGATGGTGATGGTGATGGTGATGGTGATGGTGATGGTGATGGTGATGGTGATGGTGATGGTGATGGTGATGGTGATGGTGATGGTGATGGTGATGGTGATGGTGATGGTGATGGTGATGGTGATGGTGATGGTGATGGTGATGGTGATGGTGATGGTGATGGTGATGGTGATGGTGATGGTGATGGTGATGGTGATGGTGATGGTGATGGTGATGGTGATGGTGATGGTGATGGTGATGGTGATGGTGATGGTGATGGTGATGGTGATGGTGATGGTGATGGTGATGGTGATGGTGATGGTGATGGTGATGGTGATGGTGATGGTGATGGTGATGGTGATGGTGATGGTGATGGTGATGGTGATGGTGATGGTGATGGTGATGGTGATGGTGATGGTGATGGTGATGGTGATGGTGATGGTGATGGTGATGGTGATGGTGATGGTGATGGTGATGGTGATGGTGATGGTGATGGTGATGGTGATGGTGATGGTGATGGTGATGGTGATGGTGATGGTGATGGTGATGGTGATGGTGATGGTGATGGTGATGGTGATGGTGATGGTGATGGTGATGGTGATGGTGATGGTGATGGTGATGGTGATGGTGATGGTGATGGTGATGGTGATGGTGATGGTGATGGTGATGGTGATGGTGATGGTGATGGTGATGGTGATGGTGATGGTGATGGTGATGGTGATGGTGATGGTGATGGTGATGGTGATGGTGATGGTGATGGTGATGGTGATGGTGATGGTGATGGTGATGGTGATGGTGATGGTGATGGTGATGGTGATGGTGATGGTGATGGTGATGGTGATGGTGATGGTGATGGTGATGGTGATGGTGATGGTGATGGTGATGGTGATGGTGATGGTGATGGTGATGGTGATGGTGATGGTGATGGTGATGGTGATGGTGATGGTGATGGTGATGGTGATGGTGATGGTGATGGTGATGGTGATGGTGATGGTGATGGTGATGGTGATGGTGATGGTGATGGTGATGGTGATGGTGATGGTGATGGTGATGGTGATGGTGATGGTGATGGTGATGGTGATGGTGATGGTGATGGTGATGGTGATGGTGATGGTGATGGTGATGGTGATGGTGATGGTGATGGTGATGGTGATGGTGATGGTGATGGTGATGGTGATGGTGATGGTGATGGTGATGGTGATGGTGATGGTGATGGTGATGGTGATGGTGATGGTGATGGTGATGGTGATGGTGATGGTGATGGTGATGGTGATGGTGATGGTGATGGTGATGGTGATGGTGATGGTGATGGTGATGGTGATGGTGATGGTGATGGTGATGGTGATGGTGATGGTGATGGTGATGGTGATGGTGATGGTGATGGTGATGGTGATGGTGATGGTGATGGTGATGGTGATGGTGATGGTGATGGTGATGGTGATGGTGATGGTGATGGTGATGGTGATGGTGATGGTGATGGTGATGGTGATGGTGATGGTGATGGTGATGGTGATGGTGATGGTGATGGTGATGGTGATGGTGATGGTGATGGTGATGGTGATGGTGATGGTGATGGTGATGGTGATGGTGATGGTGATGGTGATGGTGATGGTGATGGTGATGGTGATGGTGATGGTGATGGTGATGGTGATGGTGATGGTGATGGTGATGGTGATGGTGATGGTGATGGTGATGGTGATGGTGATGGTGATGGTGATGGTGATGGTGATGGTGATGGTGATGGTGATGGTGATGGTGATGGTGATGGTGATGGTGATGGTGATGGTGATGGTGATGGTGATGGTGATGGTGATGGTGATGGTGATGGTGATGGTGATGGTGATGGTGATGGTGATGGTGATGGTGATGGTGATGGTGATGGTGATGGTGATGGTGATGGTGATGGTGATGGTGATGGTGATGGTGATGGTGATGGTGATGGTGATGGTGATGGTGATGGTGATGGTGATGGTGATGGTGATGGTGATGGTGATGGTGATGGTGATGGTGATGGTGATGGTGATGGTGATGGTGATGGTGATGGTGATGGTGATGGTGATGGTGATGGTGATGGTGATGGTGATGGTGATGGTGATGGTGATGGTGATGGTGATGGTGATGGTGATGGTGATGGTGATGGTGATGGTGATGGTGATGGTGATGGTGATGGTGATGGTGATGGTGATGGTGATGGTGATGGTGATGGTGATGGTGATGGTGATGGTGATGGTGATGGTGATGGTGATGGTGATGGTGATGGTGATGGTGATGGTGATGGTGATGGTGATGGTGATGGTGATGGTGATGGTGATGGTGATGGTGATGGTGATGGTGATGGTGATGGTGATGGTGATGGTGATGGTGATGGTGATGGTGATGGTGATGGTGATGGTGATGGTGATGGTGATGGTGATGGTGATGGTGATGGTGATGGTGATGGTGATGGTGATGGTGATGGTGATGGTGATGGTGATGGTGATGGTGATGGTGATGGTGATGGTGATGGTGATGGTGATGGTGATGGTGATGGTGATGGTGATGGTGATGGTGATGGTGATGGTGATGGTGATGGTGATGGTGATGGTGATGGTGATGGTGATGGTGATGGTGATGGTGATGGTGATGGTGATGGTGATGGTGATGGTGATGGTGATGGTGATGGTGATGGTGATGGTGATGGTGATGGTGATGGTGATGGTGATGGTGATGGTGATGGTGATGGTGATGGTGATGGTGATGGTGATGGTGATGGTGATGGTGATGGTGATGGTGATGGTGATGGTGATGGTGATGGTGATGGTGATGGTGATGGTGATGGTGATGGTGATGGTGATGGTGATGGTGATGGTGATGGTGATGGTGATGGTGATGGTGATGGTGATGGTGATGGTGATGGTGATGGTGATGGTGATGGTGATGGTGATGGTGATGGTGATGGTGATGGTGATGGTGATGGTGATGGTGATGGTGATGGTGATGGTGATGGTGATGGTGATGGTGATGGTGATGGTGATGGTGATGGTGATGGTGATGGTGATGGTGATGGTGATGGTGATGGTGATGGTGATGGTGATGGTGATGGTGATGGTGATGGTGATGGTGATGGTGATGGTGATGGTGATGGTGATGGTGATGGTGATGGTGATGGTGATGGTGATGGTGATGGTGATGGTGATGGTGATGGTGATGGTGATGGTGATGGTGATGGTGATGGTGATGGTGATGGTGATGGTGATGGTGATGGTGATGGTGATGGTGATGGTGATGGTGATGGTGATGGTGATGGTGATGGTGATGGTGATGGTGATGGTGATGGTGATGGTGATGGTGATGGTGATGGTGATGGTGATGGTGATGGTGATGGTGATGGTGATGGTGATGGTGATGGTGATGGTGATGGTGATGGTGATGGTGATGGTGATGGTGATGGTGATGGTGATGGTGATGGTGATGGTGATGGTGATGGTGATGGTGATGGTGATGGTGATGGTGATGGTGATGGTGATGGTGATGGTGATGGTGATGGTGATGGTGATGGTGATGGTGATGGTGATGGTGATGGTGATGGTGATGGTGATGGTGATGGTGATGGTGATGGTGATGGTGATGGTGATGGTGATGGTGATGGTGATGGTGATGGTGATGGTGATGGTGATGGTGATGGTGATGGTGATGGTGATGGTGATGGTGATGGTGATGGTGATGGTGATGGTGATGGTGATGGTGATGGTGATGGTGATGGTGATGGTGATGGTGATGGTGATGGTGATGGTGATGGTGATGGTGATGGTGATGGTGATGGTGATGGTGATGGTGATGGTGATGGTGATGGTGATGGTGATGGTGATGGTGATGGTGATGGTGATGGTGATGGTGATGGTGATGGTGATGGTGATGGTGATGGTGATGGTGATGGTGATGGTGATGGTGATGGTGATGGTGATGGTGATGGTGATGGTGATGGTGATGGTGATGGTGATGGTGATGGTGATGGTGATGGTGATGGTGATGGTGATGGTGATGGTGATGGTGATGGTGATGGTGATGGTGATGGTGATGGTGATGGTGATGGTGATGGTGATGGTGATGGTGATGGTGATGGTGATGGTGATGGTGATGGTGATGGTGATGGTGATGGTGATGGTGATGGTGATGGTGATGGTGATGGTGATGGTGATGGTGATGGTGATGGTGATGGTGATGGTGATGGTGATGGTGATGGTGATGGTGATGGTGATGGTGATGGTGATGGTGATGGTGATGGTGATGGTGATGGTGATGGTGATGGTGATGGTGATGGTGATGGTGATGGTGATGGTGATGGTGATGGTGATGGTGATGGTGATGGTGATGGTGATGGTGATGGTGATGGTGATGGTGATGGTGATGGTGATGGTGATGGTGATGGTGATGGTGATGGTGATGGTGATGGTGATGGTGATGGTGATGGTGATGGTGATGGTGATGGTGATGGTGATGGTGATGGTGATGGTGATGGTGATGGTGATGGTGATGGTGATGGTGATGGTGATGGTGATGGTGATGGTGATGGTGATGGTGATGGTGATGGTGATGGTGATGGTGATGGTGATGGTGATGGTGATGGTGATGGTGATGGTGATGGTGATGGTGATGGCAGTTTAATTTTTCCCCTGCTATTAATCTTAATTTTATTATAAGGGATTATTAATTTACTTAATGATAAATTGTTATTTTAAATATTTAAACCATATTTTTAAATAATTTATCTTAACTCGAGTTTGTTTTTGCTGCGATTTTATCATTTTTTATAAATCAAAACTATAAATTCATAAAGTAAAAAAAGAAACAAATAAAACACATTTATTCAATATCTACGCTTCATCTGCCGTGGTGAGTGAGTGAATTTCATGAAAATCAGTTCTTCTTGATTATCTCCCGCATTTCAAACTGTCAATGAAACTTTGTTTGCCAAAGTTTTGGAAAATTGATTTTCTTGAACTTTGGACAAGGCAATATTTTCGATACAATCGATGTTTTACGAGTTATAGAAAAATAAATAAATATATCACACATTTTTAACTTAACGTTCAAATTCATACACGAAATTTAATTTTCCACATCGTTGTTTTATTAAGAGATAGACAATTTTCGATTTAATGCCAGAAATTAATGGTTTTTACTTTCGTTTCTTATATGTGTAAAGTTCAAGACGTGTTTTTTTAACCTATAGACCTAGTTCCCACATTTTTTAAGTTTTTCTAATGTTTTTGTATTTTTATTTTAAATATTTTTTTTTATTGAAGAACGTTTGCCTTTTTTTTGCAATTTCAGAGTTTTTAATGCACATTCTGTCTGGCCTAATGCCTGTTAGGAACTGTGAGCTGTAGAAACATTGTTTACCATCATCTCCATCATATTACTTCATCGGCAAACTGAAAAATTGAGATTTTTTTTTTACTCTTCCTTTCCCGTAAGTGCATTTTTAGTAGATGTTCTACCGATGGGTATTTTGATTATTTCATTTGCCAACGAAAACAACAACAACAATAACATCTGAATTTTATTGAAATCTGTCAACGCACTTCATTACCATGCATCTAGCTGAGACTTAAACCTATTTGTTGAAATTACTTAGTACAGTCTAAACCAAACTTTGTCTGGGTCCACAATGAAAAAAAAATCAATACCGAAAATTATCATCAAAAATTGAAAATGTATGTCCAAATGCACGTTTTGTTCGGCAATGGCGACTGTATGATAGATTTCATAATGCGTCATGGCAACTGTCGCAAACTATTTCATAATGCATGTATTGACGTTCCATTTAGCACCATTAAGCTGTTTAAGGAATAAAAATCTTTCTATTATTTTTGAAACAACTGCAATCCTTTTGCCTACACAAATATTGCACGAAGCGTACTCCAAAACAGCAGACATTTTGAAAATTTGCATGCGCAACTACTTAATCTTTCTGACAAAGTAGATCATGTAATAAAGAAAATCAAGATACAAGTTCATCGAAGAAAATTACTGCAGCGCCATTAAAAAGAAAACTTTCCATATCCATGTCAGAACCTTCAGCAATGCCCTCGTTTTCTAACTCTCAACAAATATGAGATGTATTAAATGCAATTACACCTTCACCCACAACAAGATCTCCTTTTGAAGATTCTGCACCAGCAGACGAATATAGGTATTGATTGTAAAAGGCACTCATCAATACACTCTATAAATAATATAACCGGTACTCTACCGCATATAAATGTGATTTCCTCAACTTTTCCGAACCAAAATCTACCCATGACTAATCAAACAAAGTTTTTACTCGTATAGAGTCTGGGCTTAAAATAGTTGAAGGACAAAAAACTGTCTTTGTTTCCAAATTGGATTCAGCGTAACTTCTCAAAATACTTATCGTTCAAAATAAAAGTACCTTATTCAATATTTTATGTTTGAAATTTTTCATCTTTTTGGCCTCATGGCACGAATTTGAAAAAAAGATCCTCAAAACACAGCACAAAAATTTTCACAACAGCTGACAGTGCGAAATCCTCGTTGAAGCAGCTACAACAAGTACTAATTTACTACCAAAATGTCAATGGACTAACGCCAAAAACCAGCAAGGTTTATAAAAATATAAATAAGATTCCTCATGATGTTATCGTGCTAACTGAGACATGGTTGAACTCATCTTTTATTGGGACTGAGTTATTTCATAACACTTATCAAGTTTCTCGTAGTGATCGGCACACTTAATGATTGAGCTACTGTTTGCGGAGGTTTATTGATTGGAGTAAGAACATCTCTTATTTGTTCACTTGTTGACGATTTTTTGCAATCCTAGCTTGAAGTGCTCTGCGTAAAAATTCAAATGTCTTCTGGTTACGTTTATGTGGTTGCAGCTTATATTCCAACAGCTCTACTATCGAAAATTATGAAAACTTTTACAATTAATTAGAGGTGATATTTGAAAAGATTAATCCAACTTAAGAAATCAATATTATTGGTGACTTTAATCTTTCCCAAATGGAATGGAGCCGGTCAACTAATGAAGTTGTCTTTTTGCCTACTATTATTATTATTATTATTATAAATTCTTTATTTAAGTTCTCGATGTTTTTAACAATTGTGGTAGATCTAAGAATAATGGCATACTTATTTCGAGTTTTTTTTCCAAAATGTAGAAAGTTGAAGTTAAAAAATTAAAGAAAACACATTATATTTTTGTTTACATAATACAATAAAAACTTTATAATTAACAGATTTAATTTCATTTCTCTATACAAAATCTATAAAACTGTTACGGTAACCTAAGGCATGACATATATATTGACAAAGAATTTTCCAACCTAAATTACCATTCAAAACCTGCTTTGTATCCTCTAGTATAAGAAAGCTCTTTGAAAAATAAAGCCTGCGGATATCTTGTAATATTGGGCATAAAGCTAGAAAGTGATAAATATCTTCAATTTCATATCGGTTGCACAAACAACATATCGGGCGAAGGTCACTCCTGTGTGGTTTGTAATTTAAATTAAGCATCTCAGTTCTTGCCTTAAAAACAATACTTATTTGGCAAAAGGAGAGTTCTTCATTAAAGTATTTGCTTCTATAGAGTATGTGGTTTAAATCTTTGTATATAAGTCTAGTTGTAGACGTTTGAGCTCTATTCAAACATTGAAGATAAAGAGAATCATCTACCTTAGCAATACATCTATAGAACGCATCCTGCCAATCTGTATGAGCGGTGTTATTGAGATTTAGATTGAAGCTGTATCAACTAGCCAACTCGTTCCACATTTTAAAAGGCGATAACTGACACCGAAGGGCGTATTTCATGATGAGTTTTTGAAGGTTCGAGTCGTGCCTATTCAGTACTTTTATTATACAGGGTGATTGGCATAAGGTGTGACAAAAAGATAGGGTGTGTAGGTTGGACTTAGACAAGCAAAAAATCGTATGGGAGGGGGGGTCCATTTTCCCCCGTTTAGGCGGGAGGGGCAATTTAACAAAAAAATCGCTTAAAACGGAAAAAATATTTTTTAAAAATAACGGTTATACCTACAGAGTCGTGCTATAGCATTTTGAAAAGCCAAAAACCTATACATTAATTTAAATTTTAAAGTAAGTTGTTCAAATAAATAGTTTTTGAAATATTAATTTTCAAAGTCAAAATTTTGAGAAAAAAACATAAATTTTTTTATTTAAACCATTTTTTTTCAAAATTTTACGTTATTAAGTAGTATTTTTCTGGCTTATTTGCTCTTATTTATTTTTGATCAAACATAAAAAACCGAATGTCAAAATAACCTGTAGTTTTTGAGAAAATCAAAAATTACAGAAACTACTTTTTTCAATTTTTTTTTCGTTATTGGATTCTTAAGTGAATTTACGAAATAAAGGATGAATTTTCTCTTTCCTTTTTTTATTGAGAACACCTGCAGAACTAAGGGTTATAATTAGCTTGTGATTGTTTTTTTAATCATGCAAAACCACGCGCTACCTAGCCAGTGGAAGAAAAATGCAATTGCGAAATAAGAAAGCCTGAATCTTGAAATCAATCCAAATTGAAATACTTGCATATTCAGATAAAAATACTAAGTTACTATTTATTATAATATTTTTATCTAAAGCTTATTATAAAAAATTTCCATATGATCCCCATTTTGATAATCAGCATTGGATTTTAAATTCTTCAAAAATATCTGTGGTATACCGGATTCGACGTGAATTGCATAAGTGGGTGTAGAACTAGCTAATTTAAAAATGCGTTTGAAGAAAAACCGTTGAACTACTTCAAAACCTTCAATATTTTGATAGCCAAAAACTTGATTTGCATAACAAAGTAATGTTCTTATGGTTGCATCAAACACCTTGAACTTGGCAGCAGCATCGACGTATTTGTTGCAATAAAATTTACTCCACATAAGGTTTATTGCTGTTTTTGCTGCAGCACATTTTTCTTTTACATCTGGGTGGAGGTCAAGATTGTGCGTTACCGAAAATTCAAAGTATTTGTATTCGCTAACAATTTCTAATGGTTCACATTCTAAAAACCATTTTTCGTGAGGAAGTCTTTTTCGGTGAGTGCTTTCAAAAATCATTATTTTAGACTTTGTGACATTAATTGAAAGCTCCCATAAATCGCAAAATGGTTTAAGCTTATTTATTTGAAGTTGCAAGGTTGTGGGGTTATCTGCCAATATGACAATATCGTCCGCATACAGAAGCATCTTTACTATGATATCACCACACTTGACTCCTCCTGGGAAGTCCTTTGATATATCATAAATAAATAATGCAAACATAATCGGACTTAACCCACAACCTTGCGGAACACCAGAACCTGTTTTAAAAAATCGGACATTGAAATTCCATTCCAAACAGCAGCAGAGGTATCTGTTATAATTAGCTTATATAAGTTGAGAAACTTTGTCGATAAACCTAAGGTTGAAAGCTTATAGATCAAAGAGGCCCTATTAACAGTATCAAAAGCTGCCCTAAAATCGACAAAAAAAGCATACAATTAAGTTTTATTTTCTAAAAACATTTTGACTATATTTGTTAGAGCAAATATATGATCCACAGTGGATAGTCCCGCGCGAAAACCGGCTTGAAAAATACTAAGGAGTCTATTCTCTTCAACCCATTACGTCAACCTATGGTATAAAAGATGGCTGAATATTTTTCTAAGACAAGGTAGGATCGATAAACCCCTATAATTGTTTGGAAGCTGCGAATCAGATTTTTTTTAAATTGCACTAATCCATGCTTGTAAAAACGCTTTTGGATTTTTTTCTTCTTCTAGAAGTCTGTTAAAAAGAGAGTTTATTTCTTGCAAGAAATTCGGTGTTGAATTCTTATAAAATTCAGCAGGTATGCCATCAATCCCTGCTGCTTTGTCTTTTTTCATTGATTTCAGCGTTTCTTGTAACTCTCTTATTGTAATTGACCCATCAAGTTCAGGGACTAAAACTAAAGGTAGAGCATACTGGAATGGTAAATCAGTTGCTGCAGGGTTTAGGAGCTCTTTGAAGTAGCCTGCAAGTTTATCCACTTCAATAACCCAGGTTGATGCAGTTTTACAACCACCTAACAGCCTCACCTTCGACCAAAACGTTTTTGCTTCCTTACAGGATGAAAGGGTAGCAGCAACTTTACAATTAATTTTCTCTGTTTTTGAATACAGAGATTTTTGTAGAGCTTATTTGATTCTAACAAGAGCGTTTTGAAAAACATCTATTTGCCAACTAAAGCTTCGAAGCCAACCAATTCTGCCTGATAGATGGTATAGCATCTTTAGCCTTAAATCAGCTGAATAGAGTTCAAAGCGAAAATTGAAGAATTTTAGAATTTTACTCAGCTATTTAATTTACAACTCGAAATTAACTGGGATGTATTATTTTCAAATTTAAGTTTAGATGAAATAATTTTAAGATTTGAAGAAATTTTATTTGATTGTTTTTTAAGATACTGTGTGACGGTGATGGTGATGATGATACACATTCGTGCAGGATACAACTTTAGAAAAAATATTAGCCTGAAGAAGTAAATTCAAAAATTATAAAGCACACCACAATGGTATGCAGCAAGAAAAAAAGCAACAAATCTGAACCTTAGATGAAAGAAAAAAAAATATTTTTTTGGATTGCAGAAAACTCACCCGGAAATTATTCAATAGAAGTAGGGTGGCGCACACACTCTTCTTCACGTGCGATTTCCACAGACAAAACACGCTAACACTCGCATATAGAAACTTTTTTTTATTATTTTTGTAGAAATTTTCCCAACGAGAAGAGAGGCGCACACTCCTGCTTATCCACAATCCGCACGCACACACACCACCGACGACCTACCGGCCTTATCAAGAGCCGTTCTTTTATCAAAGAATTCCCCTTCCCTTTGCTATATCAATTTTTGATCAACATAGTTAACACTTTTTTTTGAAATTACTTAGATAGATTTTTTTTTTAATTTTTAAAAAGAAAACAATTTTAAACTTGATTAAAAAGTTAAGCAAATAAAAAAAAAAATAAAACAAAAAGTATAAAATCAGATTTTGCACACATTGAATTTTTTTTTAAGTTTTAATAGGTACTCCATTTATGGAAACGTACGTAAATGCTTTTTTATTTTTGAAAAACATGCATTTCAGGCATTTGTCAAGCAGAATAATAATTAGACAAATAATAAAGTCCGTAATCTTTTGTTAACACGAAAATAAATTATGTTACCACGAGGATGAAGGAATAAAAGTTAACGAGTAACACCCACGGTATTACGACAAATACGATTTCAGGAAGAAGTATGTAAAAAACAACACAGATTATCCAAGTAAGTACGAAAAATTACTATAGTAGTGATGTGGTACAATAATGAAATCGATATTTTCGTTCTTTCTTTTTTCGATTATTTCCTCGGCGGTTTTAAGTCATCGGAAATGCTCAGCCTTATCTCATTGCTCACACACAACAAAAAAAACACAGAAAAACGAGACACAAAATAAAACTGTGATGTTGTAACCACACACACACCTACACAAAGCTGGCGAGAAAAGAGCTTTTCACACACAATCTATAGTCAGCCAAATCCTTTTTATGAGCCTGGTCCTGGGTAGAAAAAAAAAATTAGTAGGTACAATGCTATTTGCGTGTTCAAAAGCTCTCCCACGCACTATTTTACTCTGTCACCAAAATTTATGTAGCCAAAATTTAAACTTGGATTTTTTAAATACAAAACAAAACATTAGTTTAATTGACAAAAAAAGGAATTATATTTTACATAATTTTAAATGTTTTTCTTTTTCTTAAGTTGTTCGATCACAAACACTTTTTGAGCAAATTCATTGGAATCATAAACACAGTGGGTGTATGGTTAAAATAAATAATGTTCACTTGAAACTCATTAGAATCGTATATTTTGCATTTTACTTTAAAACTAGGTTTATTTTTAAACTGTTTTCGAATGATGTCAATCACGGGAAAATTTTAATCGCCCCACTGTTTCTTCTTCTTTTCCTTGAAATGACTACCATCTCAAGTCCACATGCATAATTACACACATGTATAGATAAATAAAAATATTTGTATTAAATTTATCGGGTGTTTTTTGTAGAACGTCTATTAAAATAAATGCTAATCAAATTGTTTGCCAATAGATACAAAATAAACTTCAATATTAATTTTTTTTTGTTTAGTTCCTATTTAAATATTTATTGATTACTCCCGATTCCGGTATCCGAAGGCACGAAAAATCAAAGAAGAAAAACGAAATCTTTCTGTGGTCTATATTAAGGACAAATTTCAGGAATTGACATGAATTGTGCTGTGGTTTTTAAGGAATCAAGTTTCAAGCACAAGGGGAAAGGAGAGGAGATAAGTGACAGAAAAATTCCCTCAAAGAGAAGGAAGAAGTAAGGCAAAAATACATACAAGCTTTCCAGTACGGTTGCAAGTTTATAAGTTCACATTTTTCTTGTTGTTACTTTTTCAGTGCTGCTCTCATTTCATTTGAGAGCCAATAGAGATAAAGGGATTTTTGTGTATCTACCTTAAAAGCTTTTTTTAAAGTTTTCTAAGTGACTTTCATTTTCGGAGAAATATTTAGAAACCATTTTCTGTTTTTTTTTCGTGCAACCTTTCTAACTTAAGGCAACTTAAAAACACACACGGAAAATGTATCTTAATGTGTGCCTCTGTTATTAAGGATTAAACCCGTAAAGGTGAGGATGTCCTCACACAGCTGTTTTTGCAGGGTTAATTCAATCCATTAGCAGATATTTCATTGCTTTTATTGGTGGTTAGAAAGAAAAAAAAAGTTGAAGACATTTAATGTAAGGTTTCAGTCACTCATGAGTGTTTGGAATACTGCTATTTCTCCACCGGAGTTTAATCTATATTTTGTGGTGATTTACGCTAAATCTCCTCTAAGTCACGTAATTTACCATACGAGTATAAATCTCTTTAAATCAAGATTTAAAATAAATCAGAGTCCTATTTATCAAGCGCTCATTAGTTATGAGCGCTCATATCAGAGTCTTCGGAGTCAGCACTGTCAACTTTAGGAGTGGTCAAGACCACTCATAAGTCACTAATATTCCTCCGAAAACTCTGATATGGGTGCTCATAACTTATGAGCGCTTGGTGAATAACAGTCTAAATCTACTTGGAAACAGAAATGTGGTTAATCAAACATACCTATTTTACTTGAATTTCCTCGGCTGGACCACTGATTTCTATTTATAATACACTGGATTTCTATAATATACTGATAGTGTATTCCCTTGCCCACCATTTTCTTGGTTTAAAATGAAAACGTTACAGTGTACTCTGCAATCGTCTTTTTTCTTGCTCTTTATTTAAAGAAGAAAAGAGAAAGATAGTCTAAAAAAAATTCAACTCGACCATTTAATTTTGCATGAAAACAAGGTAATAAAGATCAGTGGGCTGGAAGCAATCATTTTTTGTTGCTTACAAATGTCATTTTCCATTTTGACACAGAGTCCTACACTTTTTTTCATATCTACCCTATTTTAATCTTTTTAGTTTTTGTATTCAAAATAAATAGATAAAATGGTTTACTTCAAGTGTAATAGCTCTTTCATAAAATGATTATTTGTACCACGCACAAACAACTGCAAATATCTATTTACCCTCAGTTATAAAAAAGGGAGTTTATTCTCAATATCGAATGAAAATCAACAGAAAAAATGCGCGTTGGAAACAACAACAATGCAACTGAAATTTACAGCATCAAACTCCATTGTAAACATCGGAGATGACTACTACGCCATTATTTTTTTTTTCAAAATGGCGACATGGTGTTCACACTGATCTCTATAAAACACTGGATAGTGGATTCATATATCACAGAGTGATAGGATACTGTCAACAATCGATGAAAACATACTCGCAACTTATTTTGAAACCTTGCTTCTGCCTGACCTGACACTCAATAAGTTTTGCAATTCCTAATGTTATTGTTCCCGCATTGGATGCTAGTCTCACAATTATGGAACTATCAGAAGCTTTAAGCAAAATTAAAGCTAACGAAGCATCAGGCCAAAGATGATATAACTAGTTATATCATCTTTGATCAGGCTCTGATTGAATCCCTGTAGAGTTTTATAAACATGCAATTCCTAATGTTATTGTTCCCGCATTGGATGCTAGTCTCACAATTATGGAACTATCAGAAGCTTTGAACAAAATGAAAGCTAACGAAGCATCAGGCCAAAGATGATACTACTAGTTATATCATCTTTGATCAGGCTCTGAATGAATCCCTGTAGAGTTTTATAAATATGCTACGCCTGAGTTTTTAGAGCACATTTTAGAACTTTTGAATAGAATATTTAGTGAAGAGATACTTCCCGATAACTTTCGGTTGTCAAGAATTTCAGCCATTTTTAAAAAAGGCAACCGTGAGTTGCCCGAAAATTATAGGGGTATTGCAGTGTTAAACTCGTTTAGAAAAATATTTACTCAAATTCTCTATACAAGGCTAATGACCTGGGTAGAACAAAATAATATAATTAGTTGTTGCCAAGCTGGCTTTCGAGCCAACCTTTCAACCCTTGATCAAATCTTTGTACTCAGCACTATTGCTAGGCCTTTCATCGATAAAAAGAAGTGTTCAGGCGGCATTCTTTTTGGAGATGTTACTGTGAAAGTTTTGCTCTACGCAGACGATCTTGTAATTTTATCGGACAATCAATTTACTTTGCAGCTTCAAATTAACAAGCTTAAACAGTTCTGTGACTTGTGGGATCTTAAAATAAATACTACAAAATAAAAAATAATGGTATTCAAGTCTCAAAATAGATCTATCGGCTATGCCCGGAACTGGACCCTGGATGGCGATATAATTGAAGTTGTAAATGAATTTAAGTATCTTGGGTATAAAATGACATATAACTTAAATGTTCGTTCCCAAATTAAAGAGAAAACAAACTCTGCAAAAATTGCACTGAATACGATGTGGTCTCAATTTTTCTCTAACAAACTCGTAGATCCTGTGTCAAAATTCAAAGTCTTCAATGCTACAGTGAATAGTTGTTTTTGCTATGGAAATGAAGTGTATGGATACGAACAGTTCGAGGAAATTGAGAACATACAAAGATATTTTTTTAAAAGAATTTTTAGGTTACCTAGTAATACTCCTAATTACGCTATACACCTTGAGTCAGGTTTACCTCAAATATTCTTAAAAAACTTAAAGGCTAATGCAGATTATATTGTCAAGGTAAAAACGATCTGACCAAAACTTGCAAAAACGGATTTTAAAAATTTGTTTTAGATATGGTTTTAGTCCAATCAAAAATTGGTACGACCTTGCTATAACACACAACTTTGCAATTTTACTGACAGTGGATAATGTAGAAGATCTAAGAAATTCATTGTATGATTGTATTTCTGTTATAGATGATTCATTGTATGAGCTGTGTGTTGGACGAGGTACTGCTTCAGCATCCAGGACTATATACAGGCAACTTAATCTCACACTTGGTGAAAAGAACTACTTTACAAAAGAGTTCACAATATCTGAAATGAGTTTAATTTTCAAGATTAGAACCGAAATGCTTGATTTAAACTATAGGCCACATAGAACAGATTTAAACCCCGTGTGCTCACTCTGCAACCTTGATCAGAACGAAGATGTTTTTAATTTTTTAGGGGTTTGTCCAATCCTACAGGAAATCCAAAGACTTCATTTTTGCTCTAGTTTTCTTTCGTTAAGAGAATGTGTCAGTGTTCTAAATGGCAAATATGGTTTGAAACCTCTTATACGCTATGTCTCGCATGCAAAAACTTATGGCAACGACTATTTGAAATTGTTTTGAGTTATAATAAGATGCAGTAAATATACTTTTTTTTTTTTTTTTTTGTTTTAGCCAAACTAAAAGCTTTTATCTAAAATAAATATCCTAAAAAACTATGAAGTTCTTTTTCCTTTTATTGTAAATGAGTTCTAAATCATTCATTTTTGTTTTAGCTAAACTAAAAGCCACACTTCAATAAAACATTATTTTTGTTCTTTTTGTTCTATTTTGGTTCTTTTTTTTTATATCTCATTATAAATTTTTTTTGTAAGAACAAGTTGTAAAACTTATAAAAATATAATTATTATAAGTATTCTTTATTTAAACTACTCTGGATAATCTAGTAATTTTGTTTTGACTAAACTAAAAGTCCATTAAATCAATCAATCAATATAACGTTGATTTTAAATATATATTTTGTTTGTTTATCTATTTATATTATGTACCTTTTATAACAACTAGTAGATAAAAACAATTCTCTTTTTATAGAAATATTGTTTCAATTTTTGTGTTTTAATTTCTCCGGCAGACGGCTTAGTAAGCCATGCTTTGTAAATCTTTTTAAAAATATTGTATCTTATAATTGAAAAAAAAATAAAGACCTTATCTATCTATCTATATAAAAATTGACTCCAATTTAAGGACTGTTGTAAACTATTATAACAAGTCTATCTCATCCACTGATCTCTATAAAACAATGGATAGTGGATTCATATCCAATTTTGACTCCAATTGAAGGACTGTTATAAACTCTTATAATCAGTCTATCTTATCTTTTTTTGTGAGAAGAGATAGAGAGATAGAACTCTGCTGAAGTACTCTTGTCGGTATAACATTTTTTAGCTGCAGAACAGTTTTATTTGTCAAAGTGACAAGCAAAACAAATAAGTTTCAGCAGTTTGTTATTTTTGTGTGAGATTTTTATTCCTAATTTTAATTTAATCTAATTTTATCAAAATATGAAAAAGAAATTATATAAATTATTTTAAAATTATTAAGAAAAAAAATATGACAACAATTATTGTTCAATTTAAACTTTTTCGCTGGCCCGAAACCCAATTTTCGTGTTCGTACAATATAATTAAAAATAGCTTTAAGTTTTCAATATTACCTTTCTCTATTATGTACTTCCGTTAGAAATTAACGAAATAAAAAAAAAAAAAAAAAAAAAATAGGAATAACATGCTCTAGATTTTGTTGGTCCATTAATCCATAAGCGACTATTGAATATTGTAATATGTTGATGTGAGATACAAGGTAAATTTTAAAGAAAAAAAAAAATTTACAAAAATTAATCCATATTTCTTTAAGTTAAGGTCTTCACTAGCAACGCAGATCTACATGGGCTGCATTCTGTGGGAAACCTTAGTTGTCACCCATACTGTATTTTTGAGCATTCATATTTTTTTTAGAATTTAATGATAACTACCTACACTATAGGTTTATACAAAAAAAAAAATCCCTTGTACTCATAACTTAAAAAAAAAACTAAAATAGATTTACTCTTTAATACGACAGATTTTTTTTTAAAAAGCTTCTCTTCACAGGACATTTTTTTACACTAAGCTACAAAAAAATAGATTCAAGTTTAATTTAAAATCAAATTGATAAATTTAAAAAAGTATATATTTTTTTATTTTATAAAAAAAATATATATATTCATAAACAAATTAAACACTAAAAGTAAAATAAAAATTAAAAAAAAAATAAACATATAAATAATGATGACAACGAGTATTGAACCTAAGCTGGTTGTTGGGTCCGACGCGTCTACCCATCGCACTACGGAACGACTCATATGATTTGGTACATGAATGAAACTAAGGCCAAAAGTCTAAAATAGAAAAAAAAAACAAAACAAAAATGTTGCATGTATACCTACTTTATCGAAAACAAATTTCAAGGACACAGCTGATTTTCGATATTTTTTTATGGATCTGTAAACAGAAAGTTAGAACCAATACAATAATGAAATGAAATAGACACGGAAGACTTCCGAGATAATAAATTTTATTGCATTTTGACCAAAATTTTGGAAAATTAGCACGCTTATTTTTAAAAAAATCGAAAATGGTTTTTGAACTAAGTTCAAAATTTTTATAATTAAAATCCTGCCAAAGAAAGACGAATCGGAAACTTCCATCTTTGTACATGATAGTATCATGCAAATGTATGAGTAAGCATCTATGAGCTTGGTTCTAGGGACTATAAATACCCCTGCAAAATACTATTCCTCCTTTTTGGTATTTAGTTTTCAAACACGGATAATTTTTATAAGTGAGCCCCAAAGCAGTAAAAAAAAAAAAACATAATTAAGATTTTTTTTTGTGTGACCTTTTTTGCTTAAGTCTATAAAAAAAATAGACAACTATTAAAATCGACTTAATCTTAAATTTGAAAAAAATAATTTAAAAATGTAAATACGCTAAAATAATTTAATCTGGTAACAAATCTGTGAGGTAAGTGGTGAATTTTTAAGATGTAATTTTTAGATTAATTTTCCTAAGCTGGAAAAAATTCTTAGTTCACAAAGCCAAAGCAGCCCACGCGAACTCAAAAACGCTGAGGGGCTCAAAGACTCTCTTGATCTAGAGAAGTGGCCAAACCTAGGTTTGAAATCATAAGCCCACTTACATCCGAACTGGAAACTCTGCATCAAAGAAGAAAAATCCACGAAAAGCAACCTTATCAACAACGCTACTGCTGTAGTCTTATTCGTCGTCCGATCCAAGTGATCGTGGACATCAAACGTAACAAAATACCATACAAAAAGAGACCTGCATTGGAAATTCCTGTGCCAAGTGTGAAATCCATTTTTCATCACACTAAAAGACGAACTTGCCCAAAAAGATCCAGGAACAAAGTTACCAAGCACGTGTTCTATAATATCCACACCAGCATCCAATACCCAAACAACAACCATAAGCACGAACAGTCATACAATTTGATTTGATCAATCATCAAAGAAGCCGAATCATCAAAAACAACAAATAAAAAATAAAAAAGAGAGTTCATCAGTCCAGCTGTTAAAGTACCTACTCGTCACATACATACGAGCAAATATCTTTGGTACAAGAGAGTACAGCATCTCTTCGTACATCATCTACAACATCAATTTAAAATAATTTAACATTTTTATTATTAAAAGCTAAGTATTTTTATTTTACAAATTATTATTATTATTATTATTATTATTATTATTATTATTGAATTTATTTATTTTATATGATTGTACGTTCAAATCACTCAAATTTCCTTTAATCTTTTATCCCAATAACCTATAGTAAAAAAACACGAACGTCCACAAGAATTCTCTCGATGCTGTGCACAACACCAAGAAGATCAAATCATCGAAACACAATAACATCACATAAGATAAAATAAAAAAAGGTACAGCGAATTTTATGAAAAACAAAAAAAAAATTACTAGTGGGGTAAGTCATTTTGAAACTTTTATTTTATATTGTAAATTTGAGTGAACGAATCTTATATAGTTTTTGTTATTTTTTTTTTTACGATTTTTATTATTAATTGAATTATCGATTAAATTTAAAATAGAATTTCCGATAAATAGTGTTAAGATTAAAAACTAAAGTGAAATTTTTAATTAATTAACCAACCAACTACACATATTTTTTTTTGTTTTGAAATATTAATCAGACAATTATATTTTGTGTTGGTATTGTGAACTACTATACAAATTTTTTTTTGCGAGTATAGAGTTCATACAAAAAAAAATTATAATAATTCATTTCATTCATTTTCATTCATTCGATACGATACGAAATCCAAAGTCATAAAATTTATTATTTATTTTATTTAGTTCAATAGTTTTTATAGGTTTATTATCTTTTTCATAATATCGTTTCTGAAACTATATACTTTAATTTCGATTTAGTAGTATAAGAATTTTGAATTTTATATAGGACACATATAAAAATAATTATCTGTTTATAATCGCTGTGGTTTAGTTTTTTTGTTTTATAATAAATCAATTATAATTATTAACTTTTCCAAATTTAAAACTCTGACTTCTTCTTTTATATATCCTGTGGAATTGGTTATATTATGTTAACTTTTCAAAGGGTCGCTTTTTATATTTTTAAAACCAAAGATACTTTTGTATCTTTTACTTTTATGAGTATCTTTTGATAATTCTTTTGCTTTTAATTTCTCTTTCATGAGAATTATTTTTGAAAGATAGTTGTTTTAACAACTATGATCATGTTGTAGGTTTTTTTTAATAAGTGGATGTGGCTTTGCTAGAAATAGCGATTGACAAAATGACGATGTTAAGGTGAAAGTTTAGAGATCATCTCATTTTCAAACAATCTTGGGGTTATCATACAAATCGAGGACATGGTAACCAGGACGGTGTTTCAGAGAGATACTGGGGTGGGACAATCCTCTGAGGGCTCGATCACCATAGCTCTCCTCATTTTTTTTTTGTTATTTGTAACATATCTTTCCTGTTGGGACGATCAGGCTTCACAATTTTAATTGTACGTATAGACGGCATGAAAATACGTAACGGTCGTCCAGGTTTTCTAACGGCAAGAACCTCCCCTAGGACGAGCTCACCAATTGGCCTTGCTAGCGCGGTTAGACCCTGGACAGCCATCCATTTTTGTTGCCAGGACTTATCAGTATACCTGTAAATGCTGATAGGTCATGGTAGCTTAAAGAGTGGATGGTTCAACTCGAACAACATCTAGAGCGTACGTTACAGGTGGCGCCCAACGTGGGGCTCAGATTTCATCCTTTTTGTACAATTTTAACATTGTACTAATATCCTTTTTATATTAATCAAATGGTTTTCTATGAAAAGAACTTGTTTTTGGGTTGATATGCTAATATTTTTATTGTTTCTCAATTTGAAAATTTCAAAATCATATTCATGATCGCTTCAACAGGATTCAGGAGAACATGACCAGTAATTGGGTGACATCCTCAGTTAGTCTGTTGCGTGTATCCTTAAATTGCTTTTTTTTTTTGTTCAGTTTAAATTTTTATTTATTTTCTCAGATGAAGTAAGAAGTTGATGACCAGTAAATGGGTGAGATCCTCATTTAATCTGTTGCGTTAGTTTTTCTTTTTCTGTGGATAGTTTTTTTTTACTGGGAGGTTTACTTCAAAGGATTTTTGGCATTTTAGCCTGTTGAGTCTATCCAACAATATCAAGTCTTTGATAGTTAAAACTCTAACAGATTCATTTCTTATTTTTTTTAAGCTTTAGATGGAACTTTCTTTTGACCAATAGCATGGCGAGAGGCCTGTCTAGTTGGTTGCGAAAGAAAGATTCGTTAAAATTCAATAGTACCATACCATATCAACTCTAACAATTTTCGATTCATTCTTAATTTACTTTTAGAAGAATTTTGGTCAGGAAAGATGACATTTAACTTAGTGAGTGAGTAATAAGTCATCTTCGTCTTTTTAGTCATAAGTATTCTGTAAACAGAGTCACATCCACTTATAAAATGATAAGTGAAAACAAAACACAATTAAAAAAAAAATTATTTTGAAAGTCTACAAACTCTTAGTAGATTTATTAATATTTTGGTTTTACTGAAAACTTTTTGATTTAACTATCCTATTTTGGATATATTTTTTTTTCAGGGTTTAATTTTTTTTCTTTATGATTTTCTTTACGGTTTGGTTTTATTTTTTTTTTTTCTTTTAAGCAAGAGTTCGGACATTTAATTATTATTTTTTTGAATTATTTGATCTGAAATTAAGTTCGTATTTTTTAAAATCCAACTTTCTTTTAACTCAATCAATATTTTTCAAACTTTTCAATTAGAAAATTATTTTCAAATTTTATACCTTTAAGTCTTCACTTGAATTAACAAAGTCAATTCTAGTTAGCTTTTAGGTTCTTAATTGAAGTTCAAAATTTATTCTTTTTTTGAGTTTGTATACATACATACATAAATCTTTTTTTCAAAATATTTTTAGATAGTTTTGAATTGAATTTAGCAACAAATAAAAAAAAAAAAGTATCTTTTACTTTAAATTCTGTTATTTTAGATAAGATTTTGGAACTTTTTGTTTTACTTTACTTTTATAGTCAAGTACACTTTCCTCTTAAAGTTATATTTTCTCTGGGCTATCAGTTTCAAATTTGGTGTGACTTTTACGTTTAAATATGTCGAGTCGTGAATTACCTCTTCGAAAGGGTTCCTACTACGCTAGGAATAGAAGAAGCCTTTCCAATCCGGATTTCTTAAATTATTCAATAAATTCGGATGATACAACCGATAATGAAATAAATGCTCGTGCAGCCTCTAATACCTCAAATACTGCAGTTAAGGTTCCAAGTGCTACAGGTACAATTAAAAAGCAACAAAAAAATCGCAAAAACAAAATGTTGAACCAAGTAGGACTTCCAGATACGAAAAAGTTGAGATTCAAGCTACTGAAATTGAATTCTCCAAATATGTTCATGATATAGTTGCAACAACTGTTGGTTTAGGTAGGGCAGATGATATGCAAGTTTTGCAGCGTGAGATGGAAAGGAATACGGCAATGATGAGACAGGAACTTATTGCTACTATTCAGCAAGAACTAGTGGCCTCAAAACCTGTTCCAGCATCAAGATCTACAAAAGAATATGATCTTCGAGGACTTCTTGAAACCCAATCAATTCCAACTCCTCCGCTTGGACAACAACAGCAGACAACCACCTCTGATTTTGTCCCGCAAAAAACTCGACCAATGAAACCTGGGTTTATTCCTCAACATTCATATTAGTGATCCATCAACAGATTCTAGGAGACCTCCTCCTTCACAAGCCAATGTTCCGTCATACGGTGGCTCTTTTATGGCGGGTCGTAAGGTTTATAGTTTCCATAAGTGGGGACTAAAATTTGATAACTCCAATATGACAGTAGACGAGTTTATTTTTAGACTCGAACGACTAAAAGAATGTTATGGCGCAACTTGGCACGAAATAGTTTCACATTTTCATCAATTCGTCAGTGGTCAAGCAGAAACCTGGATTTGGGTTTTCATGAAGTCTCACCCTTCAGCTGACTGGTTTACTTTACGTATAGCGCTTGTTGAACATTTTCGTTCACTAGAGACAGATGCGGAACTGTCCAAAAGAATGTGTGATCGTCGGCAAGGGCAAAATGAAAAGTTCGATGATTTTTACATGGACATCCAAAAATTTAACACAAGACTTCATACACCCAAACCAGACTTCGAGCTCATTAGCTTGATCAAGCAAAATGTCCGCAGACGAATGGGCGAGTTGCTTTTAACCTTTCAAACTTCAAGTCTGCAAGAGATGGCCTACGTTTGTAGAAAAATTGAAAAATACATATACGACCAAGACATTCAGAAAAGTAAAGGACAAGTTGTTCCCCAGCTTCGAAAATATGTACATGAAGTTGATTATGAGGAAGCAAATCCTTCAGTAGCTAGTGATTGTGTAGAAGCTGTGCAATTGAAAAGAGATACAAGTTCTTACACCTGTTGGAGCTGCAAGTCAGTTGGTCATAGTTATATTGAATGCCCTGTTCCTCAAACGTCACTCTTTTGTTTTAGGTGTGGAAAAGAGAACACCACATCACCAAAATGTCCAAATCACCAAAATGTCCGGGAAACTTCAAGAAGAGCAATTTGTCTCCCGGAACAATTTGCTCGCAGAACAAAAATCGGGATTCTCAACATTAAAAACCCCTGATGTAACTCAAAGTCTTCATCTTCAAAATTCCAATTTACAGCCAAATAAAGAGCAGGCTATTCAGATTTTGAAAAGACCATTAAACAAAACTATTCCTAATGATTCAAATTCCTTGAACCCAAAACAGAAAGTAGATTTTCCACCCAGAAAATCCTTGCATGAACGCCTTTTAGCCTACCATTCAGCTAGAGAAAGAATTTTTGGACAAAAGTCTCAGCCAGTTTCTAAACGCATATTAAGGATACGAGAGAAAATAAAATCGAAAAAGTCGATTCACAAAGCTATCGAAGCAACAACTCTTTGTTTACCTGGTAACCCTCGCCCATTTGTAGAGGTTACTATATGTGGAGAAACGATTTTGGGTTTGCTCGATAGTGGTGCGTCAATCAGTTGTTTAGGAGAGGGTGGACATGTCAAAATTTTTCTGCAAATGTGAAAGTTGCGGATGGGAACAGACAACAAATTCAAGGAAAATTTACTACTGCTATTTCCATTAAGGGTTTGAAAAAGGAGATTGAAATTTTCTTAGTTCCACCTTTTAAACAAAAACTAATTTTAGGTATAGACTTTTGGTTAGCATTTGATTTAGTACCTTAGATAATCTCAGAAATCAATATAGATAAACTTCCTTCAAGTAATTATTTCGAAGCGCATGAATTAACAGAAGATCAATCGAGGAAACTTCAAGCAGCCATTAGTATGTTTCCGTCGTTTGCCATTCATGGTTTGGGACGAACAACACTAGAGGAACATTTCATAGATACAGGGGATGCCAAGCCCATAAAGCAGCGACATTATCCCGTATCCCCGGCAATACAAGATCTTATGTACGAGGAGCTTGATCGTATGATGAAATTGGGAATTATTCAAGTGAGTGATAGCGCATGGAGCTCTCCTGTAGTTTTAGTACGTAAGCCCGGCCGAAACCGGTTGAGCTTGGACTGCAGGAAAGTGAATGCGGTATCCAAAAATGATGCATACCCACTTCATCCTATTGAAGGTTTGTTGTCACGCGTGGGGGATACAGTCTTTATTTCTAGTATAGATCTCAAGGATGCGTTCTTGCAGATCCCCTAGAAAAATCGTCAAGGGAGAAGACCGCCTTTACGGTGCCTGGCAAACCTCTGTTAGAGTTTGTGGTCATGCCCTTTGGTCTTTGCGGTGGTGTTCAACGCATGTGCCGTCTTATGGACAAGGTGGTAACCCCAGAACTGAAAAAAATGTATTTCCCTATGTAGATGATCTTCTGGTAATTTCACGCACTTTCGAAGAACATATACAAATTTTAATGCAACTTGCTAGTAGGTTATGTGTTGCTGGTTTAACTATCAACGTAGAAAAATCTAAATTTTGTTTTAAACAATTAAAATTCTTAGGATACGTTGTTAGCAACGGTTGTTTAAAAACTGACCAGGATAAAGTAGCAGCCGTAAGAGACTTCCCTGTTCCTACTACCCAGCGACAAGTTGTGTCTTATGCCAACTAGACGAGACAGGAGTAGAGCGTCCAATCTACTATTACTCCCACAAACTTAACGGTGCGCAAAGGAATTATAGCGTGACTGAACGGGAGTGTTTGGCCGCAGTGATGGGTGTTGAAAAGTTCCGTCCCTATGTAGAGGGATACAAATTTAAAATCATTACAGATCACGCAAGTCTGAAATGGTTGATGGGGCAGCAGAATCTCAGTGGACGATTAGCCCGGTGGAGCCTTAAACTTCAAGGCTACGATTTTGAAATCGAACATCGAAAAGGATCGCTACATGTGGTGCCTGATGCTGTTTCGAGAGTTTATACATCAGATGCAGTGAGCCTTGATGAAATTTCAATTGAAGATCCTTCCGATGTGTTGCACATAGATCTTACAGATCCTGGTTTTAAATCAGATGAATATCTTAAGATCATTGACACCATCGAAAAAAAAACAACAGCTACCTGACCTTCTTGTCTCGGAAGGTTTCGTGTACAAGAAGGTCAATCATTGTACAGGAAACCCACTGGAGGATGATTTAGTCTGGAAGTTGTGGGTTCCATCGGTGCTCACTAGTCAGTTGATTTCGCTGGCTCATCAACCCACGAAGGCTTCACATGGGGGGATTGTGAAAACACTCTAACGGCTCAGACAAACATTTTTTTGGCCAAATATGGCAACCCAAGGAAAGGAATATATAGGTAATTGTGATACATGTAAGATGTCAAAAGCATCCAACCAAACGCTTCGTGAGCAAATGGGAAAAGCATTTGTTGTAGACTATCCCTTTCAACACTTGTATTTAGATTTCCTGGGACCGTATCCCCGTTCCAAGAAGGGTAATATCCACATTATCATTGCTCTTGATCAATTGACAAAGTTTGTGGTGATCAAAGCTATTCGAAAGGCTACTTCAGAAATCGCTATACAGTTTTTACATGAAGAAATATTTTGTGTATTCGGTGTACCTGAGTCCATTATGACGGATAATGGTAAACAATTTACAAGCTCAGTTTTTAAAAGTTTTCTAACATCTAATGGTTCAGCATATAAAAATAGCATCCTATGCTCCCCAAGCTAATGCTAGTGAACGGGTAAACCGTTCTCTGCTGGCTGCCATAAAATCGTATTTAAAAGAAGACCAAAGAAATCGGGATGTGCACCTTCCAGCCATCGGTTGCCCACTTCGTACAGCTGTGCATTCTGCGATCGGTGTACCACCATTTGAAGCCCTATTTGGTCACAAAATGGGTGAACATGGTTCGGATTTTAAACTCTTACGGAAGCTTAGAAAAGTGAATTCCTCTGAACTAAACATAATGCCCAAAAATTTAAAGCTAAATATTTTACATTCGAAAATTAAGGAAGCACTCGATAAAGCTCATGATCAATACGAGCATAGGTATAACACTCGAAATAGGGTTGTTAGTATTAAAGTAGGTGATGTCGTCTTCAAGAGGAATTTCATTCTAAGTGACGCATCAAAGAAAAGAAATGCTAAATTATGCCCTAAGTTCGTAAAAGCAAAAATTTGTAGAATTGTAGGAAATCACCTCTATGAGTTGGAAAATGAGAAAGGTCAAATTATTGGTGTGTTTCATTCAAAGGATTTGAAAAAGTAAAAACCTTAAGATTATGACATGGCTAGCTAGCCTGAACACGAGACAAAGTTACTCGGGCGTGGGTACAGGTTGGTAGGTTTCTTTTCATTTTCTTTTGCTTGCCTCCTGGTCTACGAAAAGAAAAAGTTTTGTGGGAAACCTTACTGTATTTTTAAGCATCCATATTTTTTTAGAATTTAATAATAACTACCTCACTATAGGTATATACAAAAAAAAAAATCCCATGTACTCATAACTTAAAAAAAAAAAAAACTAAAATAGATTTACTCTTTAATACGACAGATTTTTTTTTAAAAAGCTTCTCTTATAAATATTTTCCTGCTATTAAAATTTTGTAGACTCTTTGTTTTTTTTACTGAGTTAAGATTGAGTTTCTACAAAAATAAAATTCTCTTTCTTTTACTCTCTTCATTCTCGCCACTTTTTAATTCTCTTCCTATTTCGTTTAAAAAAATAAATAACTTATATAGATTAAACAGGGTGATTTGTATAAGGTGTGACAAAAAGATAGGGTGTGTAGGTTGGACTTAGACAAGCAAAAAATCGTATGGGAGGGGGGGTCCATTTTCCCCCGTTTAGGCGGGAGGGGCAATTTAAGAAAAAAATCACTAAAAACGGAAAAAATATTATTTAAAAATAATGGTTATACCTACAGAGTCGTGTTATAGAATTTTGAAAAGCCAAAAACCTATACATTAATTTAAATTTTAAAGTAAGTTGTTCAAATGAATAGTTTTTGAAATATTAATTTTCAAAGCCAAAATTTGGAGAAAAAAACATAAATTTTTTTATTTACACCATTTTTTTTCAAAATTTTACGTTATTAAGTAGTATTTTTCTGGCTTATTTTCAATGCTCTTATTTATTTTTGATCAAACACAAAAAACCGGATGTCAAAATAACATACAAATAAAATTACAGAAACTACTTTTTTCAATTTTTTTTTTTAAAGTTTTTTTTCGTTATTGGATTCTTAAGTGAATTTACGAAATAAATGATGAATTTTCTCTTTCCTTTTTTTATTGAGAACACCTGCAGAACTAAGGGTTATAATTAGCTTGTGATTGTTTTTTTAATCATGCAAAACCACGCGCTATCTAGCCAGTGGAAGAAAAATGCAATTGCGAAATAAGAAAGCCTTAATCTTGAAATCAATCCAAATTGAAATACTTGCATATTCAGATAAAAATACTAAGTTACTATTTATTATAATATTTTTATCTAAAGCTTATTATAAAAAATTTTATATGTGATCCCCATTTTGAAGAAGGCAAAGACTATAGCGCCTTCTTATTGCTGCACATAAATTTATACCTGATAAATTTTCTTGTAATTTGACTGCAGCCGTTTCAATCCGTTGTTTCAGTTCAGCCAAAGATTCTATTTCCTTTTCGTAAACATAGCCCTTCATGAATCCCCAAGCATAAAAAGCTAACGGCGTTAAATCTGGTGATCTTGGTGGCCATTCTGTGGGACCTCTTCTTCCAATCCAACGGTCACTAAAATGGTCATCAAGCCAGTTCCTTACAATGCGGCTGTAGTATGCTGGAGCTCCATTTTGCTGGTATATTAAATTGTCTGGTATGGCCAATGGAACGTTGTCAATCAAATCGGGCAGAAGGTCTCGTAGTAACTGCAGATAGGATTCTCCATTTATAACTGAACTCAGGAAGCTGGGTCCAATAACTATTTGTCCAACAATACCAAGCCAAACATTACAGCTAAAGCGGATTGAGATTTGGTTTGTTTCTTGTTATGCGGATTGCTGCTACTCCAGTGATGTAAATTGTGGAAATTTGTTACTCCGTCTCTGGTTAATTAAGCTTCATCCGTCCAGAATATCCTTCAAAAGTAATTGTGGTCAGTTTCATATCTTAGCAATAATGTTCTGCAAAATTCAGCTCTTAATATCTTGTCGTTGGCAGTTAGCTCCTGAACTGGTGTAGTGTGGTACGGGTACAACTTGTCGGTATGAATCACTTCCCATACTCTAGTTTGGGGCAAATGAAGCATAGTAGCTATCCTCCTTGTGCTAAGGGAGGGATTTCGTCGGACCAATCCCAAAACTCTTTCCTCTGTGTGCACGTCTGCGGAAGATGCACTCTCTCGCCCTCGTTGCTCCAGTACTCCACGTTCTCGAAGACGTTGATGAATTCTTGAAAATATCGTATGGCTGGGATGCCTCCTATTGGGATACATTTCAGCGTAAAGTCTTTGCGCTTCTCGACCTCGACCATGAGCCATACCGTAGCAGTAATGCATATCAGTTACTTCGACCCGAGAGTAATTTGACATCGTGATATGTTGACGACTTGACATTCAAATTAGAATTAATTTGTTCAACAAAACATTCTTGCATTTTATATGTCCTTATGTTAGACATATTTTTATTTTAGTGTACAAAATTACGCGACGTTTTGTTCTTGAACTCAACAGGCAGACCTCGCTCGCCAAACCGACCCCACCGCAATAAAAACAAGTTGGCAGGTCAATGTCAATTCAATGCTCTCACGCAGGTTTTTTTTATTGAAAAAAGGGTGAAATATGGTTAATCCACAAACCCCAACAAAGACTGATAGTAAAAAAATAGAAAGTTAATCCTTTCTTTCATAAATTAACCAAGAATTAAATAATGTAAAAACCCCACAGTAATAAAAACAAGTTGGCAGGTCAATTTCAACCCAATGCTCTCACGCAGGTGTTCTCAATGAAAAAATGTGTGAAATGTGGTTAATTGAGTACTTTGTCACTTTATTGTATGCTTTGAAGACTAATAATAAAAAAATTAAAAAGATAAAGTTAATCCTTTCTTTCGTAAGTTCATCTAATTATCCAATAACGTAAAAACTAAAAGAAAAGGTTTTTCTCAGAAAAAAGTAGTTTTGGTCATTTTTGGTTTTCTCAAAAACTACAGGTTATTTTGACATCCGGTTTTTTGTGTTTGATCAAAAATAAATAAGAGCATTGAAAATAAGCCAGAAAAATACTACTTAATAACGTAAAATTTTGAAAAAAAATGGTGTAAATAAAAAAATTTATGTTTTTTTCTCCAAATTTTGGCTTTGAAAATTAATATTTCAAAAACTATTCATTTGAACAACTTACTTTAAAATTTAAATTAATGTATAGGTTTTTGGCTTTTCAAAATTCTATAACACGACTCTGTAGGTATAACCATTATTTTTAAATAATATTTTTTCCGTTTTAAGTGATTTTTTTCTTAAATTGCCCCTCCCGCCTAAACGGGGGAAAATGGACCCCCCCCCCCTCCCATACGAGTTTTTGCTTGTCTAAGTCCAACCTACACACCCTATCTTTTTGTCAAACTTTATGCAAATCACCCTGTATAACATCGCTGGATTGTTAATTTTTGTGGGTTAGAGTTTTAAATTGAGTGATTAATGATAAACCACGATCTTAAACAGATGAGGAAGCTTTGGTGTATTACTCTTAAGATTTATTTGCTTAAGCTGATCTAGGCGTACGAGTATGTTGCATACTTATAGGGTCAATAGAAGATGAAGAGGCTAGGAATGACTTTATGCGTTATGACACTTCACAGGACATTTTTTACATCAAGCTACAAAAAAAAAGATTCAAGTTTAATTTAAAATCAAATTGATAAATTTAAAAAAGTATATATTGTTTTATTTTATAAAAAAAAAATACATATATTCATAAAAAAATTAAACACTAAAAGTAAAATAAAAATAAAAAAAAAAAAAACATATAAATAATGATGACAACGAGTATTGAACCTAAGCTGGTTGTTGGGTCCGACGCGTTTTTTTTTTTTTTTTTTAAATTCAATTTTATTTTTCTTCAACTTATAACTATTTTAAAGCTAGACAAAAATTCATAAAAACTAGCCTACTTATCCATAACTTATATCTAACTTACTGGCCCTATACGGGCGCTCTAAATTAATCCATTATCTTAATACTAATGCCTTTCGGCCTTAAAACTATTTTAATAATAATATTTCAAGTTTTTTTTTATTTTTTAACCAAGAAATGTTAGTAAAAAACTTGGTATCTTTATCTTTTTTTTTTTTTAATTTTATATAAAACTTAAAACTAATTAAAACTATTTATAACTAATTAAAACTACTTAACAACTAGAACAGCCACAGCAAGCATTTTTGTTTGATTTTATGTTTTTTTTTTTTTGTGCCACCATAACTGCCCTACTTAAAACTAAAACCTAAAACTATGTAAGTCGACCAAGACGTAACAAGGTCAACATCATGATTATTGTTCAAAATTAACATTTAACCACCAAAACTGGTTCTCCTGTTTCACCCTATCTCTTCGGTCCCGATCGGACACAGTCCTACTGAACCGAAGACGCTTGGCTCCGCCTTGTGCGATGACGTCTCTGTCATACAGTAGCCGCCTATCCACGGTTCTTCGCCCGACGTGGTAGATTAGCGGTACCGCCAATCTATCCTGTACGAGCCCCCAACTATCAAAATAGAGAAATGCCTCGGGCGGGGTAAAACCGGGTAGTAAGCCCCGAAGATCAAGCTGTTGGTTGATGACATCGCTCTTGCAATGTGACCCCGAATCAGCTTTACCAAAAAATTATCAATTCTGTTTATGTTGGCCCCGTTGTATAGAACCTGGTTGGAATAATAGTGTGTGTACTCCGACTCTGGTGTTCTGTGTAATCCAAGGCAGCGTCTAACCATGAGATGGGGCAACGTTGAACCATACCGGGCACCCATAGACAATCATTGGCCTGATAAGGGCCATGTATCAAATCACCTTCACCCTGCTGTCAAGCCGGCTGCTATAAAACAACCGTTTCGTCAGGGCCTAGCCCTGGCTAAAGCAGCATTTATATGTCTATCGAAATACAAATACTGATCCATCTAGATGCCAAGGTACTTTACTACACTTTTACTCGTCAGTGGCTGTCCATATGGCCCTACGATCACCAGCTTGCGCCAGTTCTTTCTCGTATCCCTTGAGGCCCTAGCCAAAGGGGTCCTAAACAGAATTGTTTCTGATTTCTGAAAGTTGATTTTCAACTTCCAGTCATCACAATATCGCTGAATTTTGTCGAAGTCACGCTGCAGAAGAATTCTGATGACCTCAACTGTTGGACCTGATCTGTACGCGATTAGATCATCGGCATACGCAATTGCCTGAGTTAGACTACCTATCAGATCGCTGGTGTAAATGCTGAATAAAATCGGCGAGTTCACCGCTCCCTGCTGAAGACCATTTTTAATATCAAAAGTTGCGGTAGAAGTTACATTGCCACTTTTGACAACAAACGTTCTCCCATTAAGCATATCATAAAGAATATACAAGAGTGGTTTGCTTATGCCCAGTCTGGTAAGCTTTAGATAGAGACCCTCTAACCATACGGTGTCGAAAGCTTTCTCCAAGTCAACCACAACAAGCACCAGTCTGGTAAGCTTTAGATAGAGACCCTCTAACCATACGGTGTCGAAAGCTTTCTCCAAGTCAACCACAACAAGCACCCGTGCATTGTTTTTTAGATTTGTTCCATTGGACATCAGAAACGAGCTTAGACGCGGCATGAATTGTGTCATGCCCCGCCTTAAACCCGAACTGATTATCTGGTATTATATTGTTGTCCTCCGCCCACTTGGACAGAGCCCTATTGATAACCTTTTCAAATACTTTGCTGATGCTCGGAAGAAGACTTATCGACCGGAGGTTTGCCGGATTGGAGTTATCCTTACCCTTTTTCGGGAGAGGATGTACCACAGCTGTCTTCCACCGCACTGGATAATATGCATTATTCAGCGCGTTGTTAAACAGTGTAGTATAAATGTCAATTGCTTCCTTCGGTAAATGTCGTAGTACAATATTGTATATACCATCGACACCTGCTGACTTCTTTTTCTTTAATGAATCGAAGATGAGCTGGAGCTCCACCTTCGTAACTAGCAGGGAGTTATCCCCATTTGGCTCGGCGATGATGGCGTTTGCCAAGTGATCTTCATTAAACCCGGTAAAACCAAGGTTCTCCGATCGCCATTGCGTAATATCATTACGAAGATAGAAGTCGTGAAGAAGGCCCTGTTTTCCAGGTCATGATTCGGGTGGATGCTTCCATTCACCTTGTACACTTGCTGGAAAGCAGCACCCACCGCCTCCACTTTCTCTTGCGGATCTTCGATTATAAAGAGGTCGTCGTCTAAGACGGCCTCATCTGGATCTATGCCGGCGTTTAGAAGTACGTCTCTGTTTTCTGTCGTTCTCTGAAGCTTAAGACACGGAAGGTCATTTTGATCATTTTTCCTAAAAAACATACTCGGGTCGCTAGAATTAACGGCCCGAATTTTCTTGTCCCAGTACAAATTAATAGACAACCTATAATTTTCTTTGATCAATTGGTTGATGTTCTTTATTGATGACTTCAGTGTCCTAATTTCCAGATCACGTGTGTCAGTAAATCGTCGGTACAAAAGTTTGAGTCTTGTCAGTAGTCCACTTTTTTGTCTGTGTAGTGCGTCAATGGTCGCGTTTCGGTAAATGTTGTTATGGTCACGTTCTTTGTATCGGTATCAGTATCGGTATCGTACTGTTCATCGTTCGTTGGATTGTGTCGTCCATTTGTTGGAGGTATCCGTCGATTTCAGTATTGGAAAGATTCCGGTCATTTGGTGGGGTTATAATGTTCGAACGTAGTTCAGTTGATAGGGCGTTGGTGAAGCGTGGCCAGCGCATCTTACTGTAATTGTAAGAGTGCACTGGGACATATTCCCCCAACTCCATAAGGTCGTTCGGTAGCTGTATTACGGCGGCTAGTCCGAAGTGGTCACTGTCGTACTCGATCGTCCGTAAGCAGTTTCTTGCGTGTGTACCTATAGTGTCTGTTATTGTCAGTCTTGAGTCGATTAGCAATAAATCCAGATAGGAACCGCTTCTCGGAAACGATGGCCTATCTGTAGCCCGCAGATCGATTCTATATTCAATATTGTACTGACCCATCCAATTATAAAGATGGCTACCTCGAGGATTTTGTATTTAATTTCCCCAATCTTGGTGTTTGGCATTCAAATCACCAGCCATAATGAAGTAGTTTTCATCCAAGTTCAGTCGTAGGACCTGGAAAAGTTTCTCGAGCTCTGACGTAAAGTCGGTTGGCTGAGGTGCTTCTGCCGCGTAGGCCGACACAATATACACCCGCTTCCCTTGTTGGAGAGGGATGCATATAATGCAAGCCTCAAGCGACCGAAATTTTCGCACTTCACTATTGTATATTACTTTATAACTAATGCCCTTTCGAACGAAGATTGCGACGCCTCCCCCTTGAGTGGAGTCAGGCCGGTCTCTTCTTACGATATTGTAATTATTGTTTGTCAGTTTATGCTTCTGGTTTAGCTTGGTTTCGCTAGCCATCAGCACATCAGGACATAGGTCTTTCAACAACTGGAATAGATTAGCTCTGCGTTCGATCCTAATCAGTGAATTTACATTCACAGCAAGGATCCTAAAGGGCCTCTCCGACAGCGCGCCCATTACCATCTAAATTGCGCTAAGCTAGGCAGAAGAGAGTAGATATGGTCCACCCTTTCTGTCTGCTCCCTTATCTGGCTTTGAAGCCCTGTTAACTGGCCTTGAATGCTCAGCAACAAGGTCAAAACATCCGCCTCTGCCGCGGGTGCCTTAGGCACGGGGGCCTGTTTGGCTACCTTTGGTGGAGGCTATCTCGTACTTCCCATTCCTGACGCCATTTGGGCGTAGGAAATTTGGGGGTTGACGATAGTTGCTGTAGGAGCACGCCCTGATGGACGTTTTACTTCGACAGTCTGCTTCGCTATTTTCTGTTGCTTCATTTGCTGAAACTTCGGACAGCCCCGATAGTTAGCGGGGTGCCCGTCGTTTCCGCATACGGCACATTTGAGTTTGGTCTTATCTTCGACCCTTTCTTGCCCGAGTTTGCACTCCCCCTTATTGTGGTTTTCTCCACACTTGACGCAGCGTGACTGCATTTCGCAGTTGGCTGCGGCGTGACCAAATCTTTGGCAGCGCACGCATTGAAGCATGTCACCTCGCCTTTTTAATTTATCCCAAGTGACAACCTGGTAGTTGAGGACGGAGATACTCCTCAAACTATCCAGTTTGCTTGTGGGTGAAAGCTGTACCAAGAAAATTGGCAACTTCCGCATCTCCCGTCTGGACAAAGCCGTTTGGAATGGCTTCACACTGATGAACTCGAGATCATCACTCGCTTTTTGACAGAGCTCATTATAGAGCGCCTGGGGTTCCGTGTAGGAATCTATGCCCTTTTATAGGACCGTTTGGATTTTATCCATCTTTGGGGTGAAACTGAAGAACTCAGTGGTGGATTCTTTCAATAACATTTTAATTTTTTTATGGTCTTCCACTGTGAAGCAGTGGATTGCATGTCTACTATTATTCAATCGTTTAATCATAAAGTTTGGGCCTATGGCCAACTTACATAGTTTTATGGTGTCTTCTAAATCCATCTTGTAAGTGTTGATGGGTGGCACTTTTTCATTTTTCTTTTTAGGCTGTGGCTGCTGCTGGTGTGTCCCACGCTGCTGCTCCTCCTGGGTCGCCTGCTGCTGCTCCTGGGCCTGCTGCTGTTGCGTCCGCTTCTGTTGCTGCTTCATTTGCTGCTGTGGACGTTGTTGTTGTTGCTCCTGCTGTGGCTGTGTTTTTGTTGTTTGATTTTGCTCCTGTTGCACTTGTGCTGGCAATGGTTGTTGTTTCTGCTGCGGCACTTGTGCTGGAGCTTGTTGTTGTTGCGCCCGCTTTGGTTGTGTGTGCTGGGCTTGTTGTTTTTGTTGTTGCTTCTGTTAATTTTTTCTGCTAATTTTTGCTATTGTAGCGTCTTTTTTTCTTCTAGCTCTTTTTTGTCTCGAGCCCGGCGCGCCTCCTGCTTTTCTTTGAGCAGTAGAAGAAGGGGCGCCACTTCAGCTTTGAGGCGCTCCATCTGCTCCTCAAATAGGATTATTTTCTTTTGGAGGGACTGCTCCTCCTCAAAATCTTCTTCATCCGATGACGTCTCTGATACGAGGTCCGCAAATTTGTTGCTGTCACCCGTATAGTGCCCTTCACCCTCCTCGGACATATATGATATCTCCTCATCGTCTGCTGAGGTGTTGGGCTTTTGTTTTTGTTGTTGTGTTGTTGCTGCCGCTGACGTAGCTGTCCGCGCCGTCTCCTTAACTTCAGCAGGCAGCTGGGCTGAAGTAAGTGTGGAGCGGCGCTTCACAAGATTCGGTTGGTAACGAATCTTCTTCCTCTTTTGGTGTTTTCCCATCTCGGCTATTGTTGCCGTTGCGGGATCGGCTGTTGCTGCCGTTGGCTGACTTGCCGTTGGCTCCGTTGCTGGGACACCTTTCGATGAACCCGCTAACTTCTCTGCTTCCATGAATTGGTCTTCCCAATCAATAAAATCTTGCACCTCTTTATTATGCAAAAATGCAAATAAAATGTTTGGGTCCGGCTGAGGTTCGAACCCACGACCCTCCACACTGCTTGCCGACGCCACTACCACCTGGACCACCGACTACTTGAAATATCAAGTGGCAAACTTCTAACTAGTAAAAACTCCGATCACGATTTAAATCACTGTGAAAGCCGATAGGTACGTCCTCTTTCTTGCACAGTACACGATCAACTGTATAAATAATGATGACAACGAGTATTGAACCTAAGCTGGTTGTTGGGTTCGACGCGTCTACCCATCGCACTACGGAACGACTCATATGATTTGGTACATGAATGAAACTTAGGCCAAAAGTCTAAAATAGAAAAAAAACAAAACAAAAATTTTGCATGTATACCTACTTTATCGAAAACAAATTTCAAGGACACAGCTGATTTTCGATATTTTTTTATGGATCTGTAAACAGAAAGTTAGAACCAATACAATGAAATGAAATAGACATGGAAGACTTCCGAGATAATAAATTTTATTGGATTTTGACCAAAATTTTGGAAAATTAGCACGCTTATTTTTAAAAAAATCGAAAATGGTTTTTGAACTAAGCTCAAAATTTTTATAATTAAAATCCTGCCAAAGAAAGACGAATCGGAAACTTCCATCTTTGTACATGATAGTATCATGCAAATGTATGAATAAGCTTCTATGACTATAAATACCCCTGCAAAATACTATTCCTCCTTTTTGGTATTTAGTTTTCAAACACGGATAATTTTTATAAGTGAGCCCCAAAGCAGTAAAAAAAAAAAAACATAATTAAGATTTTTTTTTGTGTGACCTTTTTTGCTTAAGTCTATAAAAAAAATAGACAACTATTAAAATCGACTTAATCTTAAATTTGAAAAAAATAATTTAAAAATGTAAATACGCTAAAATAATTTAATCTGGTAACAAATCTGTGAGGTAAGTGGTGAATTTTTAAGATGTAATTTTTAGATTAATTTTCCTAAGCTGGAAAAAATTCTTAGTTCACAAAGCCAAAGCAGCCCACGCGAACTCAAAAACGCTGAGGGGCTCAAAGACTCTCTTGATCTAGAGAAGTGGCCAAACCTAGGTTTGAAATCATAAGCCCACTTACATCCGAACTGGAAACTCTGCATCAAAGAAGAAAAATCCACGAAAAGCAACCTTATCAACAACGCTACTGCTGTAGTCTTATTCGTCGTCCGATCCAAGTGATCGTGGACATCAAACGTAACAAAATACCATACAAAAAGAGACCTGCATTGGAAATTCCTGTGCCAAGTGTGAAATCCATTTTTCATCACACTAAAAGACGAACTTGCCCAAAAAGATCCAGGAACAAAGTTACCAAGCACGTGTTCTATAATATCCACACCAGCATCCAATACCCAAACAACAACCATAAGCACGAACAGTCATACAATTTGATTTGATCAATCATCAAAGAAGCCGAATCATCAAAAACAACAAATAAAAAATAAAAAAGAGAGTTCATCAGTCCAGCTGTTAAAGTACCTACTCGTCACATACATACGAGCAAATATCTTTGGTACAAGAGAGTACAGCATCTCTTCGTACATCATCTACAACATCAATTTAAAATAATTTAACATTTTTATTATTAAAAGCTAAGTATTTTTATTTTACAAATTATTATTATTATTATTATTATTATTATTATTATTGAATTTATTTATTTTATATGATTGTACGTTCAAATCACTCAAATTTCCTTTAATCTTTTATCCCAATAACCTATAGTAAAAAAACACGAACGTCCACAAGAATTCTCTCGATGCTGTGCACAACACCAAGAAGATCAAATCATCGAAACACAATAACATCACATAAGATAAAATAAAAAAAGGTACAGCGAATTTTATGAAAAACAAAAAAAAAATTACTAGTGGGGTAAGTCATTTTGAAACTTTTATTTTATATTGTAAATTTGAGTGAACGAATCTTATATAGTTTTTGTTATTTTTTTTTTACGATTTTTATTATTAATTGAATTATCGATTAAATTTAAAATAGAATTTCCGATAAATAGTGTTAAGATTAAAAACTAAAGTGAAATTTTTAATTAATTAACCAACCAACTACACATATTTTTTTTTGTTTTGAAATATTAATCACACAATTATATTTTGTGTTGGTATTGTGAACTACTATACAAATTTTTTTTTGCGAGTATAGAGTTCATACAAAAAAAAATTATAATAATTCATTTCATTCATTCGATACGATACGAAATCCAAAGTCATAAAATTTATTATTTATTTTATTTAGTTCAATAGTTTTTATAGGTTTATTATCTTTTTCATAATATCGTTTCTGAAACTATATACTTTAATTTCGATTTAGTAGTATAAGAATTTTGAATTTTATATAGGACACATATAAAAATAATTATCTGTTTATAATCGCTGTGGTTTAGTTTTTTTGTTTTATAATAAATCAATTATAATTATTAACTTTTCCAAATTTAAAACTCTGACTTCTTCTTTTATATATCCTGTGGAATTGGTTATATTATGTTAACTTTTCAAAGGGTCGCTTTTTATATTTTTAAAACCAAAGATACTTTTGTATCTTTTACTTTTATGAGTATCTTTTGATAATTCTTTTGCTTTTAATTTCTCTTTCATGAGAATTATTTTTGAAAGATAGTTGTTTTAACAACTATGATCATGTTGTAGGTTTTTTTTAATAAGTGGATGTGGCTTTGTTAGAAATAGCGATTGACAAAATGACGATGTTAAGGTGAAAGTTTAGAGATCATCTTATTTTCAAACAATCTTGGGGTTATCATACAAATCGAGGACATGGTAACCAGGACGGTGTTTCAGAGAGATACTGGGGTGGGACAATCCTCTGAGGGCTCGATCACCATAGCTCTCCTCATTTTTTTTTTGTTATTTGTAACATATCTTTCCTGTTGGGACGATCAGGCTTCACAATTTTAATTGTACGTATAGACGGCATGAAAATACGTAACGGTCGTCCAGGTTTTCTAGCGGCAAGAACCTCCCCTCCGACGAGCTAACCAATTGGCCTTGCTAGCATGCCGCGCGGTTAGACCCTGGACAGCCATCCATTTTTGTTGCCAGGACTTATCAGTATACCTGTAAATGCTGATAGGTCATGGTAGCTTAAAGAGTGGATGGTTCAACTCGAACAACATCTAGAGCGTACGTTACAATTCCAATCCCAACAACATAAAAAATAATTTCGCTAATATTATGGAACAATAATCAACAACAGATTGTTGCTCATGTTGCTTCTAGAAAACTCAACTTCGATTGTGCATATGATTGCTTGACTGAGGTTATTAGTTTTATTAAAAGATTAAAGCGAAAATTCAAAAACAAAGTTAATAAACTACGAGAATAAAAAGTCATAAACTTTGTCACTAATTGGGCTTTTACCACAGACGTCAGGCAAAAATAAAAAAAAACTGATGGCAAAAACAAATATGGCAGCTCTCTAGATAGAAGAAAGTTAGTAGCTTTAAAATTGAAATTAAAGAATATTTAGTGCCTAATCAGTTGGCTATCAACTTAAAATTAACATTTTAATAAATTTAAACTGTTAATATAAAGAAAATATACACTTTTTTGTTAATATAAAGAAAATATACATTTTTTTGCAAAAATACTGAATATGGTATGCGACATGCGTTGTTTGTTTACATTCTTCGAACAACATTTACCGTTTTCTTTTTTTTCTATTTTTGTGTGAAAGAGAAGCGACAAAGACAAATGCGTAAAATGCCCTATAACATTAAAAAAACTTTTTTTGTCAGATGGTACAATTTGTCTCTCTCTTTCACATGTATCGAGCTAGATAGAACTCTGCTTTGGTACCATCCAAATCCCAAATGTCATCTTCAATTTGACTCAATAAAACTGTTATACTCAGAAGGGAATCCACTATCCAGTGTTTTATAGAGATCAGTGATCCCATCTTTCTTTCTGAGAAGAGAGAGATAGAACTGTGCTGAGGTATATGATAAACAGAATACAAGGTATGCCTATTATGAACGCCACGTCTCCATTTTAGAAAACTGATGACGTAGTAGTCATCTCCGATGCTGACAGTCGAGTTTTGTTCAGTTTCATTGTTGTTGATTTCAATTAAAAAAAAATGTTTTGTCCAATTCCATAACTGACGTTCGGGGGAACTTCCGATGAGAAAGATGACTATGACGTCACAGAAAACCTGCCAGAAATCTAATGAGCATACCTTGTTTTATGTTTATCATGGCTGCGCTACTCCTGTCAGTATATTCATATGAGCTGTGTTCAACGAGACAAATCACAACAAGCTTTGAATAAGAAGTACAGGAATAAGTATTGATGACTCTGTATAATATATGTATATACGGTAGTTTTTCAATAAATATTAGAAGCAGCGATGTCAAATAAAGTATACAAAAATGTTGCTATCCCTAAATTTAGATATTATGATTCCAAAGTCCATATAAATCCATAGAAAATCGTGATGCCTCAATTTTGAATAGAAAGGGCCATTTCTGTACTTCTAATTCAAAGAGAACAGGACATATCAGAACAGTTTCGTGATATACGTCAGAACAGAAAACAACAACAAACACATTTGACAGTTCTCAAGAATCTGTCCTGATCTGTTCTGATCAAGGGCTTAACTACAATGGCCACTTTTTGTAAAAGTGCAAAAGTAAAATATTTTTTTTTCTTTATAGGTCCATTTGCTTGAGAAAAAAAGTACACCACTTGTTTGAGAATCCCAAAATCTAAGGTTTTTGACACACTTTTGAACTTTTTCTGAGGTGAAATAGTCAGAAAATTTTCACTTTTGCAAAAAAAATTGAGTCTATCAAAAACCGACCTAGTCAGTAAGAGACAAACCAGCATGTTTTTTTTTTAATTAAAAAGAAAATATTTTATTGAATTTTTCTGAAGATTTCAATTTTATCTTCTTTTTCGACAGCTCCTATTTATTTAAACTTAATTAAAACAAAAAGGTGTTTGTACTCATGTACGAGCGCCAGAAGTTATACTTGCTATCATTATTTATTTTTGTATAGTTTTTTTGGATATGTAAAATTGTTAAAGAAATATAATGAAAAGTTCTAGAAGGGAAATTGTTTCAAAGAAGCAAAATGTGCTTTTTTGTTAAATTAATTCAAATATTTCATATATATTGTTACGCACCCAGACGAAATGACACATATTGATCTTTGTTAATGATTACTGACTAAAGCTCTGAACGATTTCATCCGAACTTCGAACTTTCAAACTTCGAACAGAAAGAAATGGAACGGAACGAAATCTGTCTATATCTGGCTGTGTGTATTTGTCTCTTTTGCTTAACGAAACTGGAGATCTCTGGATCCTTCAAGAAGAAATGGGAGGAGTATAAATACGAGGTCGGAGAAGGGGATCGACACAGTTTAATTTTGACAGTGATAAAGATAAGTGATTGAGTTAGTGTAATTTGGAAGCGTTAATTCTTGTAAATTGTAAAGAGTAATAATGAAACAGTTTGTTATAGATAAAAGTGTTTGTTAATTTGAGAATAAAAAAAAGGTAATAAGAAAAAGTAGAAATAAGTTTTGTTGGAATCCAAAAAATAAAGTGTCAGTTAGCCGCCCGACCTCAGAACTTTCAAAAACTGAAAACGCCAACAAAAACACAAAAAATTTGTAAAAAAAAATTTAAAAAAAAAATCGAAAAATGTCCCATCGTTTGTACATTTCCCATAATGATCATCAATGGCCTCGTTCGCATAAAAATCTAAAGCTATCCCTTTCTGTTGTTGTAATCCTATGGTTACTAACAGCTGACTGAAAAAGATTCGTAAATATACTGGTAGCGAAGGTATTGTAATGTTTTCTGGTTTCTAAATAAAATTTATTTCTACTTTTTACTATACACTTTTATTTACTTTCCAATTAACAAACTTTTTTATCTATAACAAACTGTTTCACTATTACTCTTTACAATTTACAAGAATTAACACTTCCAAATTACACTTTCACAACCACTTATCTTTATCACTGTCAAAATTAAACTGTGTCGATCTCCTTCTCTGACCTCGTATTTATACTCCTCTCATTTCTTCTCGAAGTATCCAGAGATCTCCAGTTTCGTTTAGTAAAAGAGACAAATACACACAGACAGATAGAGACAGATATAGACAGATTTCGTTCCGTTCCATTTCGTTCCGTTCGAAGTTCGAAAGTTTGACGTTCGGATGAAAGCGTTCAGAGCTTTAGTTATTAATCATAACCAAAGACCTACATGTGTCTTTTCGCCTGGGTGTGTTCGCTCCTATATTCGTAACAGTATCTTGGATAGGCTATCCTATGCGAATGTGAACGCGGCAAATGCTACTAACTTTTGCATTTTCATTTCTTTTCTACTTTAAATTATTTATTCAAAACTTATGCACTGCATAAAGTATGAAGGTGGCCTAGCTTAAAGCACCTGTAAGAACTAGGTCAAGATGGTAATATTAGAAGGGAACGTTAGTATGACCTCGAAAGTAGAGAATGAAGTCCGAGATTGCGATTCTATTTAGTATTTTTGATCAAAGCATCTCATTGTGAAAACCTAGTAATTTTATTAATACTCATCTACATAAACCTCATACGTAACCATCCATGTTCCGTTACAAATCTTTAAAAAAAAACAAAAACCAAGAAGATTTGACCACCCTGAATAAAAGTTATACATGCCTCTTTTCTATACGGTATTCTTTTTAATTTTATGAATTTGTATCTCCCGGTGCAGCCTCGAAAATCATGACAAGCAGGCACGTCATTTTTTGAGACTTTTCATGTAAGCAATAGAATGCCTTCACAAAGATATTGACAAAAACATATACCCATTATCATTCATTCCGAGGTTGTGCAAGGACGTTTTTATTGATCATCCCAGAATTTTCCTTTCCCCTCAAAAATCACCTTATTACCGTATGTATATGTTTATAGGTCTGTTTGGGTACTTTTGTGGACTAAAATTCGCAATCTGAAAAATATTGAGGAGTGGGGATGAAATGCCCTCAGGAAGAGAAAATATGCACAAAAGTACCCAAACGCGTTGAACAAAATTTCCTGCTTTTTAAATGTAAACAAAATAAAACTTAAAGAGCTTTGATGATTCCTATCAAATACTGTAATAAAACAAATAATTAAAAAAGAAATAAGTTTCCCTCAATATTAAATTAAATTAAATAAAAAACTATTTATTTGGTTTTTATCTTAAAACTATTTATTCTGTTTTTCTTTCCCACAATATTATCCCAAACAAATTAAATTTAATTCTTCTTTTGTTAAACAATTTATTGAACAAGGTAGTCATTTAATTGAAAAATAACTTGAAAAAATATAAAATAAAAAGAAAAAAAGAAACTTTCATCAAAACAGAAGAAAAACTACGCGCAAATTATAATTTGCAAATGTTTACAAATGTTCGTAAGCAAACAGTTTCGTCATTTTATTTTTGAACTTTAGCTTTTGACAGAACTGAGATTTCTGACGATAGAAATTCTGTGGGCTAAAATTCGCAGGAAGAGGAAATGATTTACGCTCTCAAGAGCGCTCTCTTTTGTCACCAGCTACTTTGTCACCTATACGAAAATTCTTATGATTTCATACGAATTTTCTATTTTCGTCAGTACCCAAACAGACCTTATATTTGTATGGGCTATTTTGTTTCTTGGTTTGGGTGACCAATAAAATATTTCTGCCAGATTTTATCACTTAAAAGGGTTTTTTTGTAATAAATTAACTGTTCACTGATGTTACAAGACGCTGAATGAAAAAAGACCATATCTTTTGTTATGGTAGGCGGATTGTTTCGAAATTGATCTCTCTGAACTCTGCATTAAAAAATACCTTTAATGAATGTGCAATATGTTAATTTTTTCAGTTTTATCCTAAATTTTAGAAGCCTTCAACTTCCGGGTTCTTGAAAAACGCGACTCGCGGATATGTGATTTTTTGTGACTTTAAGTAAGTTATAGAACACCAAAATTAAACCTATGAAAAAAAAATTTGACCGTTAGCTTCCATTACGCAGGTAAATCCTTATTTAACTGGACTATTACTCATGTATTATTAATCAATTGAGATCAAAACCATTATAATGTGACGAATCTAAGTGACTATTATAGTCCTTCTTATATGACTGCTTTCAGTGTAACAGGGATTTTGTTTTTCTTCAGTAAACCTTCTCTCTACAATGGTACAGCGATACAATTAGACATGAACTATGCATTTGGAGTAAGAATTTATATGATCTATTAAAATTCCTTTGAGTTCTTATGATATTAATTTACTTTTTTCAATCTGAACTAATTTCTTAATAGTTTTTTTTTCAAAAACAGAACGAAAGAACCACCAGTGACGCAATCGTATTTTTTAAATCATGTTTTTGTTTCCCTTCAAAGAAATAATGAAAACCAAACAAAATTAAATCTTCCCGCTTTGAAACTAGGTTGAAAAAATGTTTGAAACAGTTTTCGTGTGCGAAGCAGGCCAGCGAATGTTTATGGCTTATATCGCATTAAAAATCTCTGTACTTTACGCATTCTCACAACAATTTATGTTTATTTATTTTTCTTACCGGGAATTTACCTTTACTTTACCTTTTTTCAGTAAAAGTAAAAGTGAGTTGACACAAAGAGCTTTTCAACCAGATTGATTTGAATTCTTGGTAAAAGACGGCTAGATTTTGCACCAAAAGCCTGAAAAATGTCGGAGCTGAATTTAATGCTTCGGATACTAATAAGATCTAATTGATCAAAAAAATGTACTTCAAATATAAAAAAATATATAAAAATAGGAAAAAGTTTTCATTGCAATCAAATAAAAATGGAAATTCATTGATTGATTGGATTTATTAATTTATAAATATAGTTATCAACATTTAAATATCTTTTATTCATACCAAATTTCAGTACAATATTTACATATTTGATTTACTTTAAAATAAATGCAAATAATTCGAAATTTTATACAAGACGCTTCTCTGTTTTTTGTTGACAGTTTTCATGCAATATGATGTTCTCATCTGTTCGGATCTAGTTTTTCTTTATAAAATACTTGCTTAATTGTACATAACTAACTTATTTTTTTTTTTTTTGATATCGCTGTATGGAAGGATTTACTTATTGGTTTGGTTCGGTCAATTAAAAAACTTAACCAACCAATCAGCAATTATTATAATTTTTTTAGTTTCTGTTCAAAATTTCTTTGATGAATTCTTATTTAATCTAATGTTGTTTTTGCTGTTCAGTTGGTTTCATTGCACGGAAAGTCCAACTGCCCTGCCCACTAAATTCAAGTATATGAGTGTGGAAACGCCTTGAAAGAACAAACATAAAAAAAATTATGATACATAGCTCTTACAGAAACTTTTTTGTCTTACCACAGAGAAGGGCGGTGGGTGATGGTTAATAAAGTAATTCCCATATTTTTAGCAATTTCATAGATAGAACTTTCAACGTCAATAGAAACAGCACTCGTACATTCATCGAGAAGGGCATATTTCGGTCTATTGGAAACAAATTGATTTTCTTTGTTTTATCAAATGAAAGGCAACAAATTGGTTTGAAACTTACTTGTGATAAAAAAGACGGGCTACCGCCATACGCTGCTTTTCACCACCTGACAAAATGTCTTTCCAATCTCGTACTTTATCAAAACTATCCCTAAAATAATAAAAAAAAATTTAAATTTTATATGAATTGCTCGATACATTTAGTTTTACCTTTGAGCAATATGTTCCAAGCTAACCATTTTTAAAATATCATTCAACTGATCCTCAGTAACTCCTTTTCTAATCATATCTTCTCGACTTTCTGGATAGATAATCTGATCGCACAAACTCCCAATTGACATATATGGTCTCTGTGGTATGTAAAACATACAAGGTTTGCCCTCAATCGGTCGCGGTATATGCAATTCGCCAGCATAAATTGGCCATAATCCACTTAAGATGCGGAACAAGCTGGATTTTCCACATCCATTTGGGCCGGTAATAAGCAAATGCATTCCGGGATCAATGCGAAGCGTTAAACTTGGCACGACTACGTCACAATTAGGTGTTACAACAGGTACTCTATTTAGCTTAATCGACATCTGTTCGCTATCAGTGTATATGATTTTACCCTTTGGCACAGGACGGTCATTGCGATACTCCACGACGCCATATGTTTCATTTTGGGGATCTGCAGTTACTGTGGCCTTACTGTAGATTCCTTGGGCTGTTTCTTCGAATACTTGAAGCATGCCAGCTACTCGGTAAGTGTATCCAGCTAATGCATTTATTTCTTTATATGATGACATCAAACGCTCAATAGCATCAGCAGCAGAAATAAGAAGATTTCTAGCTGTAGTCAGGTACTGCGTTCGCTCACTTACTGAGCTTTCAGTGATGGTCAAATTTCCACTGGGATCTGTAAATTTAAGTCATGAAAATGAGCGGAATTCTATGTAATGGTTTAATAATACCAATTTTAGGTTTAGATGTAGTAGTAAGTATAGGTAAAGATACCATCACCATTCCGGTGCCAGACCAAACGTATTTCATGAAAAACTGTTCAAGCATTACAAACCACAATTTTTGGGTAAATATTGAATTCATTTGATTAACCAGGCGGTTATAGGCTTGCCGAAGTTGTGATAGTTCAACCTAGAATCTAAAGTGTAAGAAAGGAACAAAATAATTAATAAATTATCCTGCCTTGTGTCCACCATAAAAAGCAATTTCTTCTGCATTTGTTATAATACGCGAATGAATATGTCTCAAATAACCATAGCGGTTTGCCTCTTCCGAAACAAGCTGGCCGAATTTAGGTGATACGGTACGCAGGATATGAGCAGTCAGTGCAATAATAGTTATTGAAAAAGCTGGTCCTGTTAAAGATTTTACTGAATATAATGAAGTAGTTGTTGATGGATACTAAGAAAAACAAAAAATACAATATGTACGTACCAGAAAAGATATTAGCCTTCATTTTCTGTGAAGATCTCATCAATGCAAATCCAATGAGCATTAGGTCAAAACATGGTTTTGTCAAGCTGCTGTAAAGGTGTGCAACTGAACTTGCAAATACTGCAATGTCTTCAGTTAATCTTTAAAGTGAGATAAAAGTTGATTTTATTTTGGCAGCTTTTATATTCAGCCCTATTTTAAACAAAAATTCCCGGGAAAATGTTTTCAGCTTCCAATCAAAACATTTCTGAAATTTCATTCCATTTTAATTTGTAATTTGTTTCTCTTGCGTTCGGAATAACAAAAAGGGAACGAAATTGCTAGCATCTCTACGATTGGGAGCCATTCTCTCAAAAACATTCCCACGGTAGTTTTCACTCAGAATAGGACTGCTTATTATGTTAAAAATACGCAATTTGAAAAATAAAATAAAAATTAACTGAAATATTTTACCTATGATCTGCGTTTTCTATTCTTCCATCCAAATTCGATACTCGATAGTAGTTTTGATTTTTGAAATACAACCGATATGAATGTCTTACTAGTCTTGTTCTAGATAAAAAAAAAAATCAAAATATTAAAACTGTAAGTATAAGAGTTTTTTGTAATAGATTGGACTATATTTTTCTTAATATATTATGTGCGCTCTAAGAATAAGAAATACAGGAACGGGTGTTTGGCGAACAAAGTGAGGCACTTCACAAATGCATTTACCCAGGGCCGGATTGCAGTTGTATGGCAACTCACAAGGCTCCAAGATTCATTTTATTTTGTTTTAACTTAACGTGTTTATTACACGTTCGATCCCTCTCAATTCTCTTTTTGATAAGTTCGCGTATTTTCACGAAATGCTCCCACTCCGTGTCAAAACGATTTTTATGGTTTTTGTCAGAAACACTCACCTGATTTGAATCTTGAAATTTAATAAAAGTTTGCAAATGCAACCATTAAAAGTATTTTGTAGATGCACAAGAATAACATTCCCAAAATATTTAAAATTAAATCAAAAATCTGTTAAAAATTACATAACTCGGCGCCAACAAGTTGCAGCGCCTTACCAACACCAAATAAAAATTAGTGCGCCCCTGAACTTGAAATTCGTAATTTGACATGTTAATATCTAAAATGTGATTGGTTGATTCGATGAAAAAGTATACTTTTATTTTGAAGAAAAATATTATTTTGGTTGTTAATACTATATAAGAAAACAATTTTAAATGGTTCTAAGATATTTACTTTATGTTTTTAACATCACTTTGCATAACTTAATATTGCAAATAAAACAGTACGGAACTGTGGAAAATATAGTTAATTGTGAACTCGGCAAAAAGACATCTTAATATCTAATTTTGACAGCCAACCCAAACAAATTGATGCCTCATGCTATACACTGTAGATGTGATATACACCCATTCCTTATCTTCTTATTCTTTGTGTGCGCTGAACTAGAATCTGAGCTCAGAATTGTTCTAAGACCTCATGTTTTCAAAATACTATGCATAAATACTATCATAAATAAGACACACATAGGTTTAGTTCTCCACGAGTTCACAAGGCAGAATTGGACTGTTCAGATGATCTCAAATTTCAGTAACATCTTACCAATCAAAGCCTTATCTAAGAAATTAGTACTGTATATAAATCTAATAGTTCTCGGTAGATCATTTATGTCTTTTGGAATAAACGAAAGAAAAAATGTCGAACGTAGCAAAAATTCTCGAACTGTTAGATGTTCAATCTAAACGCTTGCAATCACTCATAGCAAGAGCACAATCAGCGAGTTTATCACATCACGTTGGCTAACAGCATCTCAGAGTTTTGCTACGATACAGTAAATGGAATTCTCTTTGAATCATGGTATTATAGTTCTTTTATTTAGTATCACTTTAGTTATGTTAATTCTAACATCTTGTTATACTAACCATTTAAGAAAAGTATGCAATATGTTACGTAACTTTTGTACACCGATACCGTATTCTCTCTTGTAAGTTAGCTCTTACCCCGCGTCTCCACAAGAGCAAAATCTAATTCAACTTCTGATAAGTGATCTCATCCAAAATCCATTTTTTTTTTACTGGGCAAATCGTGGTAGTACCCACTGTCTGAAACGTCGTGGAAAAATATGAGAAATACCGGTAAAAATCGCGAAATATCATGAATCAAAGCGCGGAATACTGATGAATGAACTTTTAAACCCTAAGTTTTTTTTACGGTCTCACATAATTACAAAATTAAAATCAATGTTCAGGCCAGGACAACGTCTACTGGGTCAGCTAGTAAGAAATAAATTATTTTAATTTAAACTTTACATTTGCGTGTTCCTCTATAATTTCGGTTACCTTTACAACAAATTGGCGAAGAGGATGGGATTTTAGTCCCCAGCTTTAGAAAGAAATATTAAGACATACAAGTAAACCTTATGCCACCTAAAGGAACCGAACAATCAATTTCCACGATGGCATTGAGCATAATTCCTTCAAGTTTTTCAATTGAATTCTTCACGAACAAAACTAAAGGGATATTCGAAAGATTGCTTCAGCATCTGGATGGAGTTTTTTCCATATGCATCGTGGAAAATAAATTATTTACTTCATTATGTGCGACCAAATACCTTCGATCTTATCTACGGTGGTATAGCACTAAACATGCCAGAAGACAAGAGCTATACGGATTTGACTGCGCTGTTAAAAGAGCACTACAACCCATGCAGAGTATTACAAGTTTCATAACAGGAAACAGCATGAAGGAGAACCAGTTAGGGACTACATGGCCACATTACGAAAGATGTCAGTAAATTGCTGGTTGTCTCAAGACGGCATTGAGAAATCAATTAGTTTGTGGCGTTCGTAAGAAGCGAATCAGTTATCGCTTATTGGAGACTTAGGTTAGATCCACCTACGAAAAATCTGTTGAAATCGCTACAAGTTTCGTAGCTTCACAAGAAAATTATTCTCAAACTAATGAGACGACCATTCGAGGAATCCATAAACTTGATCGTTCACAATCAAAGTTCAACAAAAATACCATCTTGAATCCAACATTTCCAAAGACACAAAGTCTAAACACCAGCAGCAAAGTAAACAACAAAACAGTCAACCAAGAACACCATGTTGGAGTTGCGGTCATATGCACTTTGCAAAAGATTGCGATTTTGAAAATCACAAATGCACCCAATGTGGCCAAACTGGACACAAGGAAGGCTACTGCAACTGTTTTTAGAAGAATGAATTTCGAGCCTTTGGATATTTACACCGCGCAAAATCTATCAAACTCAACACTATCAACCATGTCCAAAGAAAAAGTTTGTAACATTCGAAATTCGCGTCAATCATTAATGCGAGGCGTACCCACTCAAACTTCAAATCGATACTGGGTTGGATATCAGTATGATAGACGGCACCACATAGAGGAAGCCTGGTCAGCCCGAAAAATATCTAAAAGGAACTCGAGCAAAAGGTGCCTCCTTGGATAACGTCTATTTGATGGCTGTATTTCAATGCGACGGCGACGTTCAGCTTAAAGGGGAAGTTAATTGTATGTTTCAAATATTAATTCTCTTAATGTTTAGGTAGAGACATGTGCGAGATCTTCGGTTTGTGGAATCAACCAATGAACATTGTCGGATAATTTATCCGACTATCGACGAGCGAAATGCATCCATTGCCAGCATTAAGCTAGGATTCGTCGAATTGTTCAAACAAAACAGAGATAGAACTTTATATAAAGCCTGATATAAAGCCATTATTCAGAGCGAAGTGTCCAGTGGCATATTCGGTACTCCCTCTCATCAAAGAAGAGTTGCAACGTCTTCAACGTCTTCACCCAAGTAAACTACTCTGATTGGGCAGTACTTTGGAGTACGCATTTGCGGAAACTATTCTTCAACTTCAACTATGGATTTTTTTTTTAATTATGGCTGGGGACATGGACGTCACATGGACATTACATCCATCATGATGATAAGAAAATTGAGTGAATTGTTATCTCGATATGGTGATTGTAAACAACTAGATTCGGACAGTGAAACTCAATTTCAAAATTTCATTACATCACGTGGAATTCAACATTTGCGAACTGCTCCTTTTCACCCATAATCCATCGGCCAGGCAAACACTTTGTGGATACTCTAGGACGATCGTTAAAAAAAGTTAAAGCACGAAGGAACAAGTCAGCAGAACCTTGAAACATTCCTACAGACTTTTCGTTCTAAACCTAATCGCAATGTGACTAATTTTAAATCCCCAGCAGAAGCATTCTTCGGTCTTAAAATAAGAACTTCGTTAGGTTTATTCAAACGAAAAATATTCATACAGCATGTAACGATAAGCAGAATATCCATCGCAATAGACATCATAGTGCCAAAGAACGACATTTCACTGTGATTTGGTTTATGCCAAAATCTATCGTAATAGCAAAGAATACGGGAAAGAACGTTGTGCAACAAGTATAGAAACACCATGTGAAAATATTGGTGGACTTACAAAATAATAACAATAGGTGTGTTTTTTTGTACGCCCAGGCTAAGTTGGACGAAAAAAACGCTGTCGGGGCTAAGCAATTTACGTGTCAAATACAACAACAACTTAGCCCGAGGGGCTTAGCTGCTAAGCCCCGAGAATTCTCGGGGCTAAAATCTTTGAAGGGGTTAAAATCTGTGCTACCAACTTATTTTCTGTTAAATCATCGATAAGTTGTATGAAAACACCAAAATTATCGATTAATTGTATGGACATAAAAACAAAGATGGCATTTGGTTGTAGAAAAAAAAAATTAAATTGTTTATTTTTCTTAATTCTTACAAATTTTTTCATTTAAATTTTAAAGTGTGTGCATTTAATGCTCTGAAATTTCTTTATAAATATTTTATTGAAAGTACTAAAACACAAAATGCAAACAATTCAACAAATCAGAAAAATATTTTTGCTATTCATTTTTTGTTTACTTCATTTTGTATATTGGAAACTTTGTTTTCATTTTTTTTTTGTCATTTTATTCGCAATGCTGCTAAGTATTTTCGTTAAGCCCCGAGGCGTTTTTTTCGTCCAACTTAGTCCGGGTGTACAAAAAAACACACCTAATATAGGGCATGATAAACAGAAAACAAGGTATGCTTATTATGAACGGTATGTCGCCATTTTGGAAATCTGATGACGTAGTAGTCATCTCCGATGCTGACAATCGAGTTTTTTTTCAGTTTCATTGTTGTTGTTTTTAATACAAAAAAATGTTTTGTCCAAACCCATAACTGACGTTCGGGCGAACTGCCGATGAGAAAGATGACTATGACGTCACAGAAAGCCTGCCAAAAATCTAATGAGCATACCTTGTTTTCTGTTTATCATGATATAAGGTGTGTTTTTTTGTACGCCCGGGCTAAGTTGGACGAAAAAAACGCTGTCGGGGCTAAGCAATTTACGTGTCAAATACAACAACAACTTAGCCCGAGGGGCTTAGCTGCTAAGCCCCGAGAATTCTCGGGGCTAAACTCTTTGAAGGGGCTAAAATCTGTGCTGCCAATTCATTTTCTGTTAAATCATCGATAAGTTGTATGAAAACACCAAAATTATCGATTAATTGTATGAACATAAAAACACAAAGATGGCGTTTGGTGTAGAAAAAAAAAATTAAATTGTTTATTTTTCTTAACTCTTACAAATTATTTCATTTAAATTTTAAAGTATGTGCATTTAATGCTCGGAAATTTATTTTTAAATTTGTTATTGAATTTATTAAAACACCAAATTCAAACAATTTAACAAAACAGAAAGAGATTTTTGTTATTCATTTTTTGTTTATTTCATTTTGTATATTGGAAACTTTGTTTTCATTTTTTTTGTGTCAATTCATTCGCAATGCTGCCAAGTGTTCTCGTTAAGCCCCGAGGCGTTTTTTTCGTCCAACTTAGCCCGGGCGTACAAAAAAACACACCTATAGGGATCTTGCCGAATCTGTCAAAGGCAAAAATGACAGCCACGACCATGATAAACAGAAAACAAGGTATGCTTATTATGAACCCCATGTCGCCATTTTGGAAAATTGATGACGTAGTAGTCATCTCCGATGCTGACAATCGAGTTTTTTCAGTTTCATTGTTGTTGTTTTTCAATTAAAAAAAAATTTTTCTCTAAATCCATAACTGACGTTCGGGCGAACTGCCCATGAAAAGATGACTATGACGTCACAGAAAACCTGCCAAAAATCCAATGAGCATACCTTGTTTTCTGTTTATCATGACTTGCTGTTTTCTATATCTGACTCTTCTTTCTTACTCTAACCTCTTTGCATCTGGGATGCTATTTGTTTCCTTCTCTCCTATACAGATGTGTTCATAAATATTTTGATTAATTTCTGAGCTAACCTCGTGCAAATAAAGTGGAAATTATCTCATTTAAAAGTGAGAAATTGTATGAGAAATTATCTCATTTGGAAGCTCAATGTGACAAATTTATTCCAAATCATCGATTTTGCCCTAGTCGAAACTGGCTATTAGGTTAAGTAGTAATCCAACCATTTTTAATAAAACCTTGTACTTTTTATAAATTTTAATAATTTATTAATTCGCAACTCAATGAAACTATGGTTTACTTTTTCATAGAAATAAAGAAATATGAATGACAATGATATTTTATACAATAAAAATAATGTTATTGTCACTTCTTAGCAAAAAATTTACATAATTAAATTGAATGGGTGGGGCGACCCTTAAAAATTAAAAATTATATTTGTAGATCTTTTATAATTAATATTACATGAGAAAAAAAAATTTAAATTAAGATTAAACTGTTTCATCAAACATTAGAAAAAATTAAATATTAAAAATTGATTCGATACTTTCCATATCAAAGGTAAGAAGCCATTTTTTTTACATTTTTTAAAAACATGAAATGAGAAGTAAGAGCTCTCGTAGAGTATGGAAGCCTGTTAAAAATACGACATGAAACCACATCATAAAATTTTCGAGATGCGGTGGTACGGGAAGCCGGTATAGATACTTGATTCAAAAGATTTCCACGTATATTATAATTTGAAATGAGATTTCCAGATCTTCTCAAGAATATGTTAAGAACTTTGTAGCAGTACAAGCGTCGGTCGTATTGGAAAAAAATTCAATTCCTTAAAGAGTGAAAAACTTGGGTACCTACGAGGCTTACGGCAATTTTTTTTCAGAACAAACTTTTGCAAAACCAAAAGAGGTTGTATTTTGTTGTAATAAGTACCTCCCCAACATGAAATCCCATATTGTAATTTTGAATGAAAGATACCATAGTATATTTTCATAAGCAGCTGAAAAGAGCAATCATTCCTTAGATAATAAAAAAATCTTAAAGTGCCACGAAAGTACTGTCTAAGAATGTCTAAGAGAACCTCATTCTAGAATCGATGACTAGCCCTAAGTACTTAAATTATACAAAAACCATCCAACATTTACACTTTTTTTAATTGTTCCAATTAACGATGATACTGATTTTCAAAATAATTAAGTTATCCAAAAACCTGAATACTTAATTCTTAAAAGTTTTAGCAAAAATAAATATTTTACAAATATTTTTTTATTTTAATATTTTTTAATACTTTTTTTGTCAATCAATGAAGAAAATAAAAATCAAAACAAGCAAACAAATTCTAAAATGTCGAAATTGTGTTGGGGAGAAACATTTAAATTTATTTAATTTATAGTGTTAACAACGAAAAATATGTATGTGTGGGTAAAGACCTTTTAAATAAAAATTTTTTTTTTTAAAAACAGTGAAAATGACAAACGACACCATGCAATTTGGGACCAAACGAGGTTGAGCGTCTCTAAAATCTGTAACTTTTTTGTTTCTTCACCAAAATAAATGAAATTTGGAACATAATGTCTTGAATATATATTGAATAATGGATATATATTTATATAAATTTTGGAAATTCATTTATATTACGATTATAAAAGAAAGGTTCAAAACATTTAAATATATTTTTTTATGCAGAAATTATAAACATGATATGAAATAAATGCATAAAATACCCTTTGATATATTATTTAAATTGATTTATTACAAGTTAAATAGAAAACGTTGATAAGGCAGGGTTGCCATACGTATTTTTTGATTTTTTTTTAACTTAAATAAATTAATGAAATTTTTTTTGGTAAATTGTATGAATATACATTCGAATTCGACCTTTAAACTAAAAATTGTGCTGCTAATTCTTTAAGGTACATAAAACCATAATTTGTACTTTTAGAAGTTTTTTAAACTTATTTTTTTATTTCCACAAACTAAGGCTTTTAAACTTGAAAATTGGTGGTATGTATGCATAAAGGTAATTGGTTTAGAGATTTAATTTTAAATTCACAACCGTTTAAGTAGTTCCTGTAATACTTTTTTGCTTCTAATACAATAAGGCATGAAAATGGAAAAAAAAATTATTTTTTTTCCTCATTCTAGCTAGAGCAAACAAAACAATCATAAAATTAACGGAGGCAGCCGGAGCCAACAGAGAAAAGTCCAATTAAAAACAAAATCATAACAAAAATACTGCAAATTGCGGAACATTTTTTATAAATTTACTTTTGAATTTGATTTAGACAAAAATAACTGATTCAAATAGAAGAGAGTTCGTTCTTTTCAAAAATATATAATGTTAATGAACTTTATTCAAAAACGTATGAAACAATTGTCTTCAAATCCTAATTTCTTAAAATTCAAAAAATATAAATTATCAAAATGTCATTTTTAATTGTCAGTTTTAGTACCTAGAACAAAAATAATAAAAAAAAAATTATTGCATTGCAAAGATATGTTTTTGTAGAATGTAACCTCATCATTAGATTTTTGCAGTTACGAAATTCGTCAAAACCATTTTAGAGATGGTTTTCATCGTTTGGTCCCATAGTGCGATGTGCCAAGTTTTAAAGGAGAAATGTCAAAAATCTCAAAAACTGCTGTACAGTATAAAGGCTTCCCCAAACCAAAGTGCGACAGTGCGACACGACAATGCCAAAATTTATTTTAACAGCGTCATATGAGAGCACCCAACCAAATGCGATTAATCGCAAAACGTTTTTCATATAAAAATCGTGTCAGAAATGTCGTGACGCACTGGTTTGGGCAAGTCTTAGAGTAATAAAATGTACATATTAAAGAATTATTGATACATCTACAAAATCTTTTGCGTATTAGAAAGGGTAAAATAACATTTAACTGATGTGTCCACTGCTGTACCTGGGTGAAACGCAATTAGAAGACGAGGTCACTGGAACTTTAAATTGAATTTATATTCATTCACTCCCCCTAAAACAAAAAAAAATTAAAATAGTTTTCATTATTTATATTTTTTTGTCTCTTTATGGTAATTCGCAAAGCTTAAACGTCGCACTTTTCGTCAAGTTTCGAAACGTTTGCAAACGATATTGCCTAGCTCTGTGTTGTTAGAAGTTGGGCCATACTGTAGGGCTACTATTACAACGGCCGCAGCTTCAATTTCATCTTTACAAGCATAATGTTTTAAGAAAACTTAAATTTTATTTGCTAATTTTTAATTTTTTTTATGAAAAATGTTATGAATTTTTTTGCGATTTAAAAAAAAAACGAAGACGTGATATCACAACCACTGAATGCATGAATGAAGGCAAAAAAAATTGATGTTGCTTATAATTAAAACTATTCCGGCTATATACTTGGCTTCAATAAATAAAAAAAAGTTTGCTTTAGAAAGGCGGATTTGCCTTTCGGAAATATAATAATTTTCAAAATTTCAATTTCAATTTCATTGTTTTTAAATACTTTTTCTTCATTTTAAGTGTTTTTTTTTTAAATTGTTTTCAGAAAATTTCCCCTCCCGCCGAAGATAGTCCCCCTTTCTTATACAAAGAAAGACTTGTAGTGTGAACCCTTCTACAAGACTGCGTTTTCAGTTTTGCCACCCAAGTTATCACAAAGTAACATTGTACTGCACCTACCGTCGTTTTCGGTCCTATGAGAAAAATTTCAATAAAACTTGTAAAATGTATCCAAGAACCACTAAATATGAAGTTAATATCAATCAACCCAGCCGTTCAATTTTTAGACAGAAAACATTAAAAAATGACCAGTGTGACCATTCTCTCAAAAATGCCTGGACAAGCTTAATAGAATCTTGTGTTTTTAGCATGCTTAAATATCAAAAAATATAAAACCCGTGAACTAATTGCGTTCACGGGTTTTATATTTTTTGTTCCTCTCATATTCGGCTATTTTTAATAGACTATTGATTGAGACTCACAGTATTAAAATCTATAAGCAAAACCTAATGTTAAGGATAAATTATATAATAGTTGTATTTTCTTGCTTACCTAAAAGCCAAAGCCAGTTTATTCTCAAGATACCTTATCATTGAGTTGATGAATGTAGCAGGTATCGCAATGCCAAACCATTTCATCAGCATTATTGCAAATTGCTTGACATCTTTACGCACGATAAATTTTACTATGGCACCTTCCAGGGATGCAACGTAAATACTGAGAAAAGTTCGTGATACCAAACATACAGTATGCACTCCAAGCAAACTAGTTTCGTAGCAAAATGGCCTTGGGATCATAATCTTCAGCAACTGTTGGAGTTGTGCAAGAAATTCGAAATTTAATCCTGGTTGAACATCTTGGTTCTCCTTCTTCTTTGATGCTAAGAGTAGCTTTTCTGCTTCAGCAATTTTGGCTTCTTCGTCATTGAGAATTATTGTTTGTTCAGATTTTGGTTTGAGTTTAACTTTTTTGTTGTTGTTGTTTTCCCTGCATTTGACGTTCACAAGTTTTTCGTCTGTGAAAGTAGGGGACTTATTTGCTTCAACTACATAGGTGGGCAAATTCTTTTTTATGAGTGGATATCCCATTTTTAGAGTATATGCAATAATGGCAGCACCAACAACAGCCTGACTGAAATCATGAGCAGTATAGCCAAGTTCTTCATATTTGCGGACTGCTTGTTCAAAATATTTTGATAAAACAGGCATAATGGTTTTGTTTTTTTGTTATATTTTGTTATAAAAAACTACTTGTATCTTTACGTTTGTATGTAAAAATTCTTTAAATAAGCATTGACAAAAAAAGTTTATATTAAATGCCTTGATTTTCTATGGATTTACATAACACTCGAAGCGGCGATTGAACTGAAGAGAAATAAAAGTAAATTAAGCGATTAGTGTACGGTTTGGCACATTTTTTATTCACACAATCATTGGGTAATGTTAAAAAATAATCTTAAGATTAAATCACCAAGAACAGGAAATTCATTGGGCTTTTCGGTGAATAAGAGTAACAAAGATAAGTTTTAAAATACAACAATAAAACGCATATACAAGAGAGGTGTCGTAAGCGATGCCACAGTACAAGGCCCGCAGAGCTTCAAAGACGAAATACCTCCGCAGATTAACACTATGAAATAAAAGTTTTCTATAACTACACTACATAACAAAGTTTGCTTTATTCGATTATTTGATTAAAATATACAAAATGTTCGAATAGCCTTTGAAAAACAAGAAACCTTAGATCTTTTTGGTAACTTTTTTGTAGCAACTTGTTCTACATCTGTCAAATTATTAAGAGAGAAAACAAGAGAAAAATTTTCTCAAAAAGAGAAAAACTAGCTGCAGGGTTAACAAACGCGTTGTATCAACTTGTACAACTTTTAAAAATGAATCTGTTCAATTCAAAAAGGGAAAATAAAAATATTTTTAAGTAAAATTTCTGTCTTTTTTTTAACGTTTTATCAATTGAAGATACATTAAGTATGATTTCTGTTGCTCCTAACACATAGATTCATTAGTATTTATGAATTCAAAGCTAAAGAAATTCAAACCATTTCTTATGGTCTAACGGCCATATCAGAGAAAGGGTTTTTCAATTAGATACCTATATTGTGATCTAGAATGATGGAACATGAGATAATACCTTTCAAAAAAAAAAAACAAAAACAACTTCAAATTTATGACTTTTGATATTTTCTAATGGATGCCAGTGTCAGAACAAATGAGACCCAATGAAGACCACCAGGTTTCAAATACAAACAAAAATCGTCAAAATATCTGATGTAAAAAATATAAAAAAACATCCATACGAATAGATTACCTCCTCCTTTTTTTAAGTCGGTTAAAAAGTAGAATGGTTTGGAAATGCGATGATTTTCTGCTTATGCTTTTCTAGATGTACACAACTTTGTTGTCTTTTGTCCCATTTTACCATTACTTCCCTGTGGAATTTAAAAAATCTTCCATTATACATCCTATCTTTTGGTGTATTTAAAAAAAATATATATAGAAAAATGATATGGATACAAAGTGTTTTTAAAATTATTTCTTGGTGAAAAATAAAACCATGAAATTTTTAGTATAAAAATAGTTTTAAGGCCGAAGGCATTAGAATTAAGATACTAGATTGATTTAGAGCGCTCGTGTAGGGGCAGGAAGTTAGGTATAAATTATTTATAAGTAGGCTAGTTATATGAATTTTTATCTCACTTTAAGATAGTTTTAAGATTGAATGGAATATGAATGAATGGAAAAAAAAGCATTTAGTTTTTTTTCTATTACTCATAGTGCAGAAAATGAATCAGTCAGAATAAATAAAAAAAAATAAACCCAGTATAAAATGTAAGTGTGTTGTTACTCTTTATAATGTGTGTGTGGAAAAAAACCAGTAGTAATGTGTGTGTGAAAAAAAAACAGTGATAATGGGCTGAAAAAGTCTATGTGTTATTATTGGTTCAATATTTTTTATAAACGCCGCTAAAGAAGTAAACCTTCAAAAGTGTTAAAAAGTTAAAAATATTTATATAAAATTCGATGTGGTATCTAAATAAAGTTTTTATAGATAGGTATAAATCAATTTAGTGAAAAAATAAACATTCATCCGAAAAACATGCATCAGATGGAGGAACGATGCATTATTTATGCCAACTTTAATTATTTATGAAAAGTAATCTCATACATATTTGATAAGTACGTTTTCATTTATTATTAAAATATTGTATATTGTATAAATTTGAAGAAATGTATTCATTCATTTAATTATTATAATCTTTTTTTTGTACCAATAAAATATAGTTCCTCTTTTTTTTTTGTGAACAAATCAGCGCCATCTGTGTATGAAACCGTCTATGTGGTGGAAATATAATGGTTTTTGTATTGAATAAAATATCATTACTGCCATCATTGTATATATAACCTATAGTAATATCAAAACACACGATTTAATAATTTAGCTCCCGTTGATAAGGGGGCGCTGCCATAATAAAAATGTGTGTGTTAGAACAGAAAAATATATTTAGTAATGGGAGTAAGGGAAAGATCCGAAAACGGATGTTTGTATTTTGACAGACCAGAACTAAGGCGGGAGAAATTACAAAAACAAAATAGTTGTTTGTTTTGCAATACGATTTTTTTTGTTTGATGTTAGTGAGGTATACAAATAACACACACACATGAAGGTTTTTTGTATACTGCCGAATCAGATATTTTTATTTTGAAAACTTGAATAGATTTTTGTTTTGGAACTTTTCTGTAAAATGTGTAATTAAAGGATTGTGGCCAGTTTTATATTTTGATTTTTTCATTAGTTTTTATATCTACCTAGTTATTAGGTATAATTATAAACTAGGTATTTTGTAAGGGGTGATTTTATTAAAAAATATATACTATGTAATAAGTACCTACTGTTTTTGTTTTTAATATGCAATGTAGGTACATATTATGTATTTATCAATTTTTATTAAAACACAAAAAATTATTAAAACAAATGATTCATCATAAAATATAAAGTAAAAAAAATTGTAAAGACCTAACTACAACGGCATTAACAACGCATATCACTCAAACCTACCCAAAACCAACGAAAATTCTGAATTTGTTGAAAGAACTTTTAAATTTGGCAACCTAATAGACTTCCTTTTTCTCTCATGATTACCACTTTGGTAAATTTATGGAAAGTTTTCTCCTAAAAGAGTTTGATAGATTTTCAATAGCCAACAATATTCATAAATTGAGTTAAAACAATCTGCTTTTCGTGCACCCGCTGCAATTTAATTTTATTGATTATTTTGAATGAACATCATTTTTTCGAGTTTTTTTTCGATTTACAAGGTCTTCATTCTTACAGACTAATTTTTAACCTACACAAATTTTCAAAAAAGCGTCAAAAACCTTAGATTTTGTATTTTAAAACGATTGGCGTATTTTTCCGCACAAAAATGGACACAGTAAGAAAAAAAATAATTTTACTTTTGCAGTTTTGAAAAAAGTGGCCAGTTAAGCCTTTATTCTCTTTAAAAGTAAATACTATTTAATAAAATTAACAACAAAAAATATTACTCACAATAGTATTTCATAATATACAATTATTTATATTACTTATTAATTTTTACTTATGGGCAACCATTGCTTCGGTTTTATTTTTTCGTATACCCATATTCTGAAAAAAATTACTCATATCACCAAACATATCAATTGTGTATATTCATATATAAAATATTATAATTATAATTCTTCCATTTCTTTATATCAAGCTACCCATCTTTCTCTATCCCCAGAGCTAAATAGTCACGTTGTACAAAATAAAACAAAAAAACACATATCAAAACTCAAACTGGCAGTTGTCTTCCAACTCCCATGGATTTTGTATTTTGTTCTCTTTTTACTATTATTACTTATTCCTCCGTTACCTGAATATTCATATCAAAAATCAAACCGGCAGTTCTCTTCCAACTCCCATGGATTTTGTATAGTTTTTTCTCCTTTTACTTTTATTACTTATTCCTCCATTACCTGAATATTCTCTTCCCTAAACCCAGGTGGCGCTATGATATTTTTGTTATATTGAAGCATACATTTTGTTTAGGTATATTTGAATCATTATTCAAGCACCAAAAAGTATGCAATGCATTTTAAATCTGCGTATTCTGTAATGCAAAATTATCATTTGAGAAATTTTCATTTTTAATTTGAATTTATTGTAATGTTATTGCGGTGGTATTATTTAATAAAAAAAAATTGTAACCCGGGGTCTTCATTGAACATTTCCGATGATAGAACTATCGGCCTGTCATCAGATAATCCTATGGAGACAAACAATTCAATCCATGATCCGGTCATCGCAGTCTGGCTTTTTCGCGTGGATCAAAATCCTGTCATCGGGTGTCTTACATGTTAAATGTAGTGGTGCGGTTCTATTTATTCCATAGACTTACTTACTAACTTACTTAAGTGCTCCGACCTTGAAAAGTCAGTTGTGATCCAATCCACTGTCAGTCTGTCAGTCTGTCAGTCTGTCAGTCTGTCAGTCTGTCAGTCTGTCAGTCTGTCAGTCTGTCAGTCTGTCAGTCTGTCAGTCTGTCAGTCTGTCAGTCTGTCAGTCTGTCAGTCTGTCAGTCTGTCAGTCTGTCAGTCTGTCAGTCTGTCAGTCTGTCAGTCTGTCAGTCTGTCAGTCTGTCAGTCTGTCAGTCTGTCAGTCTGTCAGTCTGTCAGTCTGTCAGTCTGTCAGTCTGTCAGTCTGTCAGTCTGTCAGTCTGTCAGTCTGTCAGTCTGTCAGTCTGTCAGTCTGTCAGTCTGTCAGTCTGTCAGTCTGTCAGTCTGTCAGTCTGTCAGTCTGTCAGTCTGTCAGTCTGTCAGTCTGTCAGTCTGTCAGTCTGTCAGTCTGTCAGTCTGTCAGTCTGTCAGTCTGTCAGTCTGTCAGTCTGTCAGTCTGTCAGTCTGTCAGTCTGTCAGTCTGTCAGTCTGTCAGTCTGTCAGTCTGTCAGTCTGTCAGTCTGTCAGTCTGTCAGTCTGTCAGTCTGTCAGTCTGTCAGTCTGTCAGTCTGTCAGTCTGTCAGTCTGTCAGTCTGTCAGTCTGTCAGTCTGTCAGTCTGTCAGTCTGTCAGTCTGTCAGTCTGTCAGTCTGTCAGTCTGTCAGTCTGTCAGTCTGTCAGTCTGTCAGTCTGTCAGTCTGTCAGTCTGTCAGTCTGTCAGTCTGTCAGTCTGTCAGTCTGTCAGTCTGTCAGTCTGTCAGTCTGTCAGTCTGTCAGTCTGTCAGTCTGTCAGTCTGTCAGTCTGTCAGTCTGTCAGTCTGTCAGTCTGTCAGTCTGTCAGTCTGTCAGTCTGTCAGTCTGTCAGTCTGTCAGTCTGTCAGTCTGTCAGTCTGTCAGTCTGTCAGTCTGTCAGTCTGTCAGTCTGTCAGTCTGTCAGTCTGTCAGTCTGTCAGTCTGTCAGTCTGTCAGTCTGTCAGTCTGTCAGTCTGTCAGTCTGTCAGTCTGTCAGTCTGTCAGTCTGTCAGTCTGTCAGTCTGTCAGTCTGTCAGTCTGTCAGTCTGTCAGTCTGTCAGTCTGTCAGTCTGTCAGTCTGTCAGTCTGTCAGTCTGTCAGTCTGTCAGTCTGTCAGTCTGTCAGTCTGTCAGTCTGTCAGTCTGTCAGTCTGTCAGTCTGTCAGTCTGTCAGTCTGTCAGTCTGTCAGTCTGTCAGTCTGTCAGTCTGTCAGTCTGTCAGTCTGTCAGTCTGTCAGTCTGTCAGTCTGTCAGTCTGTCAGTCTGTCAGTCTGTCAGTCTGTCAGTCTGTCAGTCTGTCAGTCTGTCAGTCTGTCAGTCTGTCAGTCTGTCAGTCTGTCAGTCTGTCAGTCTGTCTGTATCTATCTTGAGCTAGTGCCTAAAGTACTTAAGCGATTATCTTCAAACTTAGTAGTTCATGGTTTTTGGAGATTCCCTGGAGGGGAAATTTAAATTTTTATTAGGACCAAAATTAATGGTACCTGCCATTTAAACAATATGGAAAAACTTGATTTTACCAAAAATGGTTCTAACGATTTTGATTAAAATTTTTATGTGTAATACAACAGGCAAGGTCGTACTTTTGAAATAAAAAAAAATTTCATCGACTAAAAACGGTTTTTCCGTTTTTATCTTTTCTGATTTTCTCGTAAACGACTCCATGGATTTCGATGACAATTTTTACACAAGAACTTCTCAACAATTTTCAAGTTATTTCATATCAAAATTTTTAAAAAAAGTTTAAAATTTTTTTTTTTCAAAAATCAATTTTTCGTAAACGCGTGAATGATTTTTTTTTATTTTGGTTTTAGATGTCTTTTAATATTTTCTTAAAATTGGCATTCAAAATTTTTTTTTTTAAACAAAGCTTGAGAATTTTCATATATACCTATAAAAATATTAATTTATTTAAAAACGGCTCTACCGATTTTCAAAATATTTTTTCTAAAAATTAATCTTTTTTAACAAAATCAAATGGCATACTTAGTTTTGAGGGCAAAACAATTTAAGAAGTTGTTTAAGTCATTTAGTAATAAATTTTATGTTAATTTTTTTTATTTCTTATAAAAGTATTTACTTTGAAAAACTTTACATATGAAGCTTTAGAATCCACAGCAGCTTTGACCCTAAGAGCAAGTACGTGAAACCCAGTCGTGCATTTTATTTTATTTTATTTAATTATTTTTTACTTTAATTGATATAATATAAAAAAAAAACAAACATTTCTGCATACAAACAGTATGTAGAAACTTTAAATCATAACCACGAATTGCCAATTTAAAAACAATTTTAAAAATCAAATTCAAAATATAAAATAAAAATTTGATGCTAAATATTTAAGACAATTATTGTACATAATGGTTACATTTTTCAAGTGTTATTATATGTTATATTTGTTATAAAAGTTTGTATTAATATGGTATTATCTACAACTACGATTGTGATTGTCTAATCATTATCATTGATCGAACTTCAAAAAGATTGATTGGATTAAAAAAAATATATACACAATCGTTTGCCAAAAATACCTATTTTAATATTTTGAATATATGAAGAAAACATTAAAACTCATAAGTTATATTTTGACAAACAATATAAAATAAATGCACGACTGGGTCGTTCGGACTTGCTCTTAGGGTGAAAGTTTCTGTGGACGTTAAAGTTTATTACTTAAAGTTTTTTAAAAATAAATAATTTTATAGGAAATAAAAAAAAAATTAAATTCATTACTGAAAGACATAAACAACTTCTAAAACAGTTTTGAGCTCCAAACAAAGTATGCCATTTAATTTGATTAAGAGCTGTTTTTAAAAAAAAATAATTTTTTATATGTAAAAATTCTCAAACCTTGTTTAAAAATAAAGTTTATATGCCATTTTAAAGATAATATTGTTGCACATCTAAAACCAACATTTCAAAAAAATACAGTGACCCGTTTTCGAAAAATTGATTTTCAAAAAAAAAAAGTTTGAAAGATTTTTTAAAAATCCAAAAATTACGTTTTTGTAAATTTTGATATCAAATAACTTTGAAATTGTTAAGATGCTTCCGTATAAAACAAATCATCAAAATTGGTTGAGTCGTTTAAGAGAAAGTCAAAAATGAAAAAAACGGTTCTATGGGAGGTACCGTTGAGAAGGCTATAGGACGTCTCAAGAAAAACAAAGCCCTGGGAGCCGATGGCATACCAGCCGAATTATTTCACCAGGGCCAGCCCTACGTCAAGCAATTCATGATATCATAGTGCACGTATGGTTTCATTCCAGGCAAATCAACAACTGATCAGATTTTTACCCTTAGGTGATGGAAAAATGTCTAGAATTTAACATTCCAACATACCACTTTGAAGCCGCCTATGATAGCATAGCCAGGGTAGAACTTTACAAAGCCATGAGAGAATTCGGCATCCCAAATAAATTGACACGACTATGTAGGTTGACCATGACCAACGTAACAAGCCAAGTTAAAATAGCCGGATTGCTATCCAGACCAATTAACATCTTTAATGGACAAGGGGGTGGTTTTGCCTGCCTCCTCTTCAACCTGGCGTTGGAGAAAGCAATCCGTGACTCTGGCACGGCAACAAGAGGGACCATCGTCAACAGGTCCAGCCAGATACTGGCTTACGCAGACGACATTGACATCATCGGAAGAACCGAACAAGCTGTACACGATTCCTTGATCCAGATCGAGCAGGCGGCACAAAATCTGGGGCTGCACATTAGTGAAGGTAAAACAAAGTACATGGTGGCGTCGAATGCAAGAAGAACAGTTGGTCAAACAATCAAGGTAGCGGAGCACGAATTTGAAGTGGTGCAATCCTTTAAATACCTTGGGTCAACAGTAGCAGCCGATAACAACATAGAAGAAGAAATACGCGGGCGGCTTCTCAAATCCAACAGAGCCTACAACAGTCTGTCAAAGCTATTCAAATCCAGAAATCTAACCATAACTTCAAAACTGCTGCTGTACAGGACCATGGTCCTGCCAGTACTCATGTATGGATAAGAGACTTCGGTGCTTAGCAAAAGGCACTGTGACCTCTTAGCCGCGTTCGAGAGAAATGTCTTACGGAGAATTGTTGGCCCCATATGTGAGGAAGGACATTTCCGGAGACGGTACAATCATAAGTTGTACGCAATCTACCTTGAAGCAGGCAGGGCACCTAGGTCGTATGAGTGAAGAGGAACCTGCTCGAAAAGTCTTTTGTGGTACATTCTATGGTAGACGGCAGCGTGGTAGACCATGCTTGCGCTGGAGAGATGGCGTAGACCAGAACGCCCGAAGCCTTGGGTGCGCAACTGGATGGCGTCGGCTCGTAACCGGGATAGGTGGAGAGACTTGTTGAAAGAGGCCAGGACCGGACCCCGGTTGTCGAGCCGATGATGATGATGGGAGGTACCGTAGGGAATCACCAAAGACCCTTAACCACCAAGTTTCAAGAAAATCGGTTGAGCGGTAAAGTATTTGAAAAGGTTATCAATAGGGCTCTGTCCAAGTGGGCGGAGGACAACAATATAATACCAGATAATCAGTTCGGGTTTAAGGTGGGGCATGACACAATTCATGCCGCGTCTAAGCTCGTTTCTGAAAACAATGCACGGGTGCTTGTCTGGTTGACTTGGAGAAAGCTTTCGACAGCGTATGGTTAGAGGGTCTCTATCTAAACCTTACCAGACTGGGCATAAGTAACATAAGTAAACCACTATTGTATATTCTTTATTATATGCTTAATGGTAGAACGTTTGTTGTCAAAAGTGGCAATGTAACTTCTACCACAAGTTTTGATATTAAAATTGGTCTTCATCAGGAAGCGGTGAACTCGCCGGTTTTATTCAGCAATTACACCAGCGATGTGATAGGTAGTCTAACTCAGGCAATTGCGTATGCCGATGATCTAATCTCGTACAGATCAGGTCCAACAGTTGAGGTCATCAGAATTCTTCTTCAGCGTGACTTCGACAAAATTCAGCGATATTGTGATTACTGGAAGTTGAACATCAACTTTCAGAAATCAGAAACAATTCTGTTTCGGACCCCTTTCACTGGGGCTCAAGGGATACGAGAAAGAACTGGCGCAAGCTGGTGATCGTAGCGCCATATGGACAGCCAGTGACGAGTAAAAGTGTAATAAAGTTCCTTGCCATCTGGATGGATCAGTAGTTGTATTTCCATAGACACATAAATGCTGCTCTAGCCAGGGCTACGGGATCTTTTGCCCTGACGAAACGGTTGTTTATAGCAGCCGGCTTGAAAGCAGGGTGAAGGTGATTTGCTACATGGCCCTCATCAGGCCGATGATTGTCTATGGGTGCCCGGTATGGTTCAACGTTGCCCAATCTCAAATGGAAAAGATTAGGGTGCTTGAGAGGCAGTGTCTTAGACGCTGCCTTGGATTACACTGAACACCAGAGTCGGAGTACACACACAATTATTCCAACCAGGCCAACATAAACAGAATTGATAATTTTTTGGTAAAGCTGATTCGGGGTCACATTGCAAGAGCGACGTCATCAGCCAACAGCTTGATCTTCGGGACTTACTACCCTAACGACGAATACTTCGAGAGTGTGCGTTTGAGCGGCTTTACCCCGCCCGAGGCGGGGGCTCGTACAGGATAGATTAGCGTAACCGTTAATCACAAACTTTGAACGAAGAACCGTAGATAGGCTACCGTACGTAGGCTACTGTATGAGAATGTTAATTATGACTAATAATCATGATAGTTGACTTCGTTACGTCTTGGCCGACAAAAAAAAAAAAAACGCTTGTTGTGGCTGTTCTAGTTGTTAAGTAGTTTTAAGTAGTTTAATTTAGTTTTAAGTAGTTTTAATGAGTTTTAAATTTTTTATAAAAAAAAATGATAATGATAGGAAGTTTTTTCTGTTTCTTGGTTAAAAAAAAACATGAAATACCATTGCGAGCACCCAATTCCAACACCTCAATATACACATGGAGACTGGGCGGCCATGTGATCAAAAAACTGTCAACCAAATTGATCACATCGCGATTGACGCCAGACCATTACTTAGTAGTGTCTCGAGTGGGGGTGGGAATATCTGTCACCATTGTATATATATTCTTATAGTACTATCAAGACGAAAAACTATGGTAGCGCCGCCTGGGTTAACCGAAGCTGTGCTATTTTTTTGGAGTTTCTGTGAGAGCTTAGAACTGAGGTGGGGGAAGAGAATATTCAGGTAATGGAGGAATAAGTAATAATAGTAAAAAGAGAACAAACTATACAAAATCCAAGGGAGTTGGAAGACAACTGCCAGTTTGATTTTTGATATGTGTTGTTTTGTGACTATTTAGCTCTGTGGATAGAGAAAGATGGGTAGATTGATATAAAGAAATGGAAGAATATATAATTATAATATTTTATATATGAATATACATAATGGATATGTTTGGTGATATGAGTAATTTTTTTCAGAATATGGGTATAAGAAAAAATAACACCGAAGCAATGGTTGCCCATAAGTAAAAATTAATAAGTAATATAAATAATTGTATATTATGAAATACTATTGTGAGTAATATTTGTTGTTGTTAATTTTATTAAATAGTATTTACTTTTAAAGAGAATAAAGGCTTAACTGGCCACTTTTTGCAAAACTGCAAAAGTAAAATTATTTTTTTTCTTACTAGGTCCATTTTTGTGCGGAAAAATACGCCAATTGTTTTAAAATCCAAAATTTAAGGTTTTTGATGCATTAAAATTAGTCAGTAAGAATAAAGACCTTGTAAATAAAAAAAAAAAAAACTCGAAAAAATGATGTTCATTCAAAATAATCAATAAAATTAAATTGCAGCGGGTACACGATAAGCAGATTGTTTTAATTCAATTTATAAATATTGTTGGCTATTGAAAATCTATCAAACTCTTTTAGGAGAAAACTTTCCATAAATTTACCAAAGTGGTAATCATGAGAGAAAAAGGAAGTCTATTAGGTTGCCAAATTTAAAAGTTCTTTCAACAAATTCAGAATTTTCGTTGGTTTTGGGTAGGTTTGAGTGATATGCGTTGTTAATGCCGTTGTAGTTAGGTCTTTACAATTTTTTTTACTTTATATTTTATGATAAATCATTTGTTTTAATAATTTTTTGTGTTTTAATAAAAATTGATAAATACATAATATGTACCTACATTGCATATTAAAAACAAAAACAGTAGGTACTTATTACATAGTATATATTTTTTAATAAAATCACCCCTTACAAAATACCTAGTTTATAATTATACCTAATAACTAGGTAGATATAAAAACTAATGAAAAAATCAAAATATAAAACTGGCCACAATCCTTTAATTACACATTTTACAGAAAAGTTCCAAAACAAAAATCTATTCAAGTTTTCAAAATAAAAATATCTGATTCGGCAGTATACAAAAAACCTTCATGTGTGTGTTATTTGTATACCTCACTAACATCAAACAAAAAAATCGTATTGCAAAACAAACAACTATTTTGTTTTTGTAATTTCTCCCGCCTTAGTTCTGGTCTGTCAAAATACAAACATCCGTTTTCGGATCTTTCCCTTACTCCCATTACTAAATACATTTTTCTGTTCTAACACACACATTTTTATTCCTTCATTTTACTCTTCCGAGTGAAAGTTGCTATGGCAGCGCCCCTTAACCAACGGGAGCTAAATTATTAAATCGTGTGTTTTGATATTACTATAGATTTTATATACAATACTGTCACGCCACACGGCGAGCAAATGTGTGAAAGAGTTTGATGTTGCGAAACTCAAATCGCAAGAAACCCAAAACTCTTGCTGACCGCGTTCCTCTTAATCTCTTGGCCAGCCAGTCACGAGCAGCAAGCATAGACGACCAGTGGAAACGTTGTCAACAAGCCATCAGTAATGCCGCCACTGATGTGCTGGGTTTCATGCGCATATTCCATTTAATTTGGACGACGATGGCCAACAATTCCGTCCTCCTGACCTAAATGAAGTGCGCTTAGCGAAAAAACCCGGGAATTCTAGATCGATGCACCACCACCTCTTCATCGATTTAAAGTCGCGTACGATAGCGTGAATAGAGACGAGTTATGCAGAGCCATGACATATCTCGGCATCCTTGACAATGGAGAAATCTGGCTGCTCCTTCAAAGTCGGTAAGAACACCTCTCAACCGTTTCATGTTGAGAAAGGTCTAAGACAAGGCGACGCGTTATCGTGCAACCTATTTAACATCGTTCAGTTGTACGCAGATCGCAAGTCAACACCTCTGATACAATTTATCAAAATTCCATTCAACTACTTGCTTATGCAAGACATAGTCGGCAAAACAAAGCGAGCTGTGGTATGTGCATATGCCAGTATTGAATCAGAGGTGGCAAAAATTGGATTGTTTGTTAATGAAGACAAAACGAAGTATATGCTATCAACGAGAAGGGAATCTCAACATCGACAGTCAAGGACTTTGTCTACCTGGGATCCACTATAAACTCAAACAATGACATCAGTTTAGAGATCAAACGGAAAATTACTCTTGCCAATCGCTGTTTCTTCGGGCTGAGGAGGCATTTAAGTAGTAAAGCCCTCTCTCATACAACCAAGGAAACGCTATACAAGAGCTTAATCATGCCGGTCCTGCTGTATGGGGCAGAAGCATGGGCAGTCAAAGATTCGGATGAAAATTTGCTTGGTTGCTTCGAGAGAAAGATTCTTTGAGTTATTTTTGGTCCTGTGTGTATCGAAGGAGTATGGAGAAGAAGATTCAACGACGAGCTTTACGGGCTGTACAGCGACGTTGACCTAGTTAAGAAGCTGAAAATACAGCGGCTGAGATGGCTGGGACACGTGGAGCGTATGGACATCAACGCACCAGCCCGACGAGTCTTCGAATCCAACCCTGATGGTGTACGCAGCAGAGGGGACCGCGTAACAGGTGGCGCACACAAGTGGAGAACGACCTCAACCAACTTGGCGTGCGTAACTGGAGGCGGCTAGCTAAGGACAGAGCTGGCTGGAGAGGCATGTTGGTTGAGGCCGTAATCCATCCTGGATTGTAAGCACCACCTTAAGTAAGTAAGTAATTAAAGACCTTGCTCGTGTAGTACACACAAAATTTAAACTTAAAATCGTAAGAGCTATTTTTTTTTTAATATTTTCTCAATATTCGTTATATTTTTGATTTTTGATAATATTTTTGGTCTTAACAAAATGTTTTTCCCCTCTAAGGAATCGCATAAAACCCTTTACTAGTTGATGAAAATCTCTTCAGCGGTTAAGACTGTACAGACAGAATTGCCAGACCCATTTTTTCACATTCTCTATCGTCGTATAGCCATGTTTCATCAGCTTTCAGTCGTTACAGCTGTGCGGATTTAGTGCTCTTCTTATTTAATATTTTTTGAAGTTGTTTAAAGGCATTGGCAACGATAAAAAATTGTGCAAATTGAAAACTAACGATTATTTATTAAAATTTATCAACTTTGTTTAACAAATTCATATTTTTTAAGTGTTTAATTAAAAAAAAAAAAAAAGAAGAAAATTTTAAAGTGACTAAACTTGAGTGAAAAACTTAACAAAGAAATAAAAAGAAAGAGAAAAAATAAAATAAAAATCTTATATACCTACATTCGTCATGAATTCTATTGAGTGCAAAAAGTGCAATAAGCACATAAAGAAAGAAAAAGATGGCATTTTATGCAGTGGTGTATGTAGGAGTATTCCATCTGTCTTGTTTATCCCTTAGTGAATACGACAAACGCATAACATTAGAAAAGGAGTGCATACTTTTCCAATGCATTGAATGTCAAAAATTTTCAAGTGCTCTGTTAAAAAGTATTAATGAAATTAAAAATCTATTGAACAAAAATTGTGAAGTGGTAGAAAAAATTGAAACAAAAATTGATAATATTACTCCGTGCACCTCGGTGTCTGTTTCCCAAACAAAAAATAATCCATCTTTTTCAAATGTCTTGGTAAATGAACCCGAAGGTATTCAAAACAGTGAAGAAACAAAAAAAGCTATCAAAGAAAATATTGATCCTCAATCTTTATCTTTAAAAGTTAAAAGTGTATCCAATCGTAAGGATGGTGCAATTGCAATTAGGTGTGCAGATACCAATTCGCGAGAAAAAATTGAACGTGAGTGTTTTATATTTTATGTTCTTTATTGATTCAATATTACATTAATTATATTCTTAATTATCTAGGCTTAATTTATTATAAGATGTTAACCTTAAAGATGCCGGACAGAGAGAGAGATCCCTATTTGACATTTATTAAGGAGAAGTTAAATTTCATTGATAGTAATTGTTATACATAAGTGTTGCCAGCATTTATAATTAAGCTGAATATAACATCCTCCCAGCTTTAAATTCGGTTTATTTATAATAATTTTTTGTTTTTATACATATATACATAATTCATAAGATAATATAATTCAATTTGTTTTGTTTTAATTCAAGACCTTATGCTACTGTTTCTTTTCATTTTGTAACTTATATTGTTTTACTTTTTATAATAATTTACAATTTTCTTAGTTCTATTACTTCTTCGTTGTTGTACAGGGTTATTTTTAAAATTGCTGGTTCTTTGTATATTCTTAGATGCTATATTATTATTTAAATAAGATAAATCAGTACCATTTTTATTTGTACCTTTTTCAGCATAAGACTTAGGAATGTTTGTGTACAAATAACTAAACTTCGGTTTTTTATAATTTTTTTTCAATTGATTTACATGAACAATTTTATATTGAAAACCAATTTTTACTATGTATCTTACAGTACTTAAGATTTTGCTAACAATACATGGTAACCACTTCTTAGGTTCATTAATGTGGTTTTTATATAAACAATCCTCCCCAACTTTATATTTTTTAAAATTAATTTTTTCCGAAGTCTTATACTTTATAGGTTTTGATTTTTTATATATTAAATTCATTTTTCTGTTTTTATAATCTAAATTGTTATTTTTACATAAATTGTCAATTAATATTTTAGGCTTATAAGAAAACACTAGATCAGATGGAGTTTCATTAGACACCGAATTTGGAGTGTTTCGATGATTAAATAAAAATAAATCGATCTTTTCTTGCAGTGATAAATTTGCTTTCGACCTCAACAAAAACTTTTTTAAAACGCCTTTTACAATTCGCAGGTGTCGTTCCGCTACCCCGTTTGATTGTGGGTGATAAACTGGACTATGGGTCAATTTGATTTTACTTTTTGAACAAAAATTTTTAAATTCAAAGGATGCAAAAGGGGGTCCATTGTCAGTGACAATCTCAGCAGGGAATCCAAATATTGAAAATAAATTATGATTCAGTTTATCGATTAAGTTTTTGGCGGAGGTTCCATTCATTACAACAACAATCAAATAGCGGCTAAATACATCTACTCCTAACAGAAGTGTCTTACCTTCAAAATAAAAAAAATCTAAGTGCACTCTTTCGAATGGATAAGTACAACTGGGCCAACTGGAAAAAACTTTTTCTTTAGGAACAACAGCAGTAGCCTGAAATTTCACAACATGCAACAAATTCTTTTATATCAATATCAATTTTCGGCCACCAAATTTATGACCGACACACTTTTTTCATTATAACTACTCCATTATGGTTACTATGGATTGATTTAAGCACCTGCATTCTTAATTTTGATGGTATGGTAATTCTTGCCCTGTAAAATATACAACCATTTTCTAAACTAAGCTGATTCTTGAATGCAGCAAAAGCTTTTAGTTCTGGATTCACCTGTTTTGGCCAACCACTTTTAATAAATTCATATATTTGAGAAAGTTCTACATCTTTTTTAACCTCAGCTCTAATTATCTCTTTGTCAACAGGAAGTTCTTCAAAAAAATTTATTGAATTTATGCAAATCGTTTCAACATCCGTGGTACCTGAAACTGGAAGACGCGATAAAGCATCAACATATGCTAGTTCTCTAGCAGGCTTATGTTTGATTGAATAATCAAAAGTCGAAAGCGTTATCGACCATCTTTGTAATCTTGCCACAGCTACCGAAGGAGTCCCTTTTTTTGGATTAAATATCTCTTTTAAGGCCTGGTTGTCGGTGTATATTACAAAGTGCTTACCATATATATACTTAAAAAACTTCTTCACAGCAAACATAACTGCCAAAGCTTCTCTATGTAACTGTGAGTAATTTTTTTCAGAATCACTAAGTGTACTACTTGCAAATAACACCGGTTTTTCTACTCCATCAACGACATGCAAAAGTACTGCAGCAACGCCATATGGGCTTGCATCTGTACTTATTATAATAGGTTTATCCTTATCATATAGTTCCAGAACATTATTTTCTACGATAAGTTCCTTGGATCTAGCAAACTCTTACTGACAACTTTTACTCCACACAAATTTAGTATTTTTTTGTAACAAATTGTACATGCTCCTTAACTTCCCAGACAGATCAGGTATAAACCTTCGATAATAATTTAAAAGCCCTAAATATGATTGAAGCTCTTTAACGTTTGTAGGACAAGGAGCTCTTGTAATAGCTTCCACCTTCTTGGGGTTTGGTCGCACCTCGTTTTTCCCAATTATATGACCTAAATACTCCACTCTAGGCTTTAAAAATACGCATTTAGCTAAATTTATTCTGACTTTATGATCATCTAACCTTTTCAGAACTTTGAATAGTTTTTCTTTACACTTTGCAACAGACTCTGCTCCAATAACGACATCATCAATAAATGCCCACACCCCTTCAATGTCTTCTAAAATTCTATCAATCACCGATTGAAATATTGAAGGAGCACATGAAACTCCAAACGGCAACCTAGTATACTGTAAAAGGCCCTGATCAGTGTTAATAGTCAAGAGTTCTCGTGACTCTGGAGTTAAGACAAGCTGTTGGAAGGTTCCAGCCATATCCAACACGCAATAAACTGAACAGTTTGGCAGATTCGCAAAAATATCTTCCACATTGTTCAGTGGATAATGCGATAAAAGAATATATTTGTTGACTGTAACTTTACAGTCAATGCGCAACCTTATTTCACCATTCTGTTTAGGAACACACACTATTGGTGATGCCCACCTACTGTGTTTGACAGGTTCAAGCGTTCCTATAGAAATAAGCCTATTCAACTCAACCTTCACGGCATCACGTAACCTAAAACTAACCATATAAGCCTTACAAAAGATTGGGATAGCATCTGGCTCTATATTTATTTCGGCCCCATAGCCCACTATCATCTGATTAGGATCACTCGAAACGACACATGGAAATTTCTCTCTTATTTCTGATAAAAGCTCATCGCATGCACTACTCTTAATTTTTTCGTTTTCAATATAATTAATTAACTCACTTTTGCACAAAAGTTTTTGCCTCCAACTCGGAACAAATTTATCCAACCACGTTCTGCCAAAAAGTGGCGTAAAAACTGGGCTATCCACTACCACGATTTCCAATTTTTCAATAGTCCCTTGAAACTCCACGTCCAGTTCCACTTTGCCAACAACTTTAACCTCAAATTCTGAAATGGTACAAATTTTTACATCGCTAGGAAAAATAGAAATATATGGTAACTTATCTTTAAGTTCAATACAAGATATAACAGACATAGCTGCTCCTGTGTCAACCTCCATTTGAAATGACACTTTACATAGTTTCACCTCTACCTTGAGACCCTTTTCTGATGGTTTTATATTATTTATGACCTGAATAGATCGTACACTGCGCCTAGCTCCACCACCATCTCTTCTGCCACTGCCACCAGCTCCTCCACCATCCCGTCTGCCACCAACCCAACACATGATTGCAGTGTGTCCTCTTCTATTGCACTTAAAGCAACTCCAATTTTTTGCTGGACAGTCCCGGTCAAAATGATTTTTACCACAATGCGTACACTTGTTGACATGATTGCTTCTCATAGGACTGTTTCTTGTTTTAACTTGGGTTGTGACTGCCTTGTTTTTTTCTCTTATAACATGAACCTCACTGCCACGTGGATGCATTGATCGTTGCTCTCGCTCAGACATCTCCATGTTAAGAGCAATGTCACAGCATTTCTCAAACGTGCGGCTGTCGTCTGTTAAGAGATTCTGCTGAATACGATCATTCCTTAGCCATCCAATAAATTTGTCTACTAGAACATCTTCTAATGCCAGATTTCGCAAGTTGATTGCATTTGTCACTGAGTCTTCGATAAAATCTCCAAACCTGCATGTCTCAGCTAGATTTCTGAGTTTTATGATAAAGTCAGCAATTGATTCACCTTCCTCCTGCTTTGCTTTTTGGAACTTGAATCGTTCGGCTCTCTTATTATGCTTGGGAGCATAATGCTGCTCTAGTAAAACTATCAATTCACTAAATGGTTTGGAGCTTGGTAATGCTGGTGCGGCCAGAGATTTAAGTACTTTATAAAATTCTGAACCGACCAAAGTAATGAACACTGGAGTCTGAATTTCGGCAGAAATTATATTCGCAATAAAATATTGGCTGCACTCTGTCCTTATATGCCACAAAATCCTCACCAGGGACAAACTCATTAATATTTCCGAGAAATGACATATTTGCCTAGGGTGTGATTTCTTTTTTTGATTTTAATTTTTCACTTTTCTCGGAATCAGCTAGGTCCTCTTCCTCTTTTATTATTTCTAATGGTGATGATTTTGAGGTCATCAGATAAACCAAGATGTGAACTAATCTTAATTTATCTTCGCAATCCTAGGTTTTATACTTTTTTTTTTCTTACGCTTTTTACTCCTTATTTTCCTCGTCGCCAATTGTTTTATATTTTATGTTCTTTATTGATTCAATATTACATTAAGTATATTCTTAATTATCTAGGCTTAATTTATTATAAGATGTTAACCTTAAAGATGCCGGACAGAGAGAGAGATCCCTATTTGACATTTATTAAGGAGAAGTTAAATTTCATTGATAGTAATTGTTATACATAAGTGTTGCCAGCATTTATAATTAAGCTGAATATAACAGTGAGGTTTCGGCAAAAATGGGAAATGATTACAATGTGATCACTCCTAAACTGAGAAATCCAAATGTGATAGTTTGCGGTTTAAATGAAGAGTGGAATCGGAAAAATAATTGTAATGCGATTTTAGAAGTAAATTGTGAATTATATAAAAAGTTACTCGAACTACAAATGGTAAATGTCGGATGGGACCATTGTGCGGTATATGATTACACGTTTTTAAAACGATGTTACAAATGCTGGGGCTACCATCATGAAGCCAAAATGTGTAAAAAAAATCAAATTTGTCCCCGATGTGGTGATTCTAATGAAGACCGGCAATGTAAAAATTCGTTTAAATGTATTAATTGCGTACAGTATAATAAAAACTTAAATTTGAGTCTAGATGTTGAACATGATAGCAAAAGTAACGAATGCCCGGTTTTTAAAAAGAAAATTCTAATTGAAAAAAACAAAATAAAATACTAGCAACCAAACGCAATTTCTTTCGTGTATTTTAATGTCCAAAGTTTAACCGCGAATTTCGATGTTTTAGAAGAAATTGTATTGAAATAACAATTTGACATTATTGTGTTGAGTGAGACTTGTTTAACGGAAAATATTATAGATAATGAAATTAATATCGACAATTTTAAGCTTCTAAAATGTGATAGTTCATCAAGGCACACAGGTGGTGTAGCTATTTATGTGAACGAAAGCCTTCAATGTGAAAAAATAAATACTTTTAATGTAAACTTGGATATTTGGTGTCTTACTGTTAAAGTACGTTGTGGTTCTTTTTCTTTTGTCCTTGCTGGTTTATATAGATCTCCTTCATCGTCATATAGACAGTTTTGTGAGTGTTTTTGTGAGCTGATGGATAACTTAGTTAAAGATAATTGCAATCTAATTATGATCGGAGACTTTAATATTGACTGGTTTGATATATCCAATATTTATAGGCGTGAGTGCAACAATATAATTACCCAAAATGGATGTACGCAAATAATAAGTGAACCAACTAGAATAACAAGCAACTCAAGAACTTTAATCGATGATGTTGTTTCTAATTGCAGTCAGTTGAAGGCGAACGTCAATTGTGCTTACAGCATAGCAGATCATGAAGCCATATGTTTAAAACTTGAAACTAAAGAAAAATTAAATACAAAACGAAAGATTAAGAAAGTGCAAATTTTCAAATATACAAAACCAAATTTAGTGTCTGCATTCGAACAAATTCGTATTGATAGTTTTTATTTATCTGATGTTCACAATTATGCAAGCAATTTTAAAATTAAAATTAACTGTGTCATACATCAATTTAAAAAAATGAAAGTCTTAAGAGAAAATGAAAACTCGTGGTTTAGTCAACATTTGATGGAACTTAAAAAACAAAAACATATAAGTAAAAAGAGAGCTGTTTTTACTGATAATATTGATGACTGGCGTGATTTTAAATTTATTCGTAATCATTATAGGAAAGAACTTACCCGTGCAAAAAATAATTTTACGAAAAGTGCTATTTCTAACTGCAATGATCAAAAATCAATGTGGAGAACACTGAAATCGTTAGTATTGCGTGAGAAAAGGAGTGAAATCAAGAGGGTGGAGTTCGATGGAATATTAGTAACCGAAGACAAGGAATTAGCAAATCGGTTTAATGTATTTTTTTATAAATAGTGTTAAACTAATAAACGAGGCAATTGACAATGTTCATTACATAAATCAAATTGATTTTGTCGCTGAAATTCCATTCAGTTTTAATTTAATAACTCTGTGTGATTTAAACAAAGCAATTAAAAGTCTTAACAATAAACGTGATAGTGATTTATTAAGTCCAAAAGTACTGATCGATGCATTTGAAAAAGTTGGCCCCCCCTATTAAAAGTTATTAACGAATCATTAAAAGAAGGACAATTTCCAAGTACATGGAAAAACTCTGTTGTAACGCCTATCGAGAAAGTAAAACAGACTATAAAGTGTGAAGAATATAGACCTATCAATTCATTGCCGGTCTATGAAAAAGTGCTGGAAAAAATTGTTCACACTCAACTTCTAAAATACTTGAACGATAATAACATAATTGTTGAAAATCAGTCAGGGTTTCGACAATCACACTCTTGCGAATCCGCTATAAATATGGTTCTAATAGGGTGGAAAGAAGCCATATCAAGAGGTAAGAAAATTATATGCGTTTTCCTTGAAAACGAGCTTTTGAAACAATCGATCCAAATATCATGCTGCAAAAATTGTCTATGTATGGAGTAAACGGCAGTGCTCTTAATTGGTTCAAAAGTTATTTATCGGGACGTACACAACAAACCAAAATTAACGATGGTATATCCGATCCTGAACCGATTGATCTGGGAGTACCTCAAGGTTCAATACTTGGACCCCTTCTTTTCAACTGCTACATCAACGATATGATTCAGTCAATAAAAAACAGCAAATTGGCTCTGTTTGCCGACGACTCACTTTTATTTGTTGAAGCAGAAACCACTCAAGAATGCGAGCGACTTATAATAGAAGATTTGGAAGTTTTAAATGTTAGGCTTAAAGCTAATAGACTTAAACTTAATGTTTCTAAAACAAAATGTATGCTATTGAATGATAAAATTAACATAAATGTAATAATAGATCAAGAAATTGTAGAACAAGTTCAAGAAATAAAATATTTAGGAATCATTATTGATTGTAAACTAAACTTTGAATCACATGTGCAATATATCTCTAAGAAAGTTTCTAAAAAAGTAGGATTCCTTAAAAGAATACGAAATAAAATTGATACTATTACTGCTTTAAATATTTATAATGTTATAATTAAACCACATTTTGAATACTGTTCTACAGTTTTATATTTAATCAATGAAAGATCTATGCAAAATCTTCAAAAACTGCAAAATAAAGCGATGCGTGCAATAATTAGATGTAGTATATATACCCCAATTGTAGTGATGTTAAATATTTTAATGTGGATAAATGTTAAACAACGTATTTACTTCAATGTTTTGTTATTTGTGTTCAAAATTAAAAATGATTTACTACCCGGTTATTTGTCAAGATATGTTCACTATGTCAGAGATGTTCAACCATATTTATTAAGAAATGCAGAGGATTTAAGACTGCAAATTTTTAGAAATGCAAGATCTCAAAACAGTCTAATACATAAAGGATTTAAACTTTTTAATAGCTTTCCCAACAATGTAAAACAAATTAACAATATTTTTGATTTTAAAAAAGCAATAATTGAATTTGTGAAACAAAATGTGTAAGAAAAAAAAAAAAAAAATACCAATGCCAATGCCAATGCCAACACTTAAACATATATATATATTATACATTATATTTAATTTTAGTAAATTGTAAATAGCAGACTTAGCTAAATAAAATAAAAATAAAACAATCATGTTTGATTGTTATAACGAGTTCATTTACTTAACGAATCCTAAACTTACCATATGTAGGTAGCTATATCGCAACTAAAAATGAACAACAAAGCTTTGTTCATTAATCACAAATGCGGAGTGAATTTTGAAAAGGGGATAAAGAGACTCATTGTCATTTCTCAGAAAATTAATAAAACTAAATTGTAATGTGATTTCAGATTTTCGCTTGTTTTCAGATTTCGATTTACAGGGTTTTTTTATTGTTTTAAACTTATTTAATGAGGTGTAGTTGTGCATTTGAATGTTGAAAACAAAATTCCATACTTAGTGAAAAAGTGAAAACTCATTTTATCCCCCTTTATCCTCAAATATGATACCTATGTACCTACAAAAGTATATAAGATAGGTATTCATTTACGCGATAAATCTGCAATTAAAAACTAATTAGTGTATGTACATACATACGATTAGATGTAAACGACAACAACACACTTAACTATAGCTACTGCGAAGTCAATGATTAAAAATCTTTATCATCTAGAAAAGTGTATGCTTGTTACTCGTATTTAAATTGTTAGATTGTATTTTATAACTTAAATCAAAGTTCAAGTACAGGAACGTGCTCTAATATCTTAGTTTTTATCATTCTGAATTGGTTATTACACAAAGTCAGTCAATAAACCGTTGTGCGTACATTTATAGGTACCTACACCCTGAATAAATTTATTACATATTTTGAAACAAAGAAATCCTACTGGCACTTTGAGATTAATAACTTCGGATCCGTTTTTTTTAATAGATAGGTAAGCCTACTGTTGGTGATTACATAAGAAACACTACCTTCTTACTTATGTTTGACACAAATATGGTGATTTAATCAGCATTTAAGTACATAGGTGTATATTTTCAGATTTTCGATCTAGTTGATTTAAATTACCTAAGTATATCATCCACAACGTGAACTGTGCTTATCACAAATTTCCATTTAACATACCTTCTTTTAACTCGACATTGAAAAGTGATATAGTTAGGTACATAACTTTTTATGATTTTGTATTTTGTTGGTACTGTTTGTATCACTTCAGTGAGTCTTTGATTCCAAATTGTGGCTTGCTTAAAGTTCTAATCGTATTGAAATGGTGGGGGCGACTTTCCTTTAAGGAAGCACGAATTTAGAGTTGATTTTTTACAGGTAAATAGGGGTCTCAATAGAACAGGATTAAAATATTAAAGTGAGGAAACGCCGTTAAATGTGAAAAAAAAATATTTTCTTCTTCGATTTTAACCCAACTTCTTCTATAAAAATTAGTTTTGACTCACTGTACTAGGTCTCTGGGCAAGTTTTTCTGATGGATAATACCAGTACCTTGCCTGGCTCAGGTCGCAGGTTCTCAAGATTTTAATACTCGATTTTTATCAAGTTTACTCCATTTTGAAACCCTCCTGGATTATCGCACAAACCACCCAATCGCTCGTGCTTCTGCTTGTACGTAAGCGGATTTAAGAAGTATTTTTATTCAACACATGTATTTAGCAAATATAATTTAATTTAAATTTTTAAAAACTGATAAAATAATAATTAAAAAATCGCGCGATTTTTTAATTATTAAAAAAATAAATAATCTCTTTAAAAACTCAAAGAAAACAAGAAGGTTCAGAATTTATAGTAAACAAAATAATTCCCTACGAAATCAAAAAAAAAAAAGCGATAATTTACAAAAATTACCAACTCTAGTATCAATTACAAAAGAGAAATGTCAAAAAACAAGAAAAAATATGTTGTTCAGTGAAATGCAGCCATGTTTGTGAGCATTTTGTATGCAAATTTAAGAACTTCAAAAATTAATTAAAAATAGTTATAATTGTTTCCTTACTTCAAAATTGTGATATTTGTTCATAAAAAGTACTAATCTACCGAATAAAAGTATCCGCGTGTGGAAATTCGTGCTTCCTTAAAGGAAAGTTGAGCCAAATTGTGAACTAAGAAAAATTCATTTGGAACGGGTTTAATGTCCCAACCTAAATAAAATATAACACAAATTCTTAATAAAACAGTATTGGTATACTCACCTCTTTTATCACACGGTCCACTTTCAATTACAAATATTATTTAGAGACAATATAGCTTAAATAACATTTGTGCAAAATAATCAAAACAAATCATTCCATCGACCGATGTCCATGCAAGGCTTGATTTTCATATTTCTGAAAAACGTCGACAAAACATAAGTCTAACAAACCCACACATCGGGGCAGATCAGCTGTTGTTTAACTCTGGTCTAAGCATGTACTTGCCTATTTAAACATTCATAGGTATGAACCTTGAACGAGAGACAAACAACCGATATCGAAGATGAAAATCGGTGAAGCACGGTTTACATATTTGTACAACTGATCCAAATTTTCGCATAAACAGTATTTTTATTTGAAGTTTCGAAATGTTTAAATTAACTACTCAAAATAACAAACCTCCCCTACCTCTTCTTTGATCAAACTATTAAAAACTGAAAATAAATTTGACAACGATATGTTTTCAATTCAAGAAAATCTTTTGTTTAATCTGAAAGATAACATTTGCCCAGATAGATAGATAGGTACACATTTATAACTACCAAGCAGATACAATTTATAAAGCCTGTTTAGTAAAACAATCAAACATAACGTAAGGCTCCTTCAATTATACCTACAGAAGAATTTCGTATTTATGTTTTATATATTTTACCTTTGTACTGGTCCAATTAATGTGGAAAATTCGCATGCAAAGCGTGTTGAGACGATGCATAGTGCGTCATACAATAATTGTCCCTGATTGCCACTGGTTTTGTTTTTATAACCGACACTGCATCACTAACTCCACTACTTCTTTCACCATGGCAAATTAAAGAATAATTGATTTAAAATAAATCGACGACAGTTTAAGGTACCTGTGTTAGGCACCTACTAATGGCGGAATCCTTGTAGTTCACGGCATTAATTCTTTGAAGATGTGTATATAACTATAATGGTTGAATCGTGACGGGAAAGGAGTCTAAACAAATTTTATTAAACCACAGAAGAGTATATTTGCCTTTTTTAGGAACATAGTAATAATAATAATAAAGTCTGAATTTAATATTTTTGATACATTAAATTGAACTTAAAAAATATTTTATGTATTCTCACAAATACGTTCATTAGCAATAAAGAAATTTATAAACAAAAAAGCTTTAGAAACACAGACACCCGTTGCCAAAGAAATACACAAGTCCAAAATATTTATCGATGTGAATAAACAACCATGATAAACAGAAAACAAGGTATGCTTATTATAAAAGCCACGTCGGCCATTTTGGAAAACTGATGACGTAGTAGTCATCTCCGATGCTGACAATCGAGTTTTTTTCAGTTTCATTGTTGTTGTTTTTAATACAAAAAAATGTTTTGTGCAAATCCATAACTGACGTTGGGGCGAACTGCCGATGAGAAAGATGACTATGACGTCACAGAAAACCTGCCAAAAATTTAATGAGCATACCTTGTTTTCTGTTTATCATGAGTGCAAGACACTTCTATTTTTATTCGTTACGGTGAGTGCACTGAGGCTAACTGATTGGGCTTTTACCCAAGACGTCAGGTAAATATAAAAAAGAAAAAATTGATGGCAAAAAAAAATGGCAGTTCTCTAATACGAAGAAAGATAGTAACTTAAAAATTGTCTAAATCAGCTAAATTACCAAAATGATAAATTTAAACTGTTAATATAAAGAAAATATACACTTTTTTACAAAAATACTGAATATGGTATGCTTTGTTTGTTTACATTCTTCGAACAAGATTTACCGTTTTCTTTTTTTTTCTATTTTCGTGTGAAAGAGAAGCGACAAGGACAAATGCGTAAAAAGCCCAATTGCTTAAACATTTATTATTTGTTTTTTTTTTTGCGAAAACTAGTGTGATGTTTTGCTAGGAAAAAAAGTTTACCGTGTTCCTGACTGTTCTTTGGTCATGATATAAAGAAAACAAGGTATGCTCATATTTGTATATAAACTTATTTATATATATGCACAGATGCTCATATGATTTTTGACAGTTTTTCTGTGAGTCATAGGCCGCGTTCACATAAAAATCTAAAGATATGCAGATACCTTTCTGTTGTTGTAATCCTATGTTAACTAACAGCTGACTGGAAAAGATTCGCATATATACTGGTAGCGAAGGTATCCTGGATATGCTATTGGGCTTTTACCCTAGACGTCAGGCAAAAATTTAAAAAGAAATTGATGGCAAAAAAAATGGCAGCTCTCTAGTTCGAAGAAAGTTTGAAGCCTAAAAATTGAAATTAAAGAATATTTTGTGCTAAATCAGCTGGCTATAAACTAAAAATTAACAAAATAATAAATTTAGACTTTCTTCGAACTAGAGAGCTGCCATTTTTTTTGCCATCAATTTCTTTTTAAATTTTTGCCTGACGTCTAGGGTAAAAGCCCAATAGCATATCCAAGATACCTTCGCTACCAGCATATTTGCGAATCTTTTTCATTCAGCTGTTAGTTAACAAAGGATTACAAAACCAGAAAGGTATCTGGACACCTCTAGATTTGTATGCGAACGCGGCCACTGGACTCTCTCAACAGACCTATTTTGACCATAGATAAACATACCCATGATAAACAGAAAACAAGGTATGCTCATTAGGTTTTTGGCAGATTTTCTGTGACGTCATAGTCATCTTTCTCATGGGCAGTTCACGCGAACGTCAGTTATGGATTTGGAAAAAAATTTTTTTTTAATTGAAAACAGCAACAATGAAGCTGAAAAAACTCAATTGTCAGCATCGGAGATGACTACTACGTCATCAGTTTTTCATGAGATAAACCAATCCTAAGATATGAAACTCATGATAAACAGAAAACAAGGTTTGCTTATTATGAACGCCATTTCGCCATGTTGGAAAACTGATGGCGTAGAAGGAGAATGCTGTTATTTGGTCGTCTGGTAAGGGGTCAGGTATAGCAGTAAAAACCCTCAGCACAAAATTTCTTTTGGATAATTTTATAAGAGCTGAACAGAAGGCATCTCTCTTCGCTGAGCCATTGTAAATAAAAACTATAGTACTATCAAGATGGCCGAAAATACTAACGTCATCTATCGGTGGTGCGTTCTACTAGTGTTTCTCAACATTTTGGAGAGAAAAATCGTGGATGGAAAAGAGATGAGGTTAAGACGAGAGAGTATGAAAATAAATATGTAAGGGTTAGAAGAAGATAGGTTTAGTTATATCAGATATTTATAAATAGGGGAAAAATGTCATATGCAGGAGGTAGATAGGTTTGTATGTGTGATTTTTTTTGCACTGTCAGGTGTTGAGGAGGAATATAAGAAAAAAGCAAATAATACAAACGTGATTGCCACTCACAAAAAATTGTTCTGTTAATATTTTAATATGAAATATTATTTCAACTTTTTTTTTGTCAAATGCATCAAAAATTTAATTATGTAGGTAGTTATTATTATGGACATAAAATATTTGTACAAGTTAATGTTTATAAAATAGTAACTATTTGCTGTGTTTTATATTCCTCCAGATCTGATTTTCTTTCAAAATAATAATGGGCAGGCTTACAAAAACAATAAAAGATCCTGTTTTGTGTGCTGTTTTTGTTATAGGTAGGTTTCACATGTACATTTTTTTTCTTTTTGTCTGTAAGATATGACAAAATTATGCATTTACTGTGCACAAAACAATAAAAGAATATTGAAGATTATATAATACTATCAGTGAAGCTGTAAAATTAGATTTCAATACGTATAGGTATTGTTATTTTTTAAATATAAGAAATGTGTAATGTATACAAAACATTTCTAATATATTAATGTGGTAACCATGTTTCCAAAGCCGACTTTTATACAGCAATACGTACAAATACAATAGTTTTTTTTCGTTGCCAAGATCTAAAGTATATGGATCATTGCAAATTTGTTTCGATATGAAACTTTTCTTATTTTTGTGTGAAAGCAAGGTTGCGTTATTTCATGTTGGATTATTTTATGAGAGCAAGGTTGCATTGTTTCGTGTTATTGAAATATTTTGTAGCAATATTGGAATTTGCTTTCATTAAATATTCAAAATAAATGCTTTCATCAAAAAAAAAATAAAATAAGAAAAGTTCCAAATTTCCAAATTACAAATTTGAAAATCTTTCAAGTCACACATAACGATTACCTACATTATTACATTTATATTCCCTTCCATGTATGCTGCACACCAATTCCCGTTTTAGGCTCGACCTACATATACAATATTTTTTCTTTTCTATAATATTTTTTTTTGTTCCGCGGTATATTCTACTATATAACATAAGAAAAACCAGCATTTACAGCTTACTCCCTTACTCGCCTTATTGTTTTAAAAATACTATTTATATAGCTCACTCTTTCCTACACGTCATTCCGCCCGCCATGTTGTGGTCTCCAAAATGAAAATACTTCAGTGAATATAGCGCTAAGTGGTCTGGAAGACAAGCTGAAAATCTCGTTGGCTGATAGTACTATAGTTTTTATCATTGTATATATATTCTTAGGAATCAATTTTCATCAGTAAAATAAATAAATGCAAAAATGCAAAAAATATTCTTTCCTGGGATTATTTTTTGGCAAAAACAAATTCAACTGATTTGCCATAGATTGGTATTAGTTTCATGTATCAAATATTTGTATATCATATAAAACTATCCAAAAGAAAACTTTTACCGACAGCTTTTTACTGATCGCTATAACTGGCCCCTAAAATAATAAAACTATGACGACGACGACGACGACGACGACGACGACGACACGTGACACCGTTGATCTGAAAATAAGTAACGAATTTTCAGCGCTCAGAAATTTCAACCGGTGGCTATCGGCCGAAGGCCATGATAAAGTATAGCCACGGGTAGAAATTTCTGAGCGCTGAAAATTCGTTGCATATTTTCAGGTCAACGGTGTCACCTGTAGTCGTCGTCGTCATACTGTTTTACTATTTTTATAAACAGAAAACAAGGCATGCTTATGCTTATTATGAATGCCATGTCGCCATTTTGGAAAACTGCAGAGAGACTCCAGACACATCTTACACTATTACATCGCCGGGAGAACGTGGTTACCAAGTTGTGAAACTAGATGCATACGATTTTTCGAAGATCTGCAAGAAGCCGAAGACGGGACTGGTGGAGGGAAGCTAACTTTCGATCGACGTTTATAATGCATTCTCCGTTGGATCGGAATTATCAGTTTGTAATGAAGTTATTAGTATCTGTGACGAAACAGCTGACAGAACTTTCAGGAGTAAAGGGGCCAACCCATAGAATCCGTTGCGTGAGTTGCGCCGACGTTTTCAACTGACAGCTCGATAAAATACATGATAAACAGAAAACAAGGTATGCTCATTGGATTTTTGGCAGGTTTTCTGTGACGTCATAGTCATCTTTCTCATGGGCAGTTCCCCCGAACGTCAGTTATGGATTTAGAGAAAACATTTTTTTTAATTGAAAACAACAACAATGAAACTAAAAAAACTCGATTGTTAGCATCGGAGATGACTACTACGTCATCAGTTTTCCAAAATGGCGACATGGCGTTCATAATAAGCATACCTTGTTTTCTGTTTATCATGGATAAAATACACACGTTCTTATGAGAAGCGACCCATAAGCGTGGGATCGGACGAACACGACGGAAAAAGTTGCCGAACTTTCAACTTTTTTTATGAATTGTCAACGTTGAACTGATATTTAAGTGTTAATGTTTCTGAATTCTATTGTACTGTTAAATTTTGCAACACCACAGTTACACAACTGATAATCTGTTATTAAAGATATTATAGTAAACCTGGTAAATATGGTAAACAGGTCGAAATTTGTATGGAACCGACAGTTAGCTTACCAGATATTGTACTTTACCAAGTTTACCAAGAGTTTATCAGGTTGCATGAATAGTCCTATTAAAAAATGTCACAATGAACATTCTTTTCTTTTTGTTCTTCAGATTTACCTCTTTGACGACAAAGTTTTACGAAAAATACGACTAGGGCTTTCATATGAAAAAATTGTGTTGCTTTGTCGCGTTTGGTATCTCTAATTTGACATAATAAAACTGTGTAAATAAAAGTTTTTCATGCCTAAAAAAAAGACTTTTTGGTGAAAAAAAGAAGAATATTTATTTATTTGAATGGGATATACAAATATTTTAAATGTAGTTTTCAAACTAACACAAATAAAACAGGGTCCCCGAATTTTATTTTTATTTTGACACTGGAACGTCAATGAAAACTCGGAATATACTACCTAATTATGTGCACTGTGATTTCTTCTGAAATTCCAACTCCACCACTCCACTTTACATGTAAACAGTGGCAATTAAGTGACAAAACATCGAACAAACCCAACAAAATTGAAGCTGTCAAAAGCAATCAGTCAAGCAACGTATTGTGTGGGTCAAGAGGCCAACCCATAGAATCCGTTGCGGCGTCGACGTTTTCAACTGACAGCTCGATAAAATACACACGTTCTTATGAGAAGCGACCCATAAGCGACGGATCGGACGAGCACGACGGAAAAAGTTGTGGAAGTTGAGGTAGGGATTCGTTTGAAATCTATTGAGGTATGAGGTAAAGTATTCAATTGAGATCCTATTGCATATGGACGGGGGACGTGGGAACTAAAAAGGATAAGGTAAGTATGGGATTAGTAAAGACGGTATTCATCAGTAAAGCTAGGATAGGAAAAAAAATTAGGAAAAATGAAAGGAGACGTGATCCGTGATCACCAAAAAATCGAAATTATCTGTAGGGAATTAGGGAGTGTCTGACTTTGGGCCATGGAACGCTAGCGAGGCACGGCTAAACTCACCGGATTAGGGTTGGATCTTGTCCCTCCGTCAGACTAGAACAGGGTAACAAAACATATATCGTGCCAAAACAAAACTTCAAAAAAAGAACGTTACAACACGTTACCCTCCACCAAAAAAAAAAACATGAACGGCTTACCACCAATTATCGACCAAAGTATCTGAGCCTAAACGTCGCCGATGGTAGGCAACGCGTCGCCCACCCTACCATATGGAGCCCACATCCAGAATTTTTGGACTCCCCAGACTCCAGTCATATTGCTTCCTTCAGTTCATCATCGTCCGATTGTATCACACCTCCCCTTCCACCCCCTGAAAATTAACTTACAAAGCCATTAAGCTGCTGTATAGCTCAGAAAAAGACATAACGATTGGTGTGATTTACAAACATTTAATTAACGCTTTAAAGTAACTGTTATATACATATGTATTTTGTTTTTATTTTCTTTTTATTTACAAATCTGAGTTTTGTTTTGCAGTAATCAAGGCAAAAAACGTTACTAAATAAAACTGAATTAACCAATTTACTTATACAGAACTTTAAGATGAAATGCGGGTACTTAAGAACTAATTTGTATTATATAAATTCTAGATTTAAGATTTAGTTTGTTAAGTTGCTTGTATTAAGCTTAACAATAAATAAATAAATAATAATTTTAGTTTTCTTTTTATAGGTTTATAATTTTTTTTTTAATATTTTTTTTTTATTCCTTAACTAAGCATATTATTTTTTTATTTTTATTAAACAAAAAGATAAATGTAATACAAAAAAAATCATTTAAAACCGAAGATTTATTTCTGCTATTTAACCCCCAACAGAATTTAAGGGCAATTATCACCCCAGGTAACTACGCCCCTGTACCTTGTTTTTAATTAACCTTTTTTTTATATACAGGACCTTTGCGTCCCTGTACAACTATAACAACACGACTCTATATTCTACCTTAAATGAGCTCAGTTTAGGGGTATTCATCAAAATTTTTCTTGCGTCTTCAATGACGTCTTTCCCCGAAGGCACTGAGGATTTGGGTTCTCGTTTTGAGTGCTAGCAGGGATCAACCCTCCCTTTTAACTGATTTTGTGAAATCGAAATTTTATAATGAAATTACCGCACAAATTGAAATTATAATAAAAGAAAATGACAAATAAAATTACATAACATAGTAAAATATATCACGCCAAAAAAAAAATTGTTTTTTTTTTTTCTTAAACTTATTTTTTTTTTATTAGATGATTAGTTTAATGGGGTTGGGCCGCAACTGGGCGATTTTTGTACCAAAAGGCGGCACACGCTCTCATCAGCTCCCTACACCACTGTAAACTTCGTGGTTTTGTGCTGTTCGAATTTTTTTTTATGAGGATTTTCTTTGATTTTTTATTTTTAATCAATCATCCAAAGATAGGAATATCAAAAGTCTTCGACGAGATATTTAAAACGATTGGCGGCCACGACAGTTTGACTTTGTCGGTGACCGCCAAATCTCGTGACCCTTCCTACCGGTGATCTGCCTAAGCCCGTGAAACGTTAGCTTACTGTCGATATTACCATCTAAGATAATCACTTACCGTTCAGAGTATATATTTTTTTATACTTAATTGTTGTTGTTAAATTCACTGGCTTTCACAGGTTTTCTTTTTATTTTATTCGAAAATTTTAAGTTGAATTTTAATTCAAAATTTTAAGTTTACTTAACACCCAACAAAAAAAACTCTCGCACTGCCTTATAAAAAAAAGGTCTTGCTATCTTGGTTATAAACCAGCAGCCGGCACTATCAAGATCAATTTTCCAACTCTTTGACTTGTGCTTTATCATCTTATGGCCACCCAGTGTTTCAATTTCATCACGATTCCAGACCTACACCCACATTCATCTTTCCTTCTAGATATCAATTGGATCCCAGGCTAGTGATAGTGACTTCTTACACTATGACCATACGCATTTATTAATATGCCTATATTGATTAGGTATACATCGCTTGTGCCACCCTCTCATCCCCTCAGTCAATAGTATTAATTGTCTCGGATGCACTAGCAAAGACACAAACTACTTACCACCCAAATTTCAATTGACACCACTTAGTCTAAAAACACTTTATAGATACATACAACCATGATAAACAGAAAATAAGGTATGCTTATTATGAACGCCATGTCGCCATTTTGGAAAACTGATGACGTAGTAGTCTTTCTCGAAGCTGACAATCGAGTTTTTTTCAGTTTCATTGTTGTTGTTTTCAATTAAAAAAAATGTTTTCTCTAAATCCATAACTGACGTTCGGGGGAACTGCCCATGAGAAAGATGACTATGACGTCACAGAAAACCTGCCAAAAATCTAATGAGCATACCTTGTTTTCTGTTTATCATGCATACGACTGTATTTCAATGTCGTATCCACCTCTTCTCTCTAATTTCCGGCTACAGTTCCGGTCGGATCGAGATTCATTTTCTACCAAAACTCTAAGCATTGTATATAAAAACTATAGTACTATCAAGATGGCCGAAAATACTAACGTCATCTATCGGTGGTGCGTTCTACTAGTGTTTCTCCACATTTTGGAGAAGAGAGAGAGTATGAAAATAAATATGCAAGGATTAGAAGAAGATAGGTTTAGTTATTTCAGATATTTATAAATAGGGGAAAAATTTCAAATGCAGGAGGTAGATAGGTTTGTATGTGTGATTTTTTTTTTGCGCTGTCAGGTGTTGAGGAGCAATATAAGAAAAAAACAAATAATACAGACGTGATTGCCACTCACAAAAAATTGTTCTGTTAATATTTTAATATGAAATATTATTTCAACTTTTTTGTCAAATGCATCAAAAATGAAATTATGTAGGTAGTTATTATTATGGACATAAAATATTTATACAAGTTAATGTTTATGTAATAGTAACTATTTGCTGTGTTTTATATTCCTCCAGATCTGATTTTCTTTCAAAATAATAATTGGCAGGCTTACAAAAACAATAAAAGATCCTGTTTTGTTATAGGTAGGTTCCTACATGTAATTTTTTTTTCTTTTTTTCTGTAAGAAATGACAAAATTATGCATTTACTGTGCACAAAACAATAAAAAGAATATTGAAGATCATATAATACTATCGGTGAAGCTGTAAAATTAGATTTCAATACGTATAGGTATTGTTATTTTTAAATATAAGAAATTTGTAATGTATACAAAACATTTCTAATTTATTAATGTGGTAACCATGTTTCCAAAGCTGACTTTCGTACAGCAACACATACAAATACAATAATTTTTTTTCGTTGCCATGATCTAAAGAGTATGGATCATTGCAAATTTGTTTCGATATGGAACTTTTCTTATTTTTGTGTGAAAGCAAGGTTGCGTTATTTCATCTTGGATTATTTTAGAGAGCAAGGTTGCATTGTTTTGTGTTATTGAAATATTTTGTAGCAATATTGGAATTTGGTTCATGTTAAAAAATCTGAGGTAGGTACAAACAGAAAAAAATGTTTAAGTACCTACATCTCGAATAGTATGAGAGTAGAATTATAAAATTTTTTTAAGAAAAAAAGTAATAACCTGAATGTAAAATCTAAGGTTTTTGACACATTTTTTAAATTTTTTTTGAAGTTAAATAGTCGCAAAAATGAGTTTTAAATATACACTTTTGCACTTTTTTGCAAAAAGTGGCCGTTGTGGTTAGGCCTTAATAGATATAGGTAGGTAGCTTAACCAAAAATTTGTTTTTGATGCAGTTTTTTCAAGTTCCTTACTTTTGTTATATAAAATCTGGTTTGTCTTTTTTAATAACAACACAGGCCTCTTTTTTCTTTAATTTCCCGGTCTATGTTGTCTATACCTACCCAGTCAAATTCTTGAAAATAAAAACATGAAAAAATTTCAAAAAACTACAAAATACTCCAACAACAAAATACTCCAACATGAAACAATGCAACCTTGCTTTTATTAAATATTCACAATAAATGCTTTCATAAAAAAAAAAATATTAGAAAAGTTCCAAATTTACAAATTACAAAAATTACAAATTTGCAAATCTTTCAAGACACACATAACGATTACCTACATTATTACATTTATATTCCCTTTCATGTATGCTGCACACCAATTCCCGTTTTAGGCTCGACCTATACAATTTTTTTTCTCTATAATATTTTTTTTTGTTCCTCGGTATATTCTACTATATAACATAAGCAAAACCAGCATTTACAGCTTACTCCCTTACTCCCTTTATTGTTTTTAAAAACAATTTATAGCATCCTCTCTTTCCTACACCTCATGTCGGCATCCATTTTTTTGGTCTCCAAAATGAAAAGTATGAGCGAAGAGAACGCCAGAGTGGTCTGGAAGACAAGCTCAAAAATTCGTTGGATGATAGTACTATAGTTTTTATATACAATGCTCTAAGTTCGAGCTACTCCAGACTCTACCTTATCCTAAAATCTAGCTTAATTTTTGAATCTACTACTTTTTCTAGAAATTCCAAACCTTCCCTCAGCGCCATTTTACTTATTTAACGAAAGCTCGATCTACTTCAGAAAAAAAACATGGAGCGTACGCAACACGGTTAGTGAGATGTTTTTCCTTTTTTTGTATTTTATTTTCTTATTCTTATTTTTTTTTTCTTAAAAAAAAAACTCTTAAATTAATTCATGCTTTTCTTTTTATTTCAGATCTTGTTCATCATTATAGGATTTCCAAATAGGATTCCCGGCCTCGTCCATCTGCCTAAACATCAAAAGGTATGCAATGATGTGTATTTGGTGTTATTTTTTTTATTATTTTGTTTTTTTTTTCAGAAGCATCGGTCGGTGTGCATGTTTATGCATTCATAACAGATTTACCTTTTTGACGACAAAGTTTTACGAAAAATACGACAAGTAGGCCTCTTCGGCGAAATCTTTTATTCTGTTATTCTGCTATTCTACTATCAATTCCCATATAAAAGTATGAGCTGTCAAAAAAACTTTTATGCGTCTTAATTTTGGTATTCGGCATGCCAAATCTGTTATAAAATGTCATAAGAAATCTGTTATGAACTGTTAAGAATTCGAACAAATTCGAAAAAATCTTTTACGAATCGCATTTTTGGTATTCAGCATACCAAATTTTTGTAAGAAATCTGTTATGAATCGTAAAAGAATACAAGTTAATTTTTTGTAGCTTTTATCTAAAAGATTATTTAAAAAGTGGAGTTAAAATGGATCGTTATCTTCCATTTATAAAATACATAAACAATTAGATAAATGTTCAAAAACTTATTTTTTTAGACGAAAGCACACATCACTTTTAATAGAACTTAGAACCTGAAAAACTGCTCACGTCCATACCAGAGTATACGAATGCAAATCTACATATGAATGGAAGTACCAAGATTTGTATAATATACAAGGCTTCCTCCTATGCTATTAGGTAGCATGGGATTGCCATAATTCTCTGAAATAAGTAGGTATTCATATCTATGGTATGGATGGATTAAAAGGTTTCTCGTACTTTGGGCATCCATCCATGGGGGTAAGCCTTGTCGTGGCGGATGGGCTTACGGTGACTACTACTATGAAGCTAAGAGCTATGCGATCGCGAAACTTGTTTTCGCAGAAGGGCCTCCCATGGTCGACAGGTCGAAGCGGAGTAGGCCGTTGCTACTAATTACCCCCCCAACGAAGGAGTGTTCCCACCAAGGCACTCCCAACAATTGACGGTAGCGGAAGAATTCATTTATAGAATCAACGGTAGCGTCAGCAGTTCCAGTTAGGTCGACTTACTTGGTGAACCCCCTTATATGAGCTACTCCGACATATTCAGAGCACAGGTCTATAAGGTGCAAATCACATCTAGGCAAAATAACATCAAGGTGAGCCTAGCGACACACACCAACATCTAAGAGCTTTCCATTAAGCGTGCATGCAATTCCTTGGGTTAGGCGACTGGAGATCACCGGCGTAGTAAAAGACGATCAAATTACACAAATAGGAGCATGCCAGTGTCGACAAAATATGCGATAACGTTTCGCGAAATTTTCGGAAAATTTCGAGCATTATGGACAATCTTGCTAATACGAGCGGCACTACCCCGCCAGGCAGTACAGATGCTACGCACAGTATTGATCCTGGACCGATTAGTAATAATCGGGTTAGAGCTATACGGATTCCGGGGGCTAGCAAAGTAATGCACGAGGTGAGAAGAAAATTAAGAGTCGCGAGTTGGAACGTGGGTAGTATGAACGGCCGAAGCTGTGAATTAGAAGAGGTGATGAAGAGGAGGCGAGTGGACATCTTGTGCGTCCAAGAAACCAAGTGGCGAAACACTGGAAACAGAGCCCGCTTCTTAGACGTCAAGACAAAGCAATACAAGATGTTCTACTACGGAACAGAGCAAGGTAGAAACGGAATCGGTGTCATCCTTGCGGAAAAGCTTCTTGGAAACGTTTTGGCTATTTCGAAGTCCAGTGACCGATTGATGTCTTTAAAACTGGTGATGGAAGGAAAGGTGTGGAATATAGTCAGTGCATATGCACCCCAAATTGGATGTGAGCAGGTGGAAAAAGATGTATTCTGGCTAGACTTCCACAACCTCATTAAAGACATCCCAAAAGAAGAGCTTTTGTTTGTGGGTGGAGATTTAAATGGACATGTAGGGAACGGCAACGAAGACTATGAGGACTGCCATGGTGGCCTTGGATTCGGAACTAGAAACCCTCCTGGTGAAGAAATTCTAAGCATGTGCAGGTCACATGGTCTTATAGTGTTGAATACCATGTTCATTAAACAAAGCCGACACCTTATCACTTATAGCAGCGGTGGAAATGAAACACAGATCAACTATCATCTGGTATCTAGTTCCATGAAGCCGCTAGTGAAAGACTGCAAAGTGATATTGGGAGAAGCGACCGCCCAGCAACACCGTCTCCTACTGACAGAATTTTTTATGGAGACGAAGACGGCAAACAAACAAAGAGAGGCTACCGGAGGAATCAAGTGGTACAACCTGGACAAAGGAAAAGGCAATGCATTCATCTCTGTTATGAGAAATTATCTGTGCGAAACCATCAGCAGACTACAAAACGAAGAGTGCAGAGTACAAAATATGTGGGACTCTCTGCAACGAACTTGCTTGTCGAAGGCGAGGTCACTGCTAGGAACATCAAAAGGAAGCTACCAAAGGGAAAAAGAAACATGGTGGTGGAGCGATGAAGTCAAGGCAGTGATATCAAGGAAAAAGACCGCTTTCCAAGCTTGGTCCAAATGCCCCTCTCATAATAGAGATGAGAAAGCACGACTCGAAGTGGACTACAAGCGATACAAGAAGGAAGCCAAGAAGAAATGCGCCCAGCATAAAGCAGAGAGTACGGAAAGCATGTATCGCGAGCTTGGGGAAATATCTGATCCAGCTGCTGATGCCAACCAGGCTCTCCAGGAACTGCGACATGCTAAGCTGAACAAGGGTGCAGCCATCTTCAAAATTGCCGCACAAAGGAAAAGGAATGCCCAGGAAATTCGCTTACCAAAGTTCATTAACGATGCTCAAGGCCTACTACTTGTAAATGACGACAAAATTCTTCACAGGTGGCGACAGTATTGTGACGAACTCCTAAATGAACAATTTCCCAGGATATACTTTCCAACAGCCGAACCTAATTTAGAAGAAGTACCCGACCTTACAGTCGAAGAAGTTAGCGTGGCGGTGAAAAACTCCAAGAAAGGAAAGGCGATTGGTCCAGACGAAATACCCTCTGAGTTCTGGAAGAAGATGGGAGACATTGGGTGTAAATGGCTTACGATTCTCATCTCCAAACTCATAAGCGGTGACCAAATGCCAAATCAGTGGAGGGAAAGTTTCCTTCTCCCAATCTACAAAGGAAAGGGGGACACACGAAACTGTGATAACTACCGATCGATTAAGCTGATGTCACACACCATGAAGATCGTAGAGCGTATTTTGGACGGCCGACTGCGAAAAATAATACTGCTGTCTGATGACCAGTGCGGGTTTGTCTCGGGTAAATCAACCACAGATGCCATACAGAGTTTAAGAATCCGAATGGAAAAACACCGTGATTCCTCAAGGGATTTGCATATTGTGCTAGTTGATTTCGAAAAGGCATTCGATAGACAACCACGAGATCTGATATGGGTGTCCTTGAGACAGCGAGGGGTTCCGGAAACCTACGTGTGGATGATCAGGGACATGTACGAGGAAGTAAAAACGAAGGTAAAATGCCCCGCAGGAGTCACCGAAGAGTTCCCAATCAAAGTCGGTGTGCACCAGGGAAGCGTCCTGAGTCCTTTGCTCTTTATCACAGTCCTTGACTTTCTGCTTGAAGGAAAAGTGACGGATCTGAAAGTGAATCAGTTATTCTTTGCTGATGATGGAGCCATCATAAGTGAAGATCCAACATCCTTGCAACGAGCACTTGATGTGTGGGTGGATGTTCTGGAGGGAAGTGGGTACCGGATAAGCGCGAAAAAGACAGAATATCTCTGCTGTCCATTTTCTGACCCAGACGGCCCTATTCCGAACATTTACCTGAATGGAACAACACTTCCCAAGTGCGAAAAGTTCAAATATCTTGGATCTATGATCAACAACCAAGCTTCTTGTGATGACGACATCAACCACCGAATAAGTGTAGGGTGGATGAAGTGGCGCGAAAACTCTGCCATCTTCTGTGACCGAAAAATGCCCCCTAAACTGAAAGGAAAGCTCTATACTGCAGTTGTTCGCCCAGCACTTACATACGGTTCACAATGTTGGACAATGTACAGAACGTATGAGAGTAAGCTGACAGCAGCTGAGATGAAGATGCTTCGTATGACAGCAGGAGTAACAAAGCTTGATCGAATCAGAAGCAAGAAAATCCGAGGAAGCCTTCACGTCAAAAACACCATCTTGGATAAAATACAGCATGACCGTTTAAGCTGGTACTGTCATGTACAAAGACGAAACCCTGAGAACCCAGTTCAAAAGGCGATCGCTTACGACGTTCCAATGCAATCGCGAAGAAGAGGCAGGCCCAAGAACTCATGGAGAAGACAAATGCAACGACAACTGCATTCAGTTGGCCTTAGACATGGAACAATTCAAAATCGAGAAGCCTGCCGACGTTTCCTGAGGTCAACCCGGCGAACCCCACATGCGGAGCCGTAGTGTGAAGCAGTAGAGTGGGAGAGTTGTGACCCCATCCGAGATCATGACTATCGTCGATAATAGAGAAGAAGAAGAAGTACTTTGGGCATCCATATCATTCATTTGTTTTAATTTGTTTACAATCAGCTGTGACAACAGTTTGTTTGCTTACTCCATATAACAGATTTCATTTTCGAAGATTCATAACAGGATTTTATAAAAGATCGAAATTCTGAATACCAATTATAAAAGATATTTTATGATTCATAACAGAAAATTCATAGCAGAATAACAGATTTGGCAGAATAGGCCCAAAGGGCTTTCATATGAAAAAATTGTGTTGTTTTGTCGCGTTTGTGTCTCTCATTTGACGCTGTGTAAATAAAATTGTTTTGTCGTTGTCATGTTCTTCATGTCGCAATTGGCTTTGTCAAGCCTTAAAAATTCACTACCGATTTACCGACACAAAAAAAAGACTTTTTAGTGAAAAAAGAAAGACATTTATTTATTTGAATGGGATATACAAATAATTTAAATGTAGTTTTCAATTAACACAAATAAAACAGGGTTTCCGAATTTTTTTTTTTATTTTGACACTCGAACGTCAATGAAAACTCGGAATATACTACTTAATTATGTGCACTGTGATTTCTTCTGAAATTCCAACTCGACCACTCGTTTTTGCATGTAAACAGTGGCAATTAAGTAACAAAACATCGAACAAACCCAACAAAAATGCATGATAAACATCATGACAAAAATGCATGATAAACAGAAAACAAGGTATGCTTATTATGAACGCCATGTCGCCATTTTGGAAAATTGATCACGTAGTAGTCATCTCCGATGCTGACAATCGAGTTTTTTTCAGTTTCATTGTTGTTGTTTTCAATTAAAAAAATTGTTTTCTCTAAATCCATAACTGACGTTCGGGCGAAGTGCCCGTGAGAAAGATGACTATGACGTCACATAAAACCTGCCAAAAATCTAATGAGCATACCTTGTTTTCTGTTTATCATGACAAAAATGAAGCAACAACGGATTCGTTGACGGAACGGACGCAACGGATTCTATGGGTTGGCCCCTATAGACTTTTTGAAGCAACACCCTACGGCACCAACACATCACATTCTAAATACTTCTATATGGCTTTCATCGGAATTTAGGTTTTGGGATATAAAATTCTACAGTAATAAAAAACTGTATTAAAATTATAAATAACTACATTAATAATTTGACGTTTCAGGAATTATATATATATTTAAAGCCACAAAATTTAATTTTTAATGCTCCGATTGGCAATTGTTTTGAATATTATTTTACCATAAATGAATCAATTGAAATTAAATTTTCAATTTTATAATGATAGACAAAATTTTTGAATTTTTAACAGATTTATATAATATTATAAACAAAAGAATACCTAAAAAAATACTATTTTTATATTATCTCTCCCAAATGCTGGTAAAATTATTTTGATACTTTTATTCATTTTTGTTTAAATTTTGGTCAAGTTGGTAATTTCAATAGATACTGTTCATTTCCATTAATGGAGTGTGTAGATAAGAGAATCATAATTTGGAATGAACCTTTATTGGAACAATCGGCAACAGAAACCCTAAAGATGCTATTCGGCGGAGATACTGTGGCTGCAAAAGTTAAATATTAAAAGTGATGCAGTAATAATGAGGACACCAGTTACTGTTTTATCAAATAATGATGGTTTTGCAAATGATACCGCATTTCGTTCAAGAATGTATACTTTCAAATGGAGATCTTATAAAAAATATAATATTATTAAATAAAATTATAAATGTGTTTTATTTATTACATCATATTTTTCACTATCATCGTCTTCAACTTCTCTCTCATCAATTCTTTCATTTTCGTCATCCAACGTCGTCCAAATAGCGTTTGGCCATCTGCATAACCTCTATCGTAATTAGCGCAAAAATTAGTTTCCAAAGGCCAGCTAACACTAAATCCTTTTCCAAATGCAGAAGTAATATTACATTTAATATCTATAGAACATTCAATTTTCCAATAACAAGCACTATTTAAATAACTAGTTGTATTATTTGTAGGTTTTAATTGAGGTGTTGCAACAATTCCAAGATGTAATTGAGGTTGTGTGTCATAGCCAAATCCCCCTCTTAATGGATGATATGTTCCATACGATTCAATAGTTCTTGCATAAATATCATTTATATTATTTATTACAATTGGAATGGATTCTTTTTGTCCCAAATCAACATCACCAGGTATAATTTTATTACCAGTCTTAAAGAACTGAAGTACATGACTATGTGGTCTAGGCTTAATCGAGTGTACTTTATACTTATTTCTTGTTTCAGGAATAAAATGTTCTTTACCTCTTTTAATAAATCCGGTTTTTGGTTTACATTCATAATTAGCAATAGGAATTCCAATTGCTTGATTAATTAAAAATTTATGAACTTTCTCATCCATACGGACACTTCCTTTATCGTGTACTGTATAATCTGGATATTTGGATGTATTTGGATTAACTTCTCTATTCCACTAATGAACAAAATTTGATCAATGGGCGTTGGTACACACAAAGCCTTTGATGGAATATGTTTATAATATTTTTCATAAATTTCTTTAACAGAAATACTATTTACACCCGTTACTTTCATTGGATCAGTTGCATCTGCAGTATAAGAAACATTTTTGCCATCCTTTTTTTTATTTAATCCTTCTGCTACACGTCCAATTGGAACATATTCAGATGTTGCAGTACCAGCAATAGTTGATCCAACATCAAATGCGGTACGTGTTCCAAATGGAGTTACTTGACAAGACACTTTAATGACTCGGCTGTGGTTGGTAGCATTTAGTAGAATTTCTGTTTTGGTCTGTGGTACAAATAATAAACTAAAAAATATATTTTGGGTTAGTTAACAATATTATTGTTCCTAATTTAACCAACAAATGTATGGTGCACAAAACAAAAGGAAAGCCACTTCAATTAGAAACTGTCGTCGCATCGTAGGAATGTTAAAAGGAGCTGCTTCCTTTGTATATAGTTTTTATATACAAAGCTGCTTCTGCCCCCATATCTGCCTGTATTGAAAAGGTTTTCATTAAAAAATATCTGTTACTTGCAACCAAAATAAACGCGAGAAAATTTATTTTCCCAAAATAATTTATTTCATTTTAAATAAAAATAATTTAACCACGCTAAAGAGCTAAACAGAATAACAGATAAACAGTGAGTCCTAAAGTGTTCTAAGTGGTTGTAGATTATGCAATACCCTATAGGTACAATAAAATTCAGTTAACTATTATTGGAATAACAATATGCGGCGTTGAAGCCTTACATCAATCAATGTAATCGTTTAGTAAGAGTCCATATATATGTATGTGTTCTGAATATGTTCATTGTAAATGAAACTTCATTTTGTTTTATTGAATAAACCTTCTTCTTGTTTTAACCTTCTTTCAGTAAGTGCACGCGTTTTCTTTTTGCTCTGCAATTACAGGTTATGGGCCCAGCCATTATTAATTAAAATGAAGAATAGAAAAATTCATTAAATTTTTTAAGTTCCCAAATAAGTTTTTTTGAAAACTCGGACGATGTCGAGGTCGGATAGCAACCTTTCGTTCGAGAAGCTGCTTGGACGGCAGAATTATTGCAATTGGAAAATTGCAATGCAAGCTTTTCTCGATCTTGATAATTTGTGGTCCGGAGTCATGGAATATGACTTGGTCGAGAACGGACAGCCTAAAACTGCTATAGACGTGGGCTAAGACAGAAGGGCAAGAAGCAAAATCACCCTTGCGATTGACTCAATTTGCTACATCTATATTCAGAACGCCACGTCAGCGAAAGATATGTGGCAGAAGTTGGCGGATGCCTATGAAGACAATGGTCTGACGCGTCGTGTTGGTTTACTTCGAAAATTGATAACCACTTCTTTGTCAAACTGCGGTTCTATGGATCGCTATGTCAACGACATTATATCGTCTTCACAGGCGTTGAACGGTATTGGTTTCCCAATCAACGAAGAGTGGGTAGGTACGCTACTTTTGGCGGGCTTATCAGAAGAATATCGCCCGATGATTATGGCGCTTGAAAACTCTGGCACCAGCATTACAGGTGACGCCATCAAAACGAAACTTCTTCAAGAGATGCCGCCCGGAGAAAGTGATAATGCAGCGCTTTTCTTGTCGAAACACCACAAGTGGCAACCCAACAACAAACAAAAGCGAAAAGGACCGAAATGCAGACGGTGCAACAACTTCGGGCATATAGCAAAGAATTGCCAAGTCAATTCTAGCGACGGTGGTAAGAAATATAATTCATTTGGTGTGGCGCTTTCCACAATTGGCCTTGGAAGTCGTGATGAATGCTTCTTCGACTCGGGGGCAACATCACACATGACGTCGTTGCCCGATGTTCTTCTAAATTCAAAAAGAACGACAGGCACAGTCATCGTGGCAAATGGAGGTGAAATGAAAATTGAATCAACCGGCAAAATTTTAATGAGAACTGGCAAAAGCAATGACGATTTTGTTGAGGTTAGAGATTTAACCACAAATTTATTGTCTGTTAGTCGCATTGTAAAGCGAGGTCACACCGTTGTATTTCAGAGCAAAGGGGTTGAAGTGCTCGATCAAAATAAAAAGGTAATTGCAACTGGTACTCTAACAAATGATTTATTTCGATTAGACACAGCACAACCGAACAAAGCACTAACTTGTGGCTCAACAAAAACCCGAGAACTCTGGCACAGAAGAATGGACCACCTTAATTACGACAGCCTGAACAAATTAAATAACGGCTTAGCCAATGGAAAAATTTCTCCAACAAATTCGAAAAGGATTGCAAAATTTGTCCTATCGGCAAACAAATAAGACTACCCTTCAAAAAGCAAGGTAAGAGAGCTAATGAAATTTTAGAAATTGTGCATTCGGACATCTGTGGTCCAATGGAACATGTGTCTCTCGGGGGCAATCTTTATTTTTTATCATTCATTGACGACTTTACGAGAAAAATTTTTGTATATGTTTTAAAAACGAAGTCAGCACACGAAGTGTGCGAAAAATTTCAAGAATTTATAAGAAAAGAGTTCTTAAACTCGAAATTTCAAAACATAACTAAAAGGGTATCCACCACCAGACAACAAACGTTCATACGCCAGAGCAGAACGGGCTAGCCGAAAGAAACAACAGATCGATAGTAGAGAAGGCCAGATGCATGCTTGCAGATGCCAACTTGTCGAAGTCGTTTTGGGCGGAGGCCGTAGCATATTCTGTATACCTGTTAAATCGATCACCTTCCAAAGGCACAGGCATTACTCCTGAAGAGGCATTTACTGGATTCAAACCAGATTTATCACTCATAAAAGTGTTCGGCACAACAGTCATGTCACACATCCCTAAGATAACTCGACAAAAGTTCGACCCGAAAGCACATACTAAAGGTTATCGTCTTTACGATCCCATTAAAAATATCATTTTCAAGAGCCGCAATGTAACCTTCATCAATGAAGATATTTGCGATGGTGAATCTTCACGAAAATGTCCGATGGTAAAGCAATGCAGTGAAAACAGTGCGCCTAAAACTCCGAGATTTGTTGAATTGAATTTATTCAACGAAGTCGACAATAATCTCCAAGAAGGTGTTGAACTCAACAACTCGATGTCTTGTAAGGATGGTTTAAGCCTAGACGAAGGTGACAACTCCCACTCAGATGTATTCAATCCAATTGTGAAGCAACCTAACTCAAAGTTAACAAAATTAATGTGCAGCGAAAGGGAGCGCCATATACCAGAAAAATATAAAGATTACATCACATGCGAAAACAGTAGTTCTTCTTCTGACAATGACGATCTCTATGATGACTGCGAACCCGAGATGAATCAGCATGTTACAGCAGATGACGAACTCGAATCTGGACTTGTGGCGCCTCAATCGTATCCCAATAGACTTTTTTCGGTTGAAAACCAACTAGTGCTAAGCTCTCACGATTCGAGGCGCATACCCCAAGGCAAGTATCCTAAAATAAATTCTTTTGAAAATCAAAATACTGCTAAGAATTTCTTACAGTAAAACATGGAAGACCCAACGACGCCCGAAGAAGCCTTATCGAGACCAGATGCAGGCCGATGGAAGTTGGCCTTGGAGGAAGAGTTCCAGTCATTGATGGCAAACAACACTTGGTCATTGGTGGATCTACCAAATCATCGTAAGCCAATAAAATGTAAATGGGTTTACCGAACCAAACGGGACGTCACAGGTCAAATTGACCGACACAAGGCAAGACTTTTGATCAAAGGATACTCGCAGCGGAAAGGGGTGGATTTTGACGAAACCTACTCACCAGTTGTACGTCACAGTTCCCTGCGGTATCTCTTTGCACTCGCCGCCCAATTTGACCTTCAAATAGAGCAGATGGACGCCATCACCGCCTTTTTGCAAGGTGAATTATCAGAAGCCATCTATATGGAGCAACCCCCATTATTTGTGGACCAAGCAAATAAATCAAAAGTCTGTATGCTTAACAAAGCGCTATACGGACTCAAACAATCCAGTCGCGTATGGAACATGGAACTGGACCAAGTCCTAAAAGCGTCCTGACTACTGCAATCTAGTTTTGATCCATGCGTCTACTACAGGATTAATAAAAACGATGCCCTCATACTAGCTGTATATGTGGACGACATTTTACTGTTTTCCAACAGCACTGAATGGCTAACAAAAATGAAAAGCAACCTGCATCAACAATTTAAGATGAAGGAACTTGGACCAGCGACACATATTCTAGGAATGCGTCTCACCAAGGGTCAAAATTCATACGCTTTGGACCAAGAGCAGTACATTGAACCAATTCTACTTAAATTTGGAATGACGAAATCCAAACCAGTGAAGACACCGATGAATGCCAGTCTAAAGTTGTCAGCCCAAGATTGTGAATTGGAAAACATCTCGTACCAGGAGGCAATCGGATGCCTCATGTATCTGTCCCAATGCACCCGACCGGATATAAGCTTCACCGTCAACACTTTAAGTCGTTTTAATTCGAAACCAGGACGAGAACACTGGCTAGCTGTAAAACATCTGTTTCGTTATCTACGTGGAACATCATCGTTAAAGCTGACATTCCAAAAAGATGAAAGTCCTGACGTCATTGGATTCACGGATGCAGATTGGGCAGCCAACATAGAAGACAGAAAGTCTACGACAGGTTTTGTGTTTTTAGCTCAAGGAGGAGCTATATCGTGGTGCTCCAAAAGGCAACATACTGTTGCATTATCATCATGCGAAGCGGAGTACATGTCGTTATCAGCAGCAGTACAAGAAGCCATCTGGTGGAATGGCCTTCGAAATGAAATTACGAAACAGCGTAGCACTCTCCAAATTATGTGCGACAGTCAAAGTCCAATCGCTATCTCAAAGAATAATGGCTTTCACCCTCGAACGAAGCACATTGACATTCGTCACCATTTTGTCAAAGACGTTCTCGCTAAAGGCGAAATTCAAGTCAATTATATATGTTCACAAGAACAAATCGCAGATGTCCTAACGAAGCCGCTGGACAAAGTCAAGGTGGAAACTTTCCGGACGGCTATGGGAATAAAATAGATGACTCTTAAGGAGGAGTATTGCAATAACAATATGCGGCGTTGAAGCCTTTCATCAATCAATGTAATCGTTTAGTAAGAGTCCCTATATATGTATGTGTTCTGAACATGTTCATTGTAAATGAAACTTCATTTTGTTTTATTGAATAAACCTTCTTCTTGTTTTAACCTTCTTTCAGTAAGTACACGCGTTTTCTTTTTGCTCTGCAATTACAACTATAATCAACTTCAAAAAGTACAAAAGTGAAAAAATGTTTTGTCCTCTACCAACACAATGCGAAATTCTATCTCACATCTCACAAAAACAGATGTAAAAGTTAAAACTTTTACTTTTTCACTTTTTGAAACAAACACATTCAAACAAATAGTTTTCAAAACAATAGTTTAATGACAGCGTTTGTGTGTATTTGTCACTTTTTCACTTTTTGCATTCACTTTTCGATTGTAGTTAAGCCTTAAGGCTGTTAATTTCTGAAAGAAAAATAAAAAAAATAGTTTTTTATTTGGTCAAAAGTTAAAAATTACGGTTTTCCGTACTAACATTTTGAAAGAGTGGTTTTTGAAAAATATTTTAAGTTCATCTCATAGACCATGATGTTCTCCAAAAGAAAGTTTAACATGATTTTTTTCGTACTTGCTATCATTAAGAAGATATTGCGAATATGTATATCGAAAATATCGCTTATTTTGTCTGTTATCTATAGAAGAGAATGTTTCTGAGTTTATATATATAATTTGATTTTCTACAAAAAATAAACATTTATTTTCCGTTTCTTAATGTCATTATTAAAAAAAAAAAATGTTTTTTTGAATTTTGTAAAAAATGGAAAATTACTGTCTTGAGCTCTTTACTTTTAAATATGCGCATTTTTTTTTAAATATATTTACTTTACTTTATGTTACATAAAAACTATTATGTTATATACTGAGTTGAACATATTTGATAAAAAGCGCATTTTAAAAATATATTTTTTTTTTCTAAATGCTTTCAAAAATTAAAACTGAATTATATTGTGTAGAGAAAGGCATAATCTACAAATACTTTGAACACTTTAGGACTCACTGTTAAAGAGCAATATGCAAAAAAACGTTATTTTCGACATTTGACACATTTTAGGATCTTAACGATTGCTCGTAGAAAAATTTCATAATACTTTTTAGGGAATCACGAGAACTGCAAGTCTCACATATACTCTTTTTTGATAGCTTCTCCCGTTTCAAAGTTAAATCCGAAAAACCAATATATTCGACATTTAACCTGAATCTTATCTGGACTATGTGTTCATACACAAAAGATTGTAAGTGTGTGAGTGTTGCTCATAGTTTGACATTTTCACCTGGGTACATTTATGCAACGAGAAAACAGAGTCGATTTTTTTGCTTGAAGGGGGCAGACAGAATTGCCGGACCCACTTTTTTAGCTATCATCGTAATGTCATCATTGTATATATATTCTTATAGTACTATCAAGACGGAAAACTATGGTAGCGCCGCCTCGGCAACCGGAGCTTTGCTAGTTTTCGGAGTTTTTGTGAGAGCTTAGAACTGGGGTGGGGGAAGAGAATATTTTTCACAACGTGGCTATTTAGCTCTGTGGATAGAGAAAGATGGGTAGATTGATATAAAGAAATAGAAGAATTATTATATTTTATATATGAATATATACAATGGGCATGTTTGGTGAATATGGGTATACAAAAAAAAAATTTGCAGCCATGGTTGCCCATAAGTAAAAATTAAGTAATATAAATAATTTCCTATTATGATATACTATTGTGAGTAATATTTTTTGTTGCTAATTTTATTAAATAATATTTACTTTTAAACAGAATAAAGGCATGAGCAAAGTGGGACTAAAGTCATTTTTTCGAACCAGTGTTCCACATTCATGATTATCTTTTAATGTTTCTATATAAAGGATTTTCCAATAAGAGGTGTTATTTTGAATAGCCCGCTATTTCGGTAGCTGTCACTTTTGAAGTCATTTGACAAGTAGAAACTACGCTATTAATAAAAATGGAACGATACACGCTTCAACAACGCATTGAAATTATTAAAATTCACTATAAAAATGGTGAAAATTTGGCAGAGACGGTTCGTAAAACTAAAACATTTTTGGGTCGTCGTGAAGCACCTTGTCGGACCACAATACAGAAATTGGTGGACAAATTCGAGCTGTTGGGACAAGTTAGTGATGTGAAGAATAAAACCCGTGCACGTCGCTCAAGAACAACTGAGAATATTGCTGTTGTAGCCCAAAGTGTTGAAGAAAACTCAGGTTTGTCCATTCCTCGTCGTTCTTTGGAATTAGGCATTCCACAAATGTCATTACACCGTATTTTGCATAAAGACTTGGGTCTTAAGGCTTATAAAGTTCAGTTAACACAAGAACTCAAGCCGGCTGATCATCAACAACGTCGTGTCTTTGCTGATTGGGTCCTTGAAATGCATGAAAATGAACCGGAATTTCATCGAAAAATCATCTTGACTGATGAGGCCCATTTCCACCTCGGAGGCTACGTCAACAAGCAAAAATGTCGCATCTGGGGCTCGGAAAACCCAAGAGTTATTGTTGAAAAGCCTCTCCATCCTCAACGCGTGACTGTTTGGTGCGGTTTATGGTCCCGCGGGGTCATTGGACCTTAATTTTTCGAAAATGAGGCTGGAGCAACAGTTACGGTCAATGGATTGCGCTATCGAGAGATGATTAATGATTTTTTATGGCCTGAATTGGATGGTATTGATCTGGACAACGTTTACTTTCAACAAGACGGCGCTACGTGCCACACAAGCAATGAAACCATCGATCTTTTACGGGAAAAGGTCTACGCCAACAGCCCAGCGTCGATTCAAGACCTCAAAGATGAAATTCGTGAGGCTATCGAGGACATAGGGCAGCCACTTTGCGATTTGGTTATGGAAAATTTCATGAAAAGGATATGGTCCTGTAAGCGTGGTCTTGGCGGTCATTTGGCTGATGTTGTAACGGCATACCTTCCTCTTTATAATGAAATAAACATCCGATCATTTATCTCCAAAAATGCCATTTTTCTTTGAATATCAAAATAACACCTCTTATTGGAAAACCCTTTATTATGTATTGTTTAGTTAATTATGTACATATATTGTATTAATTTGTATGTTTGTATTAATTTAATTTTTTATTTATTTGTCTAGTGCCTGTGTTAGTTATACATTTGTTTACTAACCACTAACACACGCACTTATGATGAGCCTCTGATTTTGTGTTGCAGCTTGCTCTAAGCTTACCACAACAAAGAATTTGAAATGTACAAAAAAAAAGGCTGAAAAACAATGACCACTTTTTGCAAAACTTCAAGGATAAAATAATTTCTTTTCTTACTAGGTCCATTTATTTGCGAAAAATATGTACGCAAATTGTTTTAAAATCTAACATTTAAGGTTTTTGACACATTGTAGCATCTTGTACCAATTGATATAGACAAAATAGGATTTGAAAATATAAACATCAAAATATGGTACAAAATTATGCCCAAAACAGACTTAAATCTGCTTTGAATTTTTTTTTTGGTTTTTGCTCAATTTAAAAGTTCTTTCAACAAATTCAGAATTTTCGTAGGTCGGTCTATTTATTACGAATTTGGGTATAGGTTGTATAGGAGTGAAGGGGGGGGGGGTCGAATTGTTAAATGCGAAAAAGTGGCCGTTGTAGGTAGTTACGCCTTTATGTTTGTTTTAAACATGTATTTAAACACGAATAATTTGTTTTAATAATACCTATATAATTTTTTAGCACAGCTTTATAGGTAGGTACCTTGGTATATAATTTTATTAAAAAAATAGCTATACTTTTCTCTCATAGCTTACACACAGATGCTTATCTCTACCACCTTATGCATTTTGAAAGAAAAAGTAGGGTCAAAACTGAAATAGAAAATACCTATTTTTTCACATTTAACGGTTTTTACTCACTTTAATATTTTAATCCTGATCTATTGAGACCCCTACCTACCTGTAAAAATGTAAAAATCAACATTAAATTCGTGCTTCCTTAAAGTAAATTCGCCCCTTACTTGCTACCTAGTATACATTATTTAATAAAATCAGCCCTACAAAATACCTATAGTTTACTTCTCATTATACCTAGTATGAATGAATTAATATTAGGGGAATTGCACTGCGACCTATAGGTCTATTGTACCCCCTACTTGGTTGAAGGAGATTTTCCTTTACAACTCTGTCTCCAAATTAATTCCTTTAAGGAATTTAAGAATTTGGAGTACGTCGAAAGATGGGAATTCTCTCTCTGTAATCTGGTGTTGTCCCAGATACTTGTGGCGTTGGTGCATGAGTGCCCCACAGTTACCGAGTATGTGATTCTGCAGGTCGTGCTGTTTGACAGTCCAATGTTGTTGAGGTGTTTTCTCAATTTACAGTGGCCTGTAAGGAAGCCAGTTAGTATTCTAAGATTGTTTCTGCCCAAACTAATGCAAGCTTTGAAACGCTTTTGGTTGTAGTTCCCAAGTAGCATTTTTGCCTGCCTTAATTCAAGAGTATCTTCCCAGATTTTGTTTCTATTGGCTTCCTCTTCATTCTTGATCCTATTTTTGATCATGTTTTTTCCTATGCCGCAGTAGGGCTCAGGGCCTATAAGGGGTGCTGAGGCTCCTGCTTTTGCTAGAGAGTCTGCCTCTTCGTTTCCCTGTACACCAACGTGTCCAGGAACCCAGTATAGTGTTACTATGTTCTTTTTACCCAGTTCATTAAGCCTATCCACGCAATCCCATACTAACCTAGAGTTAATGGCGAAGGAGTTAATTGCCTTTAACGCGGCTTGGCTATCTGACATGATGGCAATGTTTAAGTTTTTATATTTTCTTTCGAGATTTCGTTCTGCACACTTGCCTATAGCGTTTATCTCCGCTTGGAATATGCTAGGGGACTTCCCCATCGGAAAGGAAATTTTGGTTCTTGGCCCAAAAATTCCTGCCCCAGTCCCGTCGGAAGTTCTCTATCCATCAGTGTACCACTTGATGGCGTTTGCATTGAGAGTGTAATTCGTAGATTCCCCTACCCACTCTGCCTTGCTACTAAACTTTGTTTGGAAGTTTTTCTCGAAGTTGTATTTCTTGATCATGCAATCTCTAGGTATGTCAAGAAGGTTTTTAATTGTGGAGTTGGAAAGTGCGTCCCTCTCTCTGAGGTTAATGCATTACCAGTCCCAATTCCCTCCTTGGCGAACCTCATTATTGATCCTTTAGCTGCACTTTGTATGACCACGTGTAGTGGTGTCATGTGGAGAATGACCTCCATTGCCACTGTAGGACAAGTTCTCATTGCACCAGTGATGCAAACACAGGCTAGCCTTTGAACTTTGTTTAGTACCTTTTTTGTCGTAACTAGCTCGGTTCTTTTGTGCCACGCAACCGCACCATAGGTAATGATGGGTCTCACCATCATGGTGTACATCCATCTGAGTATGTTTGGTCTACAGCCCCATGATTTGCTGGCCAATCGTCTGCATATCATTAATGCTTTTGTGGCTTTCCCGACTGTTATTTCTAAGTGTTTGTTCCAGAGGAGTTTGCTGTCTATTGTAATGCCTAGATATTTTACCTCTTTTCTGGTTTCTATGACCTTACCTGCTAATCGAATAGGTTTTATATGAGGTAGGAGTTTTTTCCTAGTAAATGGTATAATTGTTGTTTTTGATGGGTTGACGTTTAGCCCCACTGATATACACCATTTAGTAGTGACTGTCAGTCCCCTTTGGATTATATCGCAAAGAGTTTCTTCAAACTTCCCGTAAGCGGTTATGACTATGTCGTCAGCAAAGCCGATACATCGAATGCCGAGGGATGTAAGATGTTCTAATAGTTCATATACTACAAGACTCCACAGTAAGGGTGATAGTACCCGAGCCTCTTGTTGTGATGATTTTCTGAGTTATATGCCCTGTAACTGCCTCTGCTGTGCGCGTACCAAGCATTTCACCAATCCATCTGGTAATGGTGGTGGGAACACACTTCCTTACAAGGGCCCTAGTAACCGATTCATGAGAGGTGTTGTCAAAGGCTCCCTCTATATCTAAGAAAACACAAAGTGCGGTTTCTTTTGCATCTAAGGCTTTTTGTAAGGTATTTGTGAGTTCGAAAAGGGCGGTCTCAGTTGATCTACCTGCTCTGTATGCATGCTGGCGATTGTTCAGAGGCATATTTACTAAAACTTCTGATCTTATGAAGTTGTCAACAATTTTTTCCAAAGTCTTCAGTAGAAAGGATGTTTAACTAATTGGCCTAAATGACTTTGGATGCGTTGTATCTTTTTTCCCCATTTTGGGAATAAAGATTACTTTAGCTCTTCTCCAAAGACTTGGTATGTACCCAAGTGCAATGCTACTGCGAAGTATGCTTATCAGATATGGCATTAAAATCTCCTTACCGTTTTGTAGCAAGGCGGGAAAAATACCATCTACTCCTGGTGATTTAAAAGTAGTAACTAGGTACATAGTTATAAAAACTACTGAAAAAATGAAAATATAAATCTGGCAACAATCTTTTAATTACACATTTTACAGAAAAGTTCCAAAATGAAAATCTATTGGGCTTTTGCCCCAGAATTCACGCAAAAGTAAAAAGCCCAATTGGACTTTTTACGCATTTGTCTTTGTCGCTTCTCTTTCACACAAAATAGAAAAAAAAAAAGAAAACGGTAAATCTAGTTCGAAGAATGTAAACAAACAACGCATACTATATTCAGTATTTTTGCAAAAAAGTGTATATTTTTTTTTATATTAACGGTTTAAATTTATTGTTATGTTAATTTTTAGTTGAAAGCCAACTGATTAAGAACTAAATATTCATTAATTTCTATTTGTAAGCTACTGACTTGCTTCGAACTAGAGAGCTGCCATTTTTTTTGCCATCATTTTCTTTTTATTTTTGCGTGACGTCTGGGGTAAAAGCCCAATTGCAAGACAAACAAACTATTTGGTTTTTTTAATTTCTCCCGCCTTAATTCTAGTCTGTCAAAATGCAAAAAGCCTTTTTCGGATCTTTCCCTTACTCCCATTACTGTGCGAAATATATTTTTCTCTTCCATCACTCATATTTTTATTCATAATTTTACTCTTCCGAATGGAAAAAGCTATGCCAGCGCACCCTACAAAACCGAGGTGGTCCTATTAAATCGTGTGTTCTGATAGTACTATAGGTTATATATACACATGATAAACAGAAAACAAGGTATGCTTATTATGAATGCCATGTCGCCATTTTGGAAAACTGATGACGTAGTAGTCATCTCCGATGCTGACAATCGAGTTGTTTTCAGTTTCATTGTTGTTGTTTTCAATTAAAAAAAATGTTTTCTCAAAATCCATAACTGACGTTCGCGCGAACTGCCCATGAGAAAGATGACTATGACGTCACAGAAAACCTGCCAAAAATCTAAAGAGCATACCTTGTTTTCTGTTTATCATGATATATACAATGATGTCATTTTTGATTGTTATCTCGAGTTAGATTTTTTTTACTAATCCTAAACTTGTAAGTAATAAAATGCACGACTGGGTCGCACGTACTTGCTATTATAGATAAAGTTACTATATATGTAAGGTGTTAACACCCTATAATGTAGAATCTAAACGTAAACAAGAATATGGAGAAAGAAGAATAGGGAAAAGTCATAATGACAATTTGTATGTCATTACTTTATTGAATTTTGTTGTATAAGATTTTAATTTGTAATAAGAGGCACGACCGAATAATAGACATTTAATGTCGTTTCGCTTTTAAAACAGGTATAATTAATAATTAATTGTAATTTGTAAGATTAATAAAATAACTATTTTAAAACAGAAACTCAAAAGTGTCTTAATTTGTGTGCCATCCTAAACAAAATAAGGAATCGTCTTATAAAACGACATTATCGTCTTAACAAATTCACTATATGATGGAGAGGTTATGTTTCGAATTTGTAGTCAAAGCTACTGACGACGGCAAGACAAATGTGATTTGCCTAACCTCAATTGCTACTCCTGAGGGCAAAACGTATAGCATGCCAGAGCAACATCAGCAATTGAAATTGCACACTGAATTGATAAAAATTTCAATTTTTACAAAAATTAAAAATTCTCTTCAAAGAAGACACCAAATGAGGAAGGTATGGATAACTCTTACAAAAGAAATAAGGGAAACCTATTTGGACGAAGATAATATCCAATTCAAAGACTACCTTTTGGAGGAGATGATCCAGACCACACAACCGACCGAAACTAGAACATCACAAGACGCCCTGTCAAAAGTCTTAGCTCTACTCGATGAGAGAAAACCTGAACAAAATAAACCAATTATTATTAACACAAAAAAATTAGCAGAAAGGTTGGTTTTAGATTAATTCGGGGGTAAGAGTTCTGATGTAAATCAATGGGTAAATACTTTTGAAGGTGAATGTGAACGATTCGAAATTAAAACAGATAAAGATAGAATAGAAATTTTGCGACTGTTCCTAGAGAGCTCATGTTTAGACTGGTATAGTTCGATGCTTATAAAATTTACTTTAGATTCAAACTGGAAAGACTGGAAAAACAGCTTTTGTGAAACCTATGCAAATAAAGGTTGGTCCCCAGTTAGGTATGCGTTCAATTTTAGGTACGTGAATGGTGCATTGTTAGACTATGCACTAAAAAAAGAAAGATTTTTGTTGGAGCTAAACAAGTCTATTGATAAAATCACCTTGCTAGACTTAATCGTGGTAGGGTTGCCAGACTTCATAGCAGATAGGATCGATAGGAAAAGTTTACATAATACAGACGATCTTTTCACCGAGTTAAGAGGTCTGGAACACTTAATAAAGAGACGCACAACAAAAGAAAAAAAATATAATAACAATGATGTAAAAGAACAAACAGAAAGGAAAAAACCATGTGAAATTTGCGAAAAGCTAAACAAAAAAAATCGCTTCCACCCCGAAGCATCATGTTGGTTTAAAACAAAAAATAACGAGAACAAAAATGGCACAGTAAAATGTATAAATAATGCAGAATTGGAGTGTGAATTAATGGATGAGATTCCAAAAAAACTAAATCTTCCACCATTGATCAAAGTTAAAGTATTACTCAATGATACTATAGAAGTTGAAGGAATTTATGACCCAGGATCGAATGTATCCCTGATAAATTCTAAGTTACTTAAATTGAATAAAAATGAGATGAGTATGAGTAATAATGGAAACGCGAATTTAAAAACAATCAATGGTGTAAGAAAAACAGATGGATTAGTATCCATAAAAACAAAAATTTTTGATATGGAAAAGGAAATGTATGTTTTCGTAATAAACAGTGAAAATTTTAGTTATGATTTCTTGATCGGTTTAGATTGTATAAAAGAATTTAGATTGAGCCAAAATGAGAAATTAGAAATAAAACAAATAAGCAATTCCGATAAAATTGATGAAGTTCTATTGAACCATACAGAAAATAAAGATAAATCGGAACCTAAAAGTAAACAAAATAATAAAAAGCAATTTGAAAAGCATGCAATTGATAGAAATTCAACAAATTATACGATTAACTTTAATGAGCATGTGATTGAAGAAAATTTTAAGATGTATATAAATCATTTAAAATATGAAGAGAAAATTCAAATAGATAATTTAATTAAAATATATAACCCGATCTTTGCAAAAGACAAATACGATATAGGAACAGTGAAAAATTATGAAGCTCACGTTGACCTATTAATTGAAAAATATCCAAGTAAAAGGCCTTATAGATGTTCAATTGAAGACAAAAGAGAAATAGAAATTCAAATTTCAAAACTATTAGAAAATTAATCGAAGAATCTTACAGTCCTTTTGCTGCTCCAGTTACATTGGCATATAAACGAGAAGAAAACAAGAGATCAAGGCTTTGCATTGATTTTCGCGATCTAAATAAAATTGTAGTTCCACAATCCCAACCATTTCCACTGATTGAAGACCTCATGGAAAAAACGAGAGACTGCAAATACTTCTCTACATTTGACATAAACTCGGCATTTTGGTCCATTCCCTTAAAAATAGAGGATAGAAAAAAGACTGCGTTCGTAACACAAGAAGGACATTATCAATGGACTTGTCTACCGTTTGGACTGAAAACCTCACCTGCAATATTTCAAAGGATATTGAGCAACATCATAAGAAAAAACAGGCTCTCAGACTTTACAGTCAATTATATTGACGACATTCTGATTTTTTCAAAAACGTTTGCCGAACACATAGACCACCTAAAACAGCTATTAGCAGCAATATTAAGAGAAGGATTTAGACTAAAGTTTTCAAAGTGTACGTTTGCAGCAGACTCTGTTAAGTATTTAGGCCACATAATAAATAATAATTCTATACGACCTATAAAAGATAACCTTATATCTATAAAAGATTTTCCTATACCTAAAACAAAAAAAAACCTGAGACAATTTCTCGGAAAAATCAATTTTTATAACAAATATGTAGAAAATAATGCGATTATTCTGGATCCACTGCACAACTTGCTAAGAGAAAACCAAGAATTTATTTGGACGAAAGATTGTCAGGATTCATTTGACAAAATAAAGAATCTTCTTTGTTGTCAACCGGTATTAGGTATATTTGATCCAAATTTACCTAAATATATATATACAGATGCTAGTTTAAAAGGAATTGGAGCAATTTTTAAACAGCCACAAACAGATGGAGAAGAAAAACCAATAGCATACTTTTCAAAAAAATTGAACGAAAGCCAGAAGAGAAAAAAAGCGATTTACTTGGAATGTATGGCTATAAAAGAAGCTGTAAAATATTGGCAGCATCGGCTAATAGGAAAGAAATTTACTGTTTTTTCGGACCACAAACCATTGGAAAATATGAACATAAAATCTCGAACGGATGATGAACTAGGAGATCTCACATATTATTTGTCACAATACGACTTTAATATTATATATTATCCAGGTAAAAACAATCTAGAAGCCGATTGTTTGAGTAGAAACCCGGTATTGGAACCTTACGAAAACGAAAATGAACAACTAAAAATTGTAAATCTTATAAAAATAGAAGAGATTCTAAAGGACCAAGAGGATAATCAGATTTTAAAAAATAGAAAAGAAAACATAACACAAAAAAATAAAATTTACTACAAAAAAAAACAAAGGCAAAGAAAAAATTGTTTTAACAGAAAAGTTCAGTATAGAATTTATAAAAAAAATACATGAAAATTATTGCCATATAGGTATAGAACAAATGAAAAACACAATTTGCCGTTTTTATGCACAAAAAAACTTAATTTTAAACATAAAAAAAGTAAAGTTAAACAAAAAAACAAATCAAGAGGTCAAGCCAAATACGGATTGATGTCACAATTAGGACCAGCAGAAAAACCTTTTGAAATCATGTCAATAGATACGGTTGGTGGCTTTGGGGGTTTAAGATCGACAAAAAAATACTTACATCTACTAATTGATCACTTCACACGATACGCCTACATAGTAGCTTCGAAAACTCAGAGTGCTAATGACTTTATAAAATTAATGCAAAAAGTAACAGAAAACAATGAAATTGGTATGATTCTGAGTGATCAATACCCAGGCATTAACTCTAAAGAATTTAAAGACTTTCTAAAAGACAAAGAAATACCGATTGTGTTTACAGCCGTTAACTCAGCGTTCTCAAATGGGCTAAATGAAAGATTAAACCAAACTTTGGTAAATAAAATACGATGCAAAATTAATGAAACAAAAAAAAAGTCTGCATGGACAACAATTGCACATGAATGCACAAAAAAATATATTGAAACAGAACACACAGTCACTGGTTTTTCACCTAAATACCTTTTAGAAGGGGAAAATACTACGATCCTACCAGAAGAATTGAAGCAAACAAACACATATCACGATTTATTAAGAGACAGAACGCTTGCCCTTCAAAACACGATAAAATCACATAAATACAATAAGAAAATATTCGACAAAAATAGATCACACTGGGATTTCAAAGTGGGAGACCGAGTGTTCGTGGAAAATAGCAACAAATTAAATAGGAAAAAATTAGATGAACTGAAAATCGGCCCCTACAAAATTTTGAAGAAAATATCAAATTCAATATTTGAAATAGACACCGGGCACAGAAAATCTTAATCAAATCTTTTTCACATAACGAAACTTATTCCTATCGTTGAGACCTAAAAAAAAAAAAAAAAAAACAAAAAAAAAAAAAAAAAATTGGTAAACAAAAATTTAGTAAACAAATTTTTTAACTGGGGAGGGGAGATGTAAGGTGTTAACACCCTATAATGTAGAATCTAAACGTAAACAAGAATATGGAGAAAGAAGAATAGGGAAAAGTCATAATGACAATTTGTATGTCATTACTTTATTGAATTTTGTTGTATAAGATTTTAATTTGTAATAAGAGGCACGACCGAATAATAGACATTTAATGTCGTTTCTCTTTTAAAACAGGTATAATTAATAATTAATTGTAATTTGTAAGATTAATAAAATAACTCTTTTAAAACAGAAACTCAAAAGTGTCTTAATTTGTGTGCCATCCTAAACAAAATAAGGAATCGTCTTATATATATGATAAGCCTTTTTAATTAAAAATTTGTAAATGCATAGAACGCGGGCACGCGAAGAGGAATATAAAGAGCTCATAAGAATAGAAAAACGGCTTCACAGACAGAAAAAATCAGCCTGAGAGAAGAACCTAATCTGTGAAATAGAGAACAGCCGAGAGCGAGGTCCGCACCAGGAGCGGAAGTTCTACCAATCCGTCCGAAACATGACGCAGTACACACCACCCTGCACATACTGCAAAGACGGAGAGGGAAATCTGATCACCGATCCACAAAGCATACTGGAGCAATGGGAAGTGTACTTTAATGAATTGCTAAATGGTCAGCTCACAGCAGAAGTGGAGGCTCCACTACTGCAAGATGAACACCCTATGTTACCGCCACCAAGCATAGAAGACGTTGAGAAGGCTATAGGACGGCTCAAGAAAAACAAAGCCCCGGGAGCCGATGGCATACCAGCCGAATTATTCCACCACGGCGGGCCAGCCCTACGTCAAGCAATTCATGATATCATAGTGCACGTATGGGAGCATGAAGAAATGCCAGAAGACTGGCGAAAAGGTATCATATGCCCCATATATAAGAAGGGAGATGTCACAACGTGCAGCAATTATAGAGGTATCACGTTGTTGAGTACCGCCTATAAGATACTCTCATCATCGGACACTATCAGTGTGGTTTCATTCCAGGCAAATCAACAACTGATCAGATTTTTACCCTTAGGCAGGCGATGGAAAAATTTATAGAACTTAACATCCCAACATACTATCTGTTTATAGACTTTAAAGCCGCCTATAGCTAGGGTAGAACTTTACAAAGCCATGAGAGAATTCGGCATCCCAAATAAATTGACACGACTATGTAGGTTGACCATGACCAACGTAACAAGCCAAGTTAAAATAGCCGACAAGGGGATGGTTTGGCCTGCCTCCACTTCAACCTGGCGTTGGAGAAAGCAATCCGTGACTCTGTCACGGCCACAAGAGGGACCATCGTCAACAGGTCCAGCCAGATACTGGCTTACGCAGACGACATCGACATCATCGGAAAAACAGAACAAATTTGAAGTGGTGCAATCCTTTAAATACCTTGGGTCAACAGTAGCAGCCGATAACAACATAGAAGAAGAAATACGCGGGCGGCTTCTTAAATCCAACAGAGCCTACTACAGTCTGTCAAAGCTATTCAAATCCAGAAATCTAACCATAACATCAAAACTGCTGCTGTACAGGACCATGGTCCTGCCAGTACTCATGTATGGATTCGAGACTTGGGTGCTAAGCAAAAGGCACTGTGACCTCTTAGCCGCGCTCGAGAGAAAAGTCTTACGGAGAATTGTTGGCCCCATATGTGAGGAAGGACGATTCCGGAGACGGTACAATCGGTAGACTCCGGTGGGCAGGGCACCTAGCTCGGATGAGCGAAGAGGAACCTGCTCGGAAAGTCTTTTGCGGTACATTCTATGGTAGACGGCAGCGTGGTAGACCATGCTTGCGCTGGAGAGATGGCGCAGACCAGGACGGCCGAAGCCTTGGGGTGCGCAACTGGATGGCGTCAGCTCGAGACCGGGATTGGTGGAGAGAGTTGTTGAAAGAGGCCAGGACCGGACCCCGGTTGTCGAGCCGATGATGATGATGATGAAATGCAGTTTTTGAAAACAAATTAAAAAAGCATAAAATTTGATTTTCAAATGACTAAAACAGCTTCTTTAATGAACTTTAACTCAAAATAAAGTATGCAATCTAATTTCTTCTACAATGATACATTTTTAGAAAAAAAATTTTGAAAATCGTTAGAGCCGTTTTTATTAAAAAAACTATTTTTTCCGTATAAAATTTTGCAAGGACTTTTATTAGAAAAAATTGGTACGCCATTTTTAAGATATTATTAATCAACATCTAAAAATTAGTAGTTTTTGAAAAAATGATTTTTCAAAAAAAAAGTTCAACTATTTTTTAAAAATCCAAAAAAATAATTTTTGACATTTTTTTACTAAAAACTATTACGGCAACTTAAATGCTTTCATATAAAAAAATGATTGAAATTGATTGAGTCATGAAGGAGATAATCAGAATTTAAAAAACGGTTCAATGGCAGGTACCGTTAATAACGGTTTTTGAAAAAAATGGTTGTCATTTAAAGATAGACCTTACTCAAAAAAATGACCATTATTTTTTTTATAAAAATCGTAGGCACCGTTTTTGAGAAAAATGAGTTTTTCTAAAACCGGTATATGACAGGTACCGTTATTTGGGGTCCAAAAAAAACATCAAAAAAACGTCTGGGGATATTCTCCAAAAAACGCCACATACCAAGTTTGAAGTAAATCGACTCATCCGTTAAAACTGTGGTCTCTGATACATACAGACAGAATTGTGAGACCCACTTTTTTCTCATTCTCTATCATCGTAATGTCATGTTTGATTGTTATCTCAACTTTTTTTTTTGTACGAATGCATAACTTGATAATTGGATGGGTACCATAAATCGCAAGTAAAAAAGGTTAACATTTAAAATAAAATTTATTAATTTCAGCCTTAAACTTAGAATCTTTGTTTATATATAAAAAAATGGATTTGTTACAAATATGTACTTTAAAAAAATCACTAATTTTTTCATTTTATTATCTTAAAATGTTTGTACGTAATGAACATTTATGCCTTTTAGAAATAAATGCATTTTGATATGTATCTACTTCTACATGTTAGTTGTGTGCATTCTTATTTTCGTTTCGTTTTACATTAATTTCCTTGCCTAGTTAACTATAAAATTAATATTAAAGTATTTTATTCAGTCATTTTTGTAATATATTTTGGCTCAATATCATACATAAAGCTTTAGACAGCATTAAAAGTAAAGAAATTCAAGGTGACCAATATCATACTCGTCCATGACCACAAAATCACAAAAAATAGCCAACCTGAGCTTCTAAATGGACTACGATATTTATTAATGAGACCACGTCCAAGCAAATCGGCACAAGTGCGACGTGCAAAATAAACTAGAGCCACCGGTATAATATACTGAATACCAGTGCCCGCATAGCTTCCTGTAAAACCTACCAAACTTGTAAGACTCTCAGTAAAATAAGTTACTGTAAATGGGGGAACAATAGCTAAAATTGGAAAAAGAAGTCGTCGTAAAAAAAAATTATACGAATCGAAGCGCGACATATCCAAGAATAATGTTTGTAAATTGTTTCGCAATGTAATGGCAATCACGGGAAAACTTGCTGACAAAGTGAATACTGGAAATAAGGTGAGAAAGTACTCAACAATTTTCATAGTCAATGAATTATCAGGACTCGGAATAAAATTTAGTGTGTAAAGATCTTCTAAATGAGCAAACGCAAATGAGCCAGTTAGTGCTAATACAATATAGAACGATAATATCAATAAATAATCTAATGAGAGAAGTGATTTTAAACTTTTTTTATCACTTATGGGCACAACGAGACTTGGCAAGGAATGATGACACATAAATGAATAAACACAGGCTCCGAATAAAGATGGGAGGCCAAGTATATTTGATGGTGGTGGGTGTCCTTGTGGTCCATCTGCAAGTATAGATTTGATAGCCAATCCGATCATCGATATGAATGCTAAAAAGTAGGATACAGTTTATATTTAGAAAAAGATTTGTTCGTCATTTGCTTACCTAGCCATCGAAAAACAATAGTAAACATTTGAATGTATTTTGTTCTTTGAACACTGAACAAAGCAAATGGCCCCAAAATCATAATGAATGCAACTAAGAAAAGGCGGTAGACATCTAACCGAGACATTGTGTGTGTTTCCCAACAAAGTGTATCCGCTGTAATATTGTCACTAGCGTTTGTTGAATTAAGATGGCTGAAATTTTAAAAAGTAGACTTTTTGTAGAAAAATTTAATAGACTATTTATAGAAAATCTTAAGCAAAATGTAAGGTTCTATTAAATATTATTTCGAGAATTTATTTTATTGAAAACGATGCAAAGAGTTTATACCAAACATTGTTGGACAAAGAATTAGCACACATTAGTATATCGACTTCAAATAAACGAGATTCTTATTAGCATTAATTTAATGAAAAATATGTATACAACTGTATTCTGGGCTCAAATAAAACTTATTTCCACAATTTAATGTGCACTTTTATAAATTTCAGATTAACAAACAATTTTATATAAGACAATCACTACAATTTACAACAAATAATACTTGCAAATTACAATTTCATAACAACTTGTCTTTATTGTCAAAACTTAACTGTCCCGATCTCTGTTTAACTAGCTTTTATTGAATATATATAAAGGGTTTTCCAATAAGAGGTGTTATTTTGAATAACCCGCTATTTCGGTAGCTGTCACTTTTGAAGCTGTCATTTTTTGACATTTGACAAGTAGAAACTACGCTATTAATAAAAATGGAACGATACACGCTTCAACACGCATTGAAATTATTAAAATTCACTATAAGAATGGTGAAAATTTGGCAGAGACGGTTCGTAAAACTAAAACATTTTTGGGTCGTCGTGAAGCACCTTGTCGGACCACAATACAGAAATTGGTGGACAAATTCGAGCTGTTGGGACAAGTTAGTGATGTGAAGAATAAAACCCGTGCACGTCGCTCAAGAACAACTGAGAATATTGCTGTTGTAGCCCAAAGTGTTGAAGAAAACTCAGGTTTGTCCATTCCTCGTCGTTCTTTGGAATTAGGCATTCCACAAATGTCATTACACCGTATTTTGCATAAAGACTTGGGTCTTAAGGCTTATAAAGTTCAGTTAACACAAGAACTCAAGCCGGCTGATCATCAACAACGTCGTGTCTTTGCTGATTGGGTCCTTGAAATGCATGAAAATGAACCGGAATTTCATCGAAAAATCATCTTGACTGATGAGGCCCATTTCCACCTCGGAGGCTACGTCAACAAGCAAAAATGTCGCATCTGGGGCTCGGAAAACCCAAGAGTTATTGTTGAAAAGCCTCTCCATCCTCAACGCGTGACTGTTTGGTGCGGTTTATGGTCCCGCGGGGTCATTGGACCTTACTTTTTCCAAAAATGAGTGTCGGCGCGCAGACGTTCAAAGAAAACAAATTCTTTTCCAAATAAATACCCAAATTCAGTTGATTTTATTTTCTAAAGAAATTACATTTTTAAAATATTGAATATTATAATTTATAAAAAACTTACATAGGTAAGAAAACCCTAGCTTTTTCTTTATTGTTGGTCTGCGGCCAAACTCAAACTCTTTTTGTGTTAATTTTAATTTCCCGCGTAAAATTCTGGACTTATTTGACATTTCTCTGGCGTGGTATTGCCAGAGTAATTATGCCAAATCATTTTAAATAGTGGAGAGTTTATGGCTCGATGACATCCCGGGGCCCGTCTGAAGCTCTATGTGAAGACTCCAGATCCAAGACAGCTAGCCTCCCAACCGACCTCTTCACCAAATTGTTCCCATTCGGCAGACGAACATCAGCTACCCGCACAACTCCATCAGGGCCTGGGAAAATGTTTGTCACTCTGCCAAGCCTCCAAGCAGATCGAACTTCTCCTGGCTCAATAACAAGAACAATGCTTCCAATCTCTACTGGCTTTGTTTTTGTGTACCATTTTGATCGCCTTGTCAGCTCAGGAAGGTACTCTGTGTACCAACGCTTTGATAGCTCTCTCATTAGGTGTTGCGCTCGACGGCTATGCAGCCTACTCCATTGATCGTTCCCAGAAAACACTCCAGGCGCGGTTAAATCCCGATCGGCATCGCCAAAAAGTATGGAATTTGGAGTAAGTGGTCGAGGATCCTCTGGGTCTACTGGTATATGAGTTAGCGGCCTCCTGTTAATCTGCCCCTGTGCCTCATATAGCGCGATCAAAAGAACATCTTCTCGAGGTGTCACTCCCTTTAAGGTAAATTCTATGCTGGATTTAATGGATTTAATAAGGCGCTCTTATGCTCCACCCATCCAAGGTGAGTATGCAGGTATGAAACGCCAGAGTATGCCGTCGTACTTGGCGCAGTACTCACCGAGAGCAGCCTCCATCTCCCTTACATCTTTATCTTTGTGCCGACGAAGTTGAGACCATTGTCGCTATAGATGAATTTGGTGACCACACGAATGATGAGAAATTGACGAACAGCCATATAACACTGGTCCATGGTGAGATCATTGAGCACCTCAATGTGAACGGCACGGAAACTCAAACAGGTAAAAATCATCCCATATCGTTTTACTGTGCCTCTTCCATATTTAACATGCATGGGAGCGAAACAGTCTACCCCCACATGGGTAAAAGGTCTCAACTCAAAGGCTAACCGACCTTCAGGCAACTGACCCATAAATGGTGTTACTGCCTTCGCCTTGAGTCTTTTGCACATAAAGCACCTTGATTGGACTCGTGCCACTGTCGAACGAATGCTTATAATCCAAGCTCTTTCTCTGATGTCTGAGATCGTTGTTGCCGTTGCAACGTGATTGTTAGCTTCATGGTGGTGTTGAACTTATAACTCAACTAGCGGATGGTATTTCGTGCTGCGTATGAAATATTTGCTTTCTGTATTCTCGAGCCTAGTCGCATAGTACCCTCATCATCAATAAACGGAGACAGATTCAAAAAGGAACTCGTGGGTCCTAAAGCTCGATTAGATTGCCAGCAAGCAATTTCATCCGAGAAGACTTCTTGTTGGATCTTTCGAAACACACAGTCCTGAGCTTTTAAAATTTCTGACGGTGTTACGAAAGGCTCTGTTTCAATGCCCCTTTTACTCAACAAGTCTTTAAAACGAAGTAATAGAGCCACTACTCTGACTGCCGAAAACCATCTCGAAACCTTGGTTTCAACTCATCATATATTTTAAATGATATTGGTGGATGTTTATGCAAATTTACTGGGAATTTAGGTAAATCAATTGTGCTTACCTTATTCGCCTCAGCGATAACTTTCCCTGGCGTAACTGGCCAATCAACTTGGGGAAGCTTCAAAAATTCAGGACCTGCAAACCATCTCGAGTTATTAGAGCTTTCTTCATTCTCACACCATCTGGTTCCGTCATCCGCAACATTATCCGCAGATCTTACGAACCACCACTGATGCGGATTAGTAGTTTCCAAAATCTCTCCAACACGAACAGCAACGAAACTTGGGAATTTAAAGGTGGAAGAACTAATCCATAAAAGCACCGTCTTAGAATCGGACATAAAGATTATGTCATCAGCTCGAATTGAGTGAGAATTTCTCACGGTTTCCGCAATCCGCACACCGAGCACAGCTGCCTGCAACTCTAAGCGAGGCACTGACAGTCTCTTAACAGGAGCAACCTTCGCCTTAGCCATGACGATCGCCACTTCGACTGCTCCATTTTGTTCAAAGCGCCAATAGGATACAGCAGAAAATGCCTTCTCCGAAGCATCCGCAAAAACGACCAAACTGATCCTTGAGTGGCCCGGGGTCAATGTCGTATACGAACGAGGAATCTTGATTTCCTCTATCTGCCGCAAGATTCTCATGAAATTCAGCCACTGCTCTCTCAACACACAGGATATCTCCTCATCCCAATTGAAGCCTTCGCGCCAGATCTCTTGCAAAATAAATCGCCCTCTGATGATGAAACAAGAAATAAGACCAAGGGGGTCAAAAACTCTCATAATCGTTCTTAATATTTCTCGTTTGGTTATATCATCTTTTGATTCCGACATCTTCTTTAAAAACTCTTCATCGTAGAGCTTATAAATCAGATAATCAGATGCAGGCTGCCATAACATTCCCAAAATCTTTCACACGTAACTCTCGGACTCATTGGGATCGATGCTGATCAGGCTCGCTTTGATATTCGATTCAGGAATTTGGTCCAAAAATGCACGACTGTTCGATTGAAATCCCACCAGCTCGAAGTTCATTGCCTTACAGATTTCAATGGCATCTTTGCTAACAGCAACAGCTTCTTCAACCGTGTCGTGACTATTAAAGTAGTCGTCAACATACGTTCGGTTGACTAGCCCATCTACTGCCTTCGGACACTGCTGCTTATAGAGGTTCGCATGATGATTTTTCACAAATTGTGCAGATGTGGGAAAGCAGGAAGGTCCAAACATCATGACCTGCATAATGTAGACTGCTGGCTTTCTAGAAATATCGCCATCTGGCCAAAGAAACTTCTGGCAATGCTGGTCCGCTTCGCAAATCTTAATGCGGTGGAACATCTCTCGAACGTCCGCATTTACAGCAACTTTTCTTTCACGAAATTTGAACAGCCTGGCGTGAAGAGGTACCAAGTTGTCTGGACCCTTCAATAAATGCGAGTTCAATGAAACTCCATTCACTTTCGCAGCAACGTCAGCTACAACTCTTGGCTTCGGTGGATGTTTATTCTGGTTCACAACCATAAATGTAGGTGTATACCAGACTCTCGGATGATCTTGACACAGCTCTTCATCTGATGCAATCCTAGCGTAACCTTTGGCTAAAAATTCTCGCACGTATATGTTCATCCACGTCAACAGCTCAGGTTTTTTCAACAAAGACTTCTCAAAACTAATAAGTCTTTTCTCAGCCATGGGGTAGCTATCAGGAAGTTTAACCAATCTCGTAGTGATCGTCAACATAGCGAAGAGTGCGCTTCATCACCTCTAAAGCCCGAGCGTCGAGTTGGCTAACAAAATTTCCGCTAGGAGGCCGAACCCCAAACTCCTCGGTTGAGAAATGACGTTTCACTAGATCATGAAGTTCTTCATCTTGCTTGCTGATCCCATGAAAGTAAGAAATTGAAGCTGTTCTTGGAGAGCTAACACAGGATACGCTGGTTTCCCTCTTTGTTGTACCAAAGATGGTCCAACCTAGGAGTGTCTTCATTGCATGTGGTTCATCATCTTTACCAGATCGCTGACGGCTACCCACAAGAAGTTTGGCTTGATCTAACCCCAGTAATATTTTTGGCCTTGCATCGGCAACGGCAAGTCTCTTAGATGCAAGAACTTTTGCTTTAAAGCGGTGACATTAACACTCTGATGTGGCAGTTCCAGATTCTTAACCGTATAAATGTCCCTTAGCATATGTCGTTTACGTTTATTTATGCCGGAAACATGTAAATTTGTACGCAAAGAGTCCTCAGTTCTGGAAACGCCCTTTGTCCACTGGAGTGTAAGCTGCTCTGGTTCACCTCTCAAGCCCAGAAAATCGAAAACATCTTTTTCCACCATCGTAATGGATGAGCCATCGTCCAAAAATGCAAATGTGTCTAAAGACTTGTTATTGTTCCCAAATAAACGAACGGGAACAACTTTGAACATAACTGGTGCTTTAGGTTCAAGATGCGACGAATGTATTTGCGACGGTGGAACGAAAGGATGAGCCGATGAATTCAAGGTTGACTTCGTTGTTGACGGATGAAGTAACGGATGATGATTTTTCGAGCAGCCCTCGACACCACACAAATTCTTTTGTGAACAGTTCCTCCATCTATGTGGTGATAGCTTTAAGCACCTAAAGCAAATTGCCTTGCTCTTAGCAAATGTGAACCTTTCGTCCAAAGCAAAGCTTTAAATTCTTCACATTCACTTAAAGTATGTTTGGCTCTTTCACATTTAACACATTTTTCTTCACTCTGTACAACTACTTGGTGAGTCAGAACCTTTCGTGATGAACTGGAGCCGCTTGCTTTGTTTGACGATAATTGCTTTGTTGCCTTAGATAATTCTGGTGGCAGGTCGTATAGTTTCTCGGTGAGAAAACTGCGAAATCTTCTAAATTCGAGTGCGTCTTCTTTGATTTTCGTTTTTGCCAGTCGTGGTATTGTCCGGGAGACAACCTACTTGCTAGATCTGTCAGGATATAGTTGTTGTCTAGTTCGTTACTTAAATCCATCGACTTGATGTCCGCAACAAACCCATTCAGCACCACAGCCCACTGACGCAGTTTGGTATCACTCGGTGAGCTCAACGACGGCAACTTAAGCAGATTCGTAGTGAGACTGTGCACTAAAACATCTGCCCTACCATAAATCGCACGTAATGAGTCCATCACAGCGTTTGCATCAGTCGAATACCTCAGACGATCGCTCACCAGATTATAAGCTTCGCCTTTTAGTGCCTTTCTTAGTCGAGCAACATTTTCTTTGGCACTGTATCTGCCTTCAACCGTTGTTGACATGAAAACCGATTCAAAATACGGCCATTCTTTATTATCATGCCCCGAAAAAGTGGGCAACTCCTGGACCTGACTGCGATTCAAGATTGTCAATAAATTTGCCATATCTGACTGATGGCACGAAGTGTCTTGTGACGCATCTTGCAATTTAACATTACAGTCTTTTTGCCCCGACAGAGGTGTAGAGTGAGCAGCAGCAGGACCAATCATTTGCTTGTGTCTGCAATCAATTTGTCGAATCGCTTCCAGCCTCTCACTAGCAAGCTTTTTAAAATCTGCAGAATGAACAGAACTCGCTTCTTTCCTTGCAACTGACGATGTTGCAACCAACTGCGCTTTCAGCGTGTCCATTTCTGCTTTCAGAGAAGCGATTTCCTTGTCTCTCGTGTCAACGATCGTTTGTGCCACCCTAGCCGCCTCAATCAATCCATCCACAGCAGCTAAAACATCATTTTGAGTGTTACTTGCCGTGGCACCTGCAGTGTGTGCAACCTGTTCCTTAATATGACTTCCAATTTCATCGCAATCATCTCTACGACAAAACCAAGGAGTAGCAGTGTCAAATAAAGTAGGGTTAAAATCCACACACTTGTAATGCCACCACCTTCGGCATGTTTCACACGAAACCATGTCATCATCATCGGGCAAATCACACTCCGTTGAAGCACAACTGTGTTCTTGTTCGGTTGACATAATTGAAGTCTTCGTGGTGCAATTCCAATTAGCACCAACTATAAAATAAAATTATGTCGGCGCGCAGACGTTCAAAGAAAACAAATTCTTTTCCAAATAAATATCCAAATTCAGTTGATTTTATTTTCTAAAGAAATTACATTTTTAAAATATTGAATATTATAATTTATAAAAAACTTACATAGGTAAGAAAACCCTAGCTTTTTCTTTATTGTTGGTCTGCGGCCAAACTCAAACTCTTTTTTTGTTAATTTTAATTTCCCGCGTAAAATTCTGGACTTATTTGACATTTCTCTGGCGTGGTATTGCCAGAGTAATTATGCCAAATGATTTTAAATAGTGGAGAGTTTATGGCTCGATGACAATGAGGCTGGAGCAACAGTTACGGTCAATGGATTGCGCTATCGAGAGATGATTAATGATTTTTTATGGCCTGAATTGGATGGTATTGATCTGGACAACGTTAACTTTCAACAAGACGGCGCTACGTGCCACACAAGCAATGAAACCATCGATCTTTTACGGGAAAAGTTTTCGGACCGTGTTATCTCTCGAAGAGGTGATCACAATTGGCCACCGATATCTTGTGATTTAACACCTTGCGACTTCTTCCTTTGGGGCCACGTGAAAGATAAGGTCTACGCCAACAGCCCAGCGTCGATTCAAGACCTCAAAGATGAAATTCGTGAGGCTATCGAGGACAAAGGGCAGCCACTTTGCGATTTGGTTATGGAAAATTTCATGAAAAGGATATGGTCCTGTAAGCGTGGTCTTGGCGGCCATTTGGCTGATGTTGTGTTCCATTATTAACGGCATACCTTCCTCTTTATAATGAAATAAACATCATTTATCTCCAAAAATGCCATTTTTCTTTGAATATCAAAATAACACCTCTTATTGGAAAACCCTTTATATATGTACAATTGTATAAGATGTTAAGTTATGCTTTTCGCGGGTATTAATCATTTTAAGTTTAATTAAATTTTACGAAACTCACCGCGTATTTATAAGAAATATTTAATTTTATTTCTTCGCCCCGACGTTTCGAAGAACTTTCAAACTTCGTGGTCACGGGATTACAATGGGTTTGATGGATGTTGTTAATTGTTGTTGTTTGTTTTCGATCGCACACGCAAGTTGTACCTGTGCGTAGTTGTTGGTGCATTTTCTATTGCAGTGGGTGATGACGGGTTTGGTTCTTCTTGGATTGAACTTGTGTAGTCTTGTGTACACACAACGCTCACGACGTCAGCTTCTTCTGTGTTCATTCTTGTTGGTTTAATCTTGCTTATCAGTGGGTCCCATGTTGTTGATAGTTTGAAGCTAGAATCGCGGTTGAAATTCTTGTGTTTTTTTATTTCTATAGCTTCTCTTACTATCCTGGGTACATAAAACCTTTCTGCGGCAATCGATTTAGCTTTATCAAACCTAATAAAATGTTCATCGTTATAAGCAATGTGTTCACATATTGCAGATTTTGTGACAGCATTATTTTGAATTGCTTTTACATGTTCATTTAATCTTGTTTTGATCGCTCCTCTTTTTGTTTCTCCGACATATGATGAACCACAGCTACAAGGAACCAAATAAACTCCTGGATTTTGGAGGGGAATTGTGTCCTTTGGTGTTCTTAAGAACTGTCGAACTTTGGCTGGTGGTTTAAATATGGTTTTTATACCAAATTTGCCTAAGATTCTTGCAATTCCACCCGAAATCTCTTTAATGTGGGAAGAAAAGCTCGCTTTTCCAATTGGAAAGGTGTGTTTTGTGTTGCATTTGATTTGGGCTTCCATGCTCTTTGTCTTGAGCTGTAACCATTCTTTTCTAAAGTCCTGTCTACATACTCTAATTCCTCTTGTAGGTGATCAGGATCACATATTTTGTGTGCACGGTTTACTAGTGCCGATACTACAGAGGTGAAATTAGAAGGATGGTGATGAGACGTAGCATGGAGATATCTGTCTGTATGAGTGTTTTTTCTATAAACTGTATGTCCCATAGAACCATCATATCTTTTTATCAACTTTACATCCAAAAAGGCCAAACAATTTTCTTTTTCTATTGTGAATTTGACCTTTTCATGTATCGAGTTCAGGTGAATTAGGAAGCTGTCTACATGATTTTCTTTGATAATACAAAAAGTGTCATCCACATACCTTTTCCAAATTGTTGGTTTAACCGGTGATGTGTCTAGCGCAAGTTCCTCAAAGTGTTGCATCCATATATCAGCTACTACCGGTGCTATGGGAGAGCCCATAGCAACTCCATCAATTTGAAGATAATATTTTCCGTTGTAGAGAAAATAACCGGATGTTAGACATAAATCGATTAATTCTAGCCACTTGGTGTCATTTTGGGAACCTGGTAGTTTTCTTTTTATAACTTCTAGACACTCTTTAATCGGGACGTTTGTAAACAAAGACGTAACATCAAAACTCACCATGATTTCGTCTTCTTTAATTCGGAAGTCTTGAACCATTCGTACAAAATCTTCTGAATTCTTTGCCGACGAGATGGAATTCGTCAATAATGGTTTGAGTTTTATAGTTAATTCTTTGGCTAAAAGATATGTCGGTGAATCTATTTGGCTGACGATAGGTCTTAATGGAACATTTTCTTTATGAACCTTAGGTAGGCCATATAATTTGGGTGGTTGAGGGCACGAAGTTATGATGTTGGTATTAGGTAAGACCGATTTGTTTTGGTTTACTGTCTGCCTTACTTTCCTTAATACTCTCAACGTAGGATCATATGAAACCTCCTTGTACGTTTGTTCATCACTTAGAAGAGAAAGTATTTTTGTATCGTATTCCTTAGAATCAAGAACCACGGTGCAGTTTCCCTTATCTGCAGGTAACACAATAATATCTTTGTCTTTTCTAAGTATGTTCAGAGCTTTCCTTTCATTTAGTGTGGTATTTTGTTTTATATTTTTGGTTTTTTTTAATTAAAACTGATACGTCTTGCCTTATAGTTTCAGCAGAAATTCTATCAATTTTATTTCTTTTGATAGATTCTTCAATATTACTGATAATATTTTCCGTTGGAATATTTGAGGGTGATAAAGAAAAATTCATACCTTTTGATAAAATAGAAATTGTGTTTTCATCAAGTTGTTTGCTGAAGAAATTCACCACACACGTATCATTAGTATCATGTGGGTTGTTGTTGTTGTTGTTATCAACTTTCTTCATAAGCGAATCAAACTTTTTTATTTGTTTAAGAGAACACTTTTCTGAGATTTTCTCTGTTTGTATGAATATTATGTTATCACACAATTTAAAATCACTCACACTCATACATTTTGATAACATTAAATGCAAATTATATATTTCATTTGACACCAAATTGACCTCATAATAATTATTGGATATACATTTTTTCGACAATAATGCACTAGCTTTTTTAAGAATTTGGGCAGAACCATTAATATGCCTCTTTTCACTTATTTTAACACAATTGGGTACAATATTTTGTTGGCGGCATCACTTTAGAAGCACAATCGAGTTTAATATTCGCACTCGCTTAGCGCGTAATTGTTCGTTGTATTAATAAATAATAAAAAAATAAATAATTTTGTGCGGATATCTTAAAATAATAAATAAATCCAAATATTTATTAGTGGATATTGCACTAGTTTCTTCCAAATTAACATCCATGTTTGGAAAAATTATTTCAGTGCTCCTACGTAAAAATTAGTACCATTTAAAAAATCCCATAAACCTTCCTTCACAAATGGGAAATTTGTATTTCATGTTAGGTCTCTACCAAAGTCTGAGCTTACAATTGAATTTTGTCTGTAATCGTGTGAGACTTCGTTCCACTGGAAAGCAATTTCCTTCCTCTTCTCATAAAATTACATCAACAAAGAAAAATCGATACCGGAAAAACCAATACGATATATTCGGCACGGTGGCGGCTTAATATACAGGCGTTTAATAGCGACGGTCGCCGTCGCATAAATCAAGTCGCTGACCCTCATATGTGCTATGGAACTAGAATTAAGGCTTGCCCAAACCAAAGTATCGCTCTGTCGCGTGACAGTGCGACACGATGACAAAAAATGTTTTTAAAGATAAACAATTTTATAAAAAATAAATTCATTAGTTATAAAGAAAAATAATTTTTTATATATAAAAAATTTTCGGTCCTTGTTTAAAAGTAAAGTTGGTATGCCATTTTGAAGATAATATTATTGCCCATCCAAAATCAAAATTTCAAAAAAATACAGTGACCCGTTTTCGAAAAATTGATTTTTCAAACAAAAATTTTGAAAGATTTTTTAAAAATCTTAAAATTAGGTTTTTGAAAATTTTGATATCAAATTGTTTAGGAGCTTTCGTATAAAAAATTTCATCAAAATGGGTTTAGTCGTTTCACAGAAAGTCAAAAATGAAAAAAACGGTGCTATGGGAGGTAGAATTTGTACAAACATTTCTTTTATTTCAGAAGTATGACCCTACTATCAATAGTAGACACAAAATTTTTAATCAAAATCGTTAGAGTCGTTTTTAAAAAATGTTAAATTTTCCTTAATTGTTATATGACAGGTACCGTTAGTTTCGGCCCTAACGAAAAAATTTCAATCTCCGCTAGGGAATCACCAAATATCCTTAACCACCAAGTTTCAAGAAAATCGGTTTATCGGTTAAGGCTGTAGCTCTAGGTATACACAGACAGACGGACAGACAGAATTTCGGGACCCACTTTTTTCGCATTCTCTATCATCGTAATGGTATGTCTGATTGTTATCTCGAGTTCGTTTTTTTTTACGAATCCTAAACTTGCCCTATAGTACCTATATCGCAAGTAAACAATTATTTACACAGCGCATATGAGAGTACCTTTACCCACACTAAATGCGCCAAAGCGTTCTTCATATGAAAGCCCTTGTCGCACTGCCACGCAGCAGAGAGACACTTTGGTTTGGGCAAGCCTTAAAGACTCTCTTATGCAACGCGGTACGGCAGTGCGACACAAGTATGGCGACAAAGAATGTTTTTATAAGAAAAAATACTTGTCGCTTTAGTGTGGGTAATTTCATATTTGTTATGTCGCTGTGTTACTAAAATTTGAAAGCTCAATGCGATATATTTCTTGTCGCTGTTACTTTGTTGGGTCGCGTTGGTTTGAGAGAGCCTTTCTGCTCAAATACATATTTCTAGGGACCTGCTTTTAACATGCTTACGTCTATTATCACTTCTTTTGTCATTAGTTCACACACACTACTACAGAAGAACAAACTTGATTTCATCTTCCATTTGCCACAAAAAAGTGGGAAAACCTGAAAATTTGACAAAAAAACGGCGCTGGCAATAGGAAAACGCCATTAGATGCAGCCGTGATGGTTTATCGAATGATTTTGTTCCTCATCATCTTGGTTGGGATCATATCAATCGAGAAGAAATTATAAGAAGAAAAGTTTTGATTCCAAATTCAATATTTGGCACAGAAAATAAGGTTCAGCGTCAGCAGCTATATTGATATGCGGTGGAACTTACATTTCTATTTAGAAAAGTAGCAACTTCTTAAGCCATTTATGATAGCATGTTGCCATAACTTCCGATTCGAAAAAATGAAGAATTATATGGAAAACGAATTAAACCCCATTCACCATGTTCTTGAAAATAATGATATATTTATTTTAGAGTTTCAGGGACTCTGCGTTTTTTTTTCGAACCATGACCGCGGAGGAAATTCAACTTCAGTTTCTAGTACTGACGGAAGATGATCTTTTGATGATTTCATTGGGTAACTACCAAATAAAACTTGCACGTTCGTATATGAGTGAGCATAGAAGAAATGGTATGTACACTACAGAGATATGCACAGGACCTATAACAAACTTGGAACGGTATGGGAGTAATGTCAGAAAGGGAGTTCTTCTAAGAGGACGAATTAAATCAAGACACATCTCAGATAGATCTACTATTTTTATATTCTTTTAAGCTATGATGATGAAGAATTGACACGAAATTCTAATTCGAATTATTATTGCTCTTGTTTAACAGGAAAAAGGACAGCATTATATGGTATCTTGATTGGGTAAGACACCAGGAAACCATTTAGCTACCTGCGATTCATTTAGATGATATAATTATTGTAGATAATAACTAATATTTAATAACATTATTAAACAAAATACATAATGGGAGATACTTAAAATAAAATAAAATATAAAATCTGGTTTAATACCAAGGCAAACTACGGTTTAGTTGCATGTTAACATTTTTTCTGTAAATGATATCAGTAGCTCTCCATAAATTCACAAATATACATATGTACTTGTAAAGATTTCTAATTTTTATAGTTAAAAAAGTAAAAAAACATATTCATCGCAAAGCTTAGTGAGAGGAAAATGTTGGCAAGTATTGTGAACTTAAGCTACAGACCATACCACATGGATTTAGTCTTTTTTTATCTTTTTTGGTCCTAAAAGTACAAACATGTAGAGTAACTTTGAGTTTTTTGTCCATAAACGAAATAGTACGGTCACCAATGGGCCACGTTCCATGCAAAAGTGTTCTAAAAAGTGAAAACTGGTGATAGAATAATCCAATTGAACTTCCAACACCGTTATGTAATGTTTTTGAATAAATTTGAGCATCTTGTAAAAATGCTTACTTTTCTGAGTTTTATTACATACATTTTTGAACATAAAATGCATCACTGCACTTTCCCTGTACTAGATGTAGACTTTTGCCCATACAAAAAAATGCACTCATCGAGACCTTTTATTTAATGTATGTCTAATAGGCCACGTCCCTCCTCACAGGGTTCACCTTGTTGCGGTGAGGAGGCTTACGTTTAAATCCCCAGCTGGCCAGCTGTAGATTTGTATCTTTTAATTTTCAGCTGGCCAGCTGTAATTTTAAACAAACTAAGAAACCCTAAACCTATGAAAAACTATGACAGACAAAACCAAAACGAACGAAAATCTAGCGCGGATATACGCTAAATTGTCGACAGAAGTCACGGCTGTCGACGAGGGCTTGGCTTCGCAAGAAGCTAAGTCGCCAGTGACACACAACATACGAAACAAAGACAACAAGGACAACACAGTGACAATGACTGACGAGGAAGAAAACTTGCTCCTCAATCCTTTTGCCAATCTCGGTGTAGAGGATGGGGCCAGCACCGGAACACTTGGCAGTGACAATGATATCATTGACTACTGCTCCGTCGCCAGCTCTAACCTATCCGGATTGTCCACCTCCTCCTCTAGGCGAAGTAGAATCTCCAACTGCAGGAGGACGATAAAAAGACTTGGTAAAAAGGGTTGGGAAGAATTAACAGACCCGGAACGTATAAGACGCACGTGTCTTTCTGCAGAAGGAGCTCCGGTCTCCGGGGACTCTTCCTGCGGAAACCACAAGCGTGAGTGGATTGATTGGACACACAACACAAAGAAGATAAAGGATAAAGTAAAGACCAACACTAAAAAGCTACCTGACACACAGACCAGACGTTGCAGCGGGCACTTTGCCCCTAAGGGCCTGAAGGTGAGACGGTATCTCCAGGTGAGGTTGAGGGAAGCAAGGAGAATACGGGGAACATCCTGGGCACAAGCCCTACATGCAACCTTAATGCGTCTTGCTCCTCTCAACTCGAGGCACAGTTTTTAACAACGACATGACTGACAAGATTGACACAACAGCCCAGGAGAATCTTACCTTGCAGCGCAATGCCAAACCAGCAATGCAACACAAGGGAAAGAGACTCCTAGGGAACATGCCATAAAACAGAGACAAAGACGGAACGATGTGAGGACTGTCCGGCTTCTGGAAGGCAAAAGCCCTGAAACCTTAACGGTTAAGGAACGACGAATTCTGGACGATCCAAACAAAGACTTCTTACTTTACCACTAACGACTAGCAAACACGACTCCACTGACCCACCAACTGACCCACCACGTACTAACGCTAGTACGTCTAAAGGAGCGAGACATGACAACAACTCACAACGTTTCACCAACTAACACTACGAAGAAAGCTCTCATAAAAAAGACGCCTATAGTAGGACAACAAGTTGCCATAGTCGACTATGGGAGTCCTAAACGGAAACTAACGGACCATCAATGGCAACTGATAGAACTTCGGATCCTTGATGAGGTTAATGAGGCTATCGTTAAGAACCGGTCACCGCCGCTCTTCGGTACTCTCAGCACCTTTCAAGGATTCAATCTGCTGACATGTGAGGATGGGTACACTCTCACATGGCTTCATGAATTTGTGAGCAAAACTGAGGCTCCCTGGGCAAACGCCGACCTTCGTCTTATGGGAAGGAAGGAAATCAGCGCTTTGTGAAGGCCCAAAGCGAAGCTCACTATGAAGGGACCGCAGAGACCGTATCCAGAGATACCTTCGGTCACTCAAACTGACCAGCTCAGTCAAAACTGGGAAGTATCTGAGATGGGCGAAAAAACCAAAGACGGCACTGAAGTGGTTGTGGCCCTAAATCACAAGTCGATACCGCTTCTTAAGAAGATAGATTTCAAGGTGCGTGTCGGTACCAACCGATGCAAGCTAAGATTGATGACCACTAAGAAACAGGTAATTCATATTATAAATAATATGAAGTTAATTCAAATAAACCTTTAACACAGTAAAGCCGCCAGTGCCAACTTAGTCTTCCTCATGGAGAATAGACATATAGATATTGCCATAATTCAGAAACCCTGGATCGCAGTGGCAGAATTAAAGGACCACATTCCAAAGAATTGACGCTGTATAAGACTACAAATGTAGGCATTTACAGTAGATTTAGATTTTGTATTGTAGCTAGAAAACAGATTAATCTCTTTCTTCTATCCACATACAGTTGTTTAGACAAAACCACGGTCATAGCATCGTGTTATATGCCGTACGACGGGATGGAGGGACCACTGGCTGAGACAACAAAGCAGCTCGTTCAACGTGCTGCACAAGACAAATGGGACGTTGTAATGGGATGTCATTCCAATACCCACCATTTGCAGTGGGGTAGCTCTGATATCAACGATAGAGGTGAGTTACTCTTTGAATTTATTCTAGAAAACAATATTTTAGTGGCAAAAAGGGGAAATGAGCCCATATTTACCAGGTTTACTACGGTTGCATGAATATCCCTAGTAACAGATTATCAGTTGTGTAACTGTGGTGTTGCAAAATTTAACAGTACAATAGAATTCAGAATCATTAAGACTTAAATATCAGTTCAAAAGTTGACAATTCATAAAATCGGAGACAAAAAAAGCACAGTTCTTAGTTCTCATATTCCCCGGAGTGCACTTAGATAACGAACATCGAACAGATCTTTTATTGACATCTGAAATGACATCTCTTGTCAAACGCATTGCCGGACGAAAAAGTTGAAAGTTCGGCAACTTTTTCCGTCGTGTCCGTCCGATCCGTCGCTTATGGGTCGCTTCTCATAAGAACGTGTGTATTTTATCGAGCTGTCAGTTGAAAACGTCGACGCAACGCACGCAACGGATTCGATGGGTTGGCCCCTTAACACCAGCAATTGCTGCCTCTACGCTAAACGACAAAAACACAACACAACAACATAACGAACAAAAGCAACCGAACAACACCTAGGCTTCTCGTAGGGGCAGCAATAAATGAAGGCTGGGCACCTCGCTTCTACACCAGAAATTACTGCCTCTACGCTAAACGACAACAACACAACAAACCAAGACATCGTTTCATTATATGCATTGCATGACATGAAGAACTTTAATATATCACTCATACATAGAAAATTGAGTTAAATACTTATTTCAGTGAAATTTATGCATGTTTTTTTGAGATCAAATTTAATCTCAAAAGCTCTATAGATTTTTTTTCTATGCACTTGTCATTTATATTATTTAGCATGAACAATTTTTTTACTAGACAAGCAAATTTTATTTGAATGGAAGAATTAAATAAATTAAGCACTAAAGAACTGCAAAGGCTTTTAAAAGAAAACAAATTATCGTATCGGTATAATTTAAAAGAGGAATTAGTCGAAAGGTTTTATCAGGCTATAGTTAACGAAAAGTTAGAAAAGTTAAAGGTTACAGAACAGGTTCAGGGAGAGGGAGTCAATGAAGAAAGTCGAGCTAAAAAAGTAAATAATAGCGAGGACATCGAGCTTAAACGAGAAAAGGCACTATTGCTGCAAAGTAGTCAAGACGTGAAAGCTGGGAATACGAATAAGATTGCTAAGGAAGTTGTTGTTGTTGTTTTTGTTAGGGGAGAGGCTGAAGATAAAATGGCTGAAACAAATCATTTTGTGTTTAAGGATGTAGATAATTCTCTTGAGTCAGGAAAAAATTTCACAATTTGGTTGAAAGACATTGCAACGGTTTGCAAATGGAATGAAATTCAGAGGTATCTTTATCAATTGTGGTTCAATGTCTGACCAACAGCAAGCTTGCCCAAACAAAAGTAAGGGTGCAAGGTGTTTCTTTTTTAACGAATTTGGACACATTGCACCAAATTGCCCTAAAAAGGATAATAAGAGCCAAGGTAGTAGCCAAGGTAACGTTAAAAGAATAAACGAATTAGACTACTGTGTAAGAGTTGTTATTGCTGGCGAATCCTTTGATGTTTTGGTGGACACTGGAGTTGATGTGTCCTTGATGTAGGAGAGCGTTTGGAGAAAAGTTGGTGCGTTTGAGATGGACGGAATAGGACAATGTTTTTACGGGTTTGGCGATTAAAAAGACTCAATTTGCTCCAGGAACGCAAATTTTTCGATTATACTTGGGACCATACGAAATAAGTTAAAAGAAATGATCGTTACGATGTGAAAAAAAATTGGAGCACATGAAGGTCCAAACTCAACGCCAACGTCAGCAGATTTTATGAAGCCTTGGCGAGATGAAAATTGTTCTGAAAATGATGAAGATGAAGATGACAGCGATTTTTATGCCGAGATTGATACCTACACAAGTTCTAAAAAAGGATGTAAGACAACTGTTCGTCTGAGACAGTCGAAAAGAAGGATGGCCGAGTGTAGGGCCACATAAACTATTATTTAACAATCAACATTAATTTACTGAACATTATTCAATTTGCCAAACATTAATCATTTGCCCTATGCGTGTTCCTTTCTATTTTTGGTTTATATAAGTTTACTTATACTAAAACTAATTTGAGAGGGCATTCGGTGTTAAGTCTATTAAGAAAAAAGAACAAAGCTTAGTGTACTGATATAGTTAAAAGTCAAAGTCAAGTTTTTTGCCCGAAAAGTTAATTATTATTAATATTACTTTATTTTTCTTATTTTAAATTAATTCTATTTTTTAAATATAACTATTTTTTTGAACTAAACTAATAAAATTAAAACTATAAACTTAAAAAAATTAAACGTTTTTACGTTTTGATTTATTGCCTCCCCCACATACATAGGTTTCAACATATGGGAATCACAATCCCTAGGGTATCACAATGGATCTATTTATATTGATATGGGTGTGACGGTAACAGGATCGACTGTCAGCCCTTTCACCTAACCTAACCTAATAGGCCACGTCCCATACAAAAGTGCCCAGTCTACTTTGTACCACAATGATAATATTGCATGCATTACAACCGAAAGTATAGTAATATTTCAGACGACACGTGGAGTAAGGCAAGGTTACCTCCTTACATCAGCAGTGTTATCCGTTACCTTGGAAGAAATTTTACGAAAGTTGGAATGGGATAACAATGGCCTCAATATAAACGGCAAATATTTATCGAATCTTAGATTTGCAGATGATACTGTTTTAATCGCCACTACCAAAAATGAACTACAAACTTAATTAAAATGCACGATAAATGCTCTTTGGGTTAAAGCTAATACATACGTTTGAGCCTCTTAAATAAAGTTTACAAAAATAAATAACTATAACTAAAAAAAATTAACTAAATATAGGGTTTTTCTTGAGTTAAATATTTTTACAAGAAAAGTGGAATATTTGTAAAAAGAATGAAACTAATTTTAACTTTTTAGTTTTTTGATTAATACATATTTTTTTAAACTTAATTATATTCTTTAAGGTTATATGAAATATCTGTGCAAAAGTTTTAGTCAAAATCGCTTTAACCGCTTACGGGATATTTACAAAAGAAACAAAATTTAAAAAAATTGCAAGAAAAACGACAACGCTGTTTCTCCGATGTTCGAGTTTTTTGAGAAAAACTAAAAATGCAGTTTTTATGTAAATCACTGAACATAATACATACACAAATTTTTAACAAAGTCGTTAGAGCCGTTTTCGAGAAAAACTCAATAACTCAAAACATGGCAATCAACAAGAATCTTCTAAAATAAACTTCAATCCTGTCAAAGAGCCATTGATCGATTCTGAAGGTAAGGTTATCTCAATAAAAATCTAAGAGCTCAAAAAAAATTTGAAGATGTTCTTCACAAAACAAGAAAACTGAAATTGGACTGCGCTGGACACTTATTTCGGACGTCAGATGATCGATGGACAAAAGCAATAACAGAGTAGACTCCACTAGATAAGAAAAGAAGTGTTGAAAGACAATTAAGCGGTGGAGAGACGAGGTCCAAACCTTTAATCCAAACTACTGGAGAGAGGCCCTAGACCGACGAATGTGGAAAATAAAGAGGGATTCTTATACTCATCAAACAAATTATAAATTAAAAAAAAGTAATAATAATAAAAATGCAGTGTTTAAATAAAGACTTTAACAAACCTAATCAGCCTCGAAAAAACATTTGTTGTACCAACATATGGTGGTCACAGAATAAGAACAAGTAAGAAACTTAATATGATGGAGAAGTCCAAAAAAGTGGTTTTCGTCATGCCATCCGTCGGTCTGTTCGTCTGTGCGTCCATCTGTACAGAGAGCCACAGCCTAAACGGATCGACGAGTTTGCATGAAATTTGGTACAGATAACTTTATTGTAATTTCGGAGGTTATTTTTGTTTTTGTTTTTGAATATCTCGATTAGAACGAATACCTAACATATAACGGTTTCGAGTTATTGGATTTTTCTCAAAAACGGCTCTAACGATTTTGATTAAACTTAGTGTGTGCTATATTATAAGTGATTCCAACAATCCTGCGTTTTTGTTTTTTCTCAAAAAATTCGAATAACGGAAATATGATGAACACACTTTTCGGGAATTTTTCCATATTTTTTTTCCGTTTTATCATTACTGGCTCAACTGATTTCGTTTAAAACTTGTCACCAGGTTGCACTCATCATTTCAAAAAGTATTGTGTATTTAGTTTTTCAAAAAAAAAAAAAATTGGAAAAAAGAATTAAACAAAAAAAAATGAAAAATACAATAACTTTGAACTACAAGAGCAAGTACGTGCGATCCAGTCTTGCATTTTATTAACACTGCAGAGCAAGTATTTATCAAACAATTTATTGTTTACACTTCTCAGCATGATAACAGTTTTCAACCTTCGAAGAATTTATCATAGTTATAATTGGAATGACCGACTTTTAACCGACTTCAAAAAAGGAGGAGGATATCAATTCGAGTTTTTTGTTTGTAATTGCTCCATAAATTTCTGCTAAATTGCTAAAATTATGGGTGGTTGGTGTAGATCTGTATGGCTAACAAAGATGTATGAGGTTCGAGCGCCCAGCTTTAAGTATCTTAATCTCAAGTCTACTGTACTAGCAAAAATACTTGGATAGATAGATAGATATAATTTTATCTCTTAAAATCCAAATACAAATAACTCCGGTTCTTTTTGCAGAAATGAAAATAGTGTATAAAGTTTTTGTTTTTGGGCTTTTTTTGGTCTCTATTCTTGTAATATGGAACAATTCCATATTTTCTCACTACGTTTTCTTGATATTTGTTAGCTTCTACAGTAGATCACTTTTTATTAGATCTTAATTAACAACAATAATTAGAGCTTTGAACACATACATAAATCATTCTGTTAATTTTAAACTTCCTTCTTTTAAGTTTTTACATTTAAAATTTTTTATGTTTTTTTAATTTTTATATTAAATCGCGTTATTAAAGTTAAATTAATAGTAAAAAAAATAGATTTTTGAACAATTTGATACTAAAAAAACTAGACCAAACAGAAAAACACTGAAATCACAGCAGGTTACTTTATAGTACAGTAATTATATACATCAGACCTTGCGTTAAATTCAGTAGTTCTGATTTTAAGCTGAATTGTTTATGATGTTAAGTCCATGTAAAATCCGATTTTTAGACTTCGAGCGCCGAACGTAACAATGGTATGAATGCAAAAAACCGCAATTTGTTTGCGCTTTTTTCTGTAAATATCATTTTTAGCTATGAAAGGCATACTTTTTGACTATAAAAAATGTTCTTTAATTTGAGCCCAATACCATTTCCGTAGATTCAACAGATTCCATGATACAGCTTTTCAAAATATAGCTATACAATATATATAACAGACAATAGTGGAAACTAGAAGTGTTTTAATAGATTCTTTTCCATTAGTATGATAACGATAGTCAAAAATCAAAAAAAAATCTTGGAACGAAATACAGAAAGGCTGTTTTTTCATATCTGAAAGTAAAGTATTAAAAAAGCTTAAGTCCTGATTTTCGGAACGCCACACAGTGGTGTGGTTTCTATGGAAGAGTAGAAAAAAGTCTAGTAAATCTGAACTATTTAATTTTTGATTATATTATATGTATAATAATTAATAAAATTTGGAACACATGTGTAAGAAACAGTAATCACCCTGATTGCGATTGTCAACTATGAGTTGATAATTGAAAAAAACTAAAATTCAATATCTTATTATTCATTTAATAAAAATTTTGATATCTGGGAATTATGCTTGGTGTTGTAGTACGAGTAAAATAGTACACAAAATCAATGTAAAAAAATTATTGTTACCCCCATGAAACTTGGCAAAAACTTTACTTTTGCAATAAGATTGAAGAATCAAAAGAGTCCATATAAATATCTTGGGTGGAATGGTATTTTTTGGTGGTAAAGGGGAAGGAGGTGAATACTAAAAAAATTAATTAAAATAATGGTGCTGCAATATAAACATATGATACCTGATTTTAGGGTATTTTTTGATGTTGAATCTAATGACATCACAGCTAAGTCAATAAGCCTACTCTATGAAAAATTATGCCCTAGCAAAGGTGTCTTTATTTTTGCCTAAAGAGGTAAAATGGAACCAAAACTCATGAAAAAAAGATGATACACTCGTTCCAAAGAACTTTTATCCGGGCTCAGACCACTGTACGCCACCCCCTTTGCGAAATCCACCTTATTGGAAAACGCGAATCGATTTATATCTCTGAAACAATTGTTAGTAGTAGATAGGTTGTTGGGCAAAATTTGTGGAAAATATTATTGTCTTTTATTTGCATCAGAATATCTGTTCATGTGCTAGGTATGTTTTTGAGGCTATAATATTTTATTTTTAATTTTTTTTCAATTTTTGTATTTTATTTGTTGAGCAAAAGTTGTAGCAAATATTATTGTCTTTTATTTGTATCTGCATTTGTCCATGTGCGTGGTATTTTTTGAGGTTATAACTTTTTACTTTTATTTTTTTTCAATTTTTGTATTTTACTTTGTATCCAAAACTCTTAAGTAATTTTCTTCATGATAAGAATTAAAGAGTTCAAAATTTCCATAATTTTGATATATATGTATATAAAGACTATACAATAAGAAGCTATAGCAATAAAAACTCGACTAAGTAATCAAATAAGAGTTGATTAAGAGTCTGCCGCTCAACAAGTCACATCAAGGGTTATAATGTAATTGTAATTTCTGACTGCAACAGCATTGCATCTGGTCAGTCATGTCAAAAGTTACGGACCATTTAAAAAAAAAATTAAAAATTTACCTAGTAAGAATGTGATAAAGACAGAACCCCCAGTAAATGAAAAAGTAGTTTAATCTTTCTCAGATATGGTGGGCCATTATCGGAAATTTGTCCAGAATCTTAGCAAGATAGCAGAACCAATTAATAGACTCTTAAAAAAGAATAAACCATTTTTTTGGGTGGGCGTCTTTTGAACATTTAAAAGAAGAAATAACAAAATCTCCTATTTTACAGGATCCAGATTATAATAAAACTTTTCTTATTGCAACAGATACATACAAAAATTAAGGAATATGGCGAAACGGACTTACCTATTCTGTATGTTAGGCGAAAATTAAATAAACAAGAGTGTTATGTATTGAATTGTCATTGCATTCTCTCTCTTCACTCTCACACTAACACTCGTACTAACACCTATTATTCTTTATTATAACTCAGTCTAGAATTAGCCTTTCAACAATAAAGACATAAAAACCAAACTCCTCTTTTATTCTCATTCTGGATAAGAACATATTATTTGGCGACGAGGTCAAAAAAAAAAAAAAAAAAAAGAACGAAAAGTGAAACAGTTAAATTTTTTTTTGCAAAACGTGTGTCTTTTTTTTAAAATAGTTTTAACTATTTAACACTCACAAAATAGTGTGCAGGTGCACCTATAGAAAAATTGATAATTAACTGTGTGACATTTTTTACCGATACCGTAATAAATTTATTTTACCGCTTTGTATAATGACGGATAAAGCTGGGAGTGTTAACCATGCCTTACTTGGGCACATGGAGCCCTATGTGATCGGAGAAGACTTTGATCAATATTTGGAAAGATTTGACCACATGTGCATCTTAAATGCTACATTATCCACCAATAAAGTGTCTTCTTTAATCAGCTTCGCTGGAGCAGATTTATATAAAATACTCAAATCGTTGATTGCTCCAAATCCAATCAGTTCTTTTACTTACGAAACCCTTGTAGAAAAATTAAAAGAATATTTTATGCCAACAAAAAATATTCGAGCTGAAAGGTTCAAATTCTGGTCTCGTTAAATTAAAGACAACGAGGAGCTTAGCGATTTCATTGTGGAGCTGAAGATTCTCGCCGAGAGTTGTCAATTTGGAGATTACCTCGATCAGGCGCTATGTGACAAATTTATTTTTGCAGTCACAGACGAAAATTTGCAACGAAAACTCATTAACGAAGATGTGAGCAAAAAGTTTGAGGATATATGTAAATTGGCGCTAAATTTCCAATTGGCGGCACGTGAGGTTAAAGAGATTCAGCAAAAGTCAACTAGTTCACACTCGTTTCAACAAAATTTGCCGTAGCCGACAACAAAGCTATGGGAGCCGCAGAAATAGATCTTCTTCACGTCACTCCCTAAGAAGGTCAGGGAACAGACCATCATCAAAACCATTAAAGAACGTGCAGTGCTAAAAATGCAAACAATGCTTGCTATCAGGCAACAAAAATAACAAAATAGAATAAGTAGTTTGATTGTAGATAATGATAGTAAAAAATATGATGCATGCGAAAATTTATCATTGTCAAATTTGAGGTTAGGTAATATAACGTCCATGCTGGGTAAAACTGATGCTGTTGTTCTAAGTGTTGCGATTAATGATGAGCATATTGATATGAAGGTTGATTCTGGTGCCTGTTTTTCGATTATTTCTAAAAACCAATACGAGAAATTATTTTTTAACTGCAATCTGCAAAATTTCGGTAAAAAATTAACTGTGGTAACAGGTGAAAAGGTGAATGTGATGGGAAAAATAATTGTTAATGTGAATGGATTGTTAAAAAAAGAAAGAAATATTTGGTACAGGTTGGAGTTGGAGGTTGTAGAGAGAAGTGATGGTAATGAATTCTTGGGTTTAATGGGAAGAAATTGATTAAATGTGTTGTATAAAAATTGGAGAAATTTGTTTATGGTTAACAGGCTAGACTCGGGAAAATCGGTGGTGGACGAGATTTGCCATAAGTATCCAGAGGTTTTTGATGAGAAATACCATGACCCAATTAGAGAGTTTTCGGTGGACATTATTTTAGGAAAGGATGCCACTCCAATTTTCCATAAGGCGTACACCGTTCCATACGGTCTTAGAGATGCAGTTAGCAGGGAACTTGATAGGCTTATTGAGTTTGTATTTTGCAGCCAGTAAAGTTTTGTGATTGGGCTTCGCCATTTGTAGTTGTGACTAAGCAAAATGGATCTATACGAATGTGTTTAGACGGCAAGGCAACAATCAATAAATTTATAAAGACAAGCCATTACAGTCTTCCTCTAAAAGAAGACATCTTATCTTGTTTTGCTGGTTGCAATTATTTTTGTTTGTTAGATCTTTATCGAGCTTTTCAACAAGTTAGGGTATCCAGCTCTTCTCAAAAGTACTTAACAATTAATACTGACCGTGGTTTATTTAGCTTTACACGTTTGCCGTTCGGAATTAAGTCAGCACCTTCTGATTTCCAAAGTGTAATCGACAAAATTTTGCAAAACTTAAATCGTGTAAAAGCTTATATAGACGATATTATAGTGGGCGGTATTACTTGGGAAGAATGTAGGGATAATCTTAACGCTACCTTTGTTAGACTCCAAGAGTTCAATGTTAAGGTTCGTTTTGAAAAATGCAAATTTTTCGAAACTCAAGTTGAGTATTTAGGTTATATTATGAATGAAGATGGTACGAAACCTAAACAAGATAAAATGGGAGCGATTGCAGATGCAATCAATTTATTGCAGATTGCAAGAAATTTATCAAGTCATCTTGCACCACTTTATGAACTACTTAAAAAACATAATAATAATAACATAAAAATTTTATGTGATCATAAGCCCTTAGAAATTATCTTCGGGAACAAAAAAATAAATAAGATCACGGGGCGCATCGATTGCAAAGATGGGAAATTATTCTTGCTCAATATGATTATGAGATAAAATACCGAAAAGCTTCGATGATGGGCAATGCCGATGCATTGTCAAGATTGCCGTTAAATGAACCGACAAAAGTTGTTGATTGCATGATAAATTTTTTTAATATAACGGGTGATTTACTATAAAAAATCGATGTCATAGCTAGCGAAACTGAAAAAGATTAAGTTCTTATAAAACTTAAATGTTATATAGAGAGCTCTTGGCCTTTTAAACTTGATAATCCGATTTTGCTAAGGCTAAGTAGAGAAAAGTTTGAGCTTAGTATAAATAGTGGTTGTATTTTGTTTGGATAGCGTGTTATTATACCCGAAAGTGTTTTAAAAATTCTACATACTGGACATATTGGAATCGTGCGGATGAAGTCTGTTGCCAGAGGTTCGGTATGGAGGCTCAATATGGATCGTGATATTGAGTATTATACTAAATCTTGCGACATTTGTCAACAGTGTTCCAGTAAGTCCAGCGGTGTTGAATTGGTTTCTTGGCGTCCAACAACACACCCCTTCGAACGTGTTCATGTAGATTTTTTGAAATTTGAAGGTGAATGTTTGTTTTTATTCATAGATGATTACTCCAAATGGTTGGAAGTTTTCATTATGAAACAAACAAATGCTTTAGATGTTATTAAAGTTTTTAGACGAGTTTTTTGTATATTTGGGCTTCCAGTGGAAGTCATTTCGGATAATGGTCCTCCGTTCACCTCAAAAGAACTTTTAAGATTTTATGAAGCAAATAATATAAAGTACAACACTTCTCCATATTACCATCCAGCTTCAAATGGCTTAGCAGAACGCATTGTCCAAACTGTTAAGTCCGCGTTAAAGAAAGAATTATTAGATAAACATTCACAAAGTATTTCGTTACAATTTAAAATTGAAAATTTTTTATTTCAAAATCGTAATAATCCCAGTACAGTCACTAATTTATCACCCAGTCAAGTTATTTTTAAATATAAACCGCGAACCTTAATTGACTTTATTTTGCCGACTGTTGAAAATAAAAGTACTGAAAATATTAATTTAAAGCCAAAACAAAAACCAACTATTGTTCAAAAAAATGAAAAAGATAAAGTGGCATATGAATTTAAACCAAAACAAGAAGTTTGGTATAGGTCTTACCATAATAATTTTGTTAGTTGGGTTGCAGCTACAGTTGTTAAAAAGCTTTCCAAAACTGTTTATGAGATTAAGGTTAATGTAAATGGGTCACATAAGAAGGCTCATGGGGATCAGTTACGTGAACGAATTAGGAGAAGAGTAACTTTCGATTTATCTAAAGCCCCTTGTAAAGAATCTTCGACAGATAAACCTTCATTCCATAAACAAGAATCCGAAAGCGATGATGAATTTTTTAAGTCAGAATTGAACACAACAAATGGTGCACATAGTGATTTTGAAGCTTCAACAAGTGATCCAGTTCAATATGCTCGCAGAAGATCGAACAGTTTACCAATGAGACGATCTATAAGCATACAAGATTTGCAACAATTTAAGATAAATAATGAAAACAAAAATGTAAACAAAAATTCTTCAAAAAATAAAAACAAAAAAATTAAAAAGCGTAAATAAGAAAATAAAATCCTTGTAAACTTGTACATATATCTATTATAAGAAAACATTTTTTTTTAATTTGAATTGAATTATAATTGTTATAAACAATCAAAAAAATTAAAATAAATAATGAATTTAAACAATTACAAAAGCAAAAAATTGTAAATATGTATTTATATTTTTTATCAACCTTATTATATATAGATTTATATACCGGTATATCAAATATTATAACAAATTATAATTATCTCTAAAAACTATAGTAAGAAAAAAAAAAAAACAAAAACAAAATTTTACAAAGGAGGGAATGTTATATATTGAATTGTCATTGCATTCTCTCTCTTCACTCTCACACTAACACTCGTACTAACACCTATTATTCTTTATTATAACTCAGTCTAGAATTAGCCTTTCAACAATAAAGACATAAAAACCAAACTCTATAGCACTAGTGAAAAGAAGTGTTTGGCCACAAAACAGTTTAAGTTATATAATTATGGTAAGCCAATTATAGTTCAATTAAATTAAATTAAATTAATTCATCATACGTTTCTTTCTCACCCAGATACCGCGCAGCCTGGGTTCCATTTTCACCGAGTACGATGGAAATTCCGATTGTTAATTGTATCGGCACTAAATAAGTGCCGAGTTTTTTGAATTTGCAAAAACCAAAAAAAGAAAATATTTAGAAGACTCACGGAACGAATATATTTGGTAGATAAGAGTTAGGGATAGTGCTTGCTGCAAGCAGTTACAAAATGTGAACAAAATTCAAACAAGAAGACAAAAAATAATTAAATGTACTAAAAAGTTTATGCGGGAGCAGTCCACCTCATGATACAAAAAAAGTCAAAAATTACAAAAAAAAAAAAGTAAATTATATAGTTGTGGCGAACTAATTGAATCGATGAGTGTAAGAACCGTACAAGTACAATTTCTTAATTTTGAAGAAAAACGTATAAAAGAGTTTTATAGAAAAACTATCAACTTTTTTGAAAAATAATGTATGGGGCATATGAAGATTTAAGCTACCTCCAAATTATCCTATACACTTTTTTCTGTAAAACTCTCAGTTATTTGTTTTTTTTTTAAGATCAAATTTTCACTTGTACGGTTCCTAGACTCACCGATTCAATTATTATTACTATCGCAGATAACATCGTTTTGAACAGAATGAACATTCGGAGGAATCCGTTAGAACGATGAATGAAATGCTTCACAAAATGGTGCAGGACAATGGAATTTCTACATGGTATTAATTATGAAAACCAAAATACGAAAACATTATCAAAACTAACCATTGTTGCGAACATTTTGTATACAGCAGCTTAGGTACTAGTAAAGTTTCAAAAACACTGGCACGGTTGCCGTGGGCCGAAGGGTTGCCAGAAGAGCCTAAAGTTAAAAAAAAAAAACAATCAGCACATATTTTGAGACATTAGCTACAATTGTTGTTCAATATTGTTTTTTGTTTTACATGAACAGTTTAACTTTTATAATATATGAGGGTTTCCGCAATTCACTTTCCCGTGCTTTGGGAATATTTTTTTTAGTTTTAGCTTGATACAAAAAATAAAGTCTGGCAGATTTGCCGGGTCGAATTGCTTGTCAGACGAGCCTAATGTTTTTTTTTAGAATAAAAAAATTTCATCATATTATTTTATTGCTTAGACTTGTTTTTTTTTTACATGGACAATTTATTCAGGGTCTTACAATATATTAGGGTTGTCTTCGTGCTAGAGTTTTTTTTTATAAAATTTAAATAGGTATAAAACATAAAATTAACGTACTTTTTTTGTTGATAAAGTTGTTATCATTTCTTATACTCATATTTTCTTTCATACCAGTTAAGTACAAAAATTTAAGTCTGGCGGGGTTGCCATGAGCCGAAGTACTTGTCAGACCAGCTTGCTTTTTTAATTTTTTTTTATTTATTTCAATTTTGATCTTTTTAAACACTGTAAGATATAATATCTTATAATTTGTTAGTATAAGAAAGTTCATCATATAATTTTAGAAATTGGCTAGATTTATTGCTTGGACTTTGTGTGTATTTTTGACATAATCAATTCAATAAGAGTCTTATAACACATTAGTGTTTTTCGGGTAGATCGGTTTAGATTTGGTAGGATTGATGAACTTGTAGAGTGAACATAGTAATTCCAGTCATTCAGTTTTTGTTCTCTAAGATGTCCTGCCACCCACATCATTTTTATTCTATAATGTTAATTTATAAGATGGTCTCTTATTTTGTTAACAATAATTGTGGTGTCATTGGGATTTAGTATCGCGTTGAGCACTGTGAATATGGACGCAATATTATCCATAACACCTATGGACAGTAAGTCACCATATTCGTATATGGATGCAAAGGAAGTGCTAAATTAGATTTTGGAACCATCGGTAAATATAATTTTCTAGCCAGTTCCATAAAGGATCAGCTGTGATATCATGGAATAAGGATTGATACATGTTGTTGGATGTATTGCTTTTGTTGTATTCAGCCATGCCCTTGATAAAGGATGATTTCTTAAAACACCAGGGTGGACGACTTATGAAATATTTCACATTGAGTTTGCAGTTGTTATTTCAATAAAAGAAAGCTTACTGTATAACTTAACTCTGGTTTTTAAAATACGTTCTTCCACTAAGGGAAGCCCTGCCTCTGCCATCATGTTCCGTATAGGGATGGTAGGAAATTCCTACGCACTGCTTGGTGATAGGGAGCCTTGATTGTAGTTTTAGGGGAATTGCCGTTAACTAGAAGACCATAATGAATTTTACTAAGCACTAGAAATCTTGTTACATTACATAGGCTGTTTAAATGTGAGTTTGATTTTCTACTAGATAAAAAATTAACAATAATTGCCTTTGCAGATAGGCTTTTTTTTTAATTCAACACAGTGATTCTTAAAATTATATCATTAAATGTTAAACCTAGAAGCAATTTTTGACAAGATGTTTTGTGACATATGTGTAGTGTTTTGCATTTATTAATTGATATTTAAGCACCGGAGGAGGCAGATCTTTGAGAAGAGAGATCTGTGTTCTGTTTGGATATTATGCCTGCGAAGTATGTAGACGTCATCTGCGTAAAAGCTAACCTCTGTTAGCTTTGAAAGAAACTTAGTTAGGGCTTATGAGGTTCTTAGAATCTAAGAACCAAACTAAAGGAAGCATGGTTGTGTGTTTCCATTTTTGTGGGATAATACTTGTGTCAAGTATAGTATTGTAAAGTTTTATAAGTCTGGATTTTGCTATACTTGTAAGGTTCTTCAGCATCGGATATGAAATGCGGTCTCTACCAAAACTCCCGGTAGAGACCGCATTGACAGTTTGGCAAAGCAACTTTCGAGTTTAATTGCTGAGATTGCTGTTTCAATATGCTTGGATTGTTGCGACAAGGACGAATAATTTAAAGGAAGATTTAGTACTGGATTTTTTTTTTTGTAGAGAATCTGTAGGGAAGTAGAGAAGTTTTCATCTTTTGAAAGATATGACCACGTATTAACAAAAGATTACTTATATCGGCAGGTGTCGTTAATGCTCCACTTTGGTTAAGATGCACATAATTGAATGTGTGTGGGATCCAGTAACAACAGCGAATTTCTTGCCATATCTTTGAGGGCGAAGAGCTGGGAAATACTAGACGACGTAATTGCTCTGAACTTATCAGCTTTACAAATTGATACTTGTTGGCGGAATTTATCATTTGAGTTAACGTCACAATGACTGGAGTATTAATTTGATCAATTATATCAATATCATTGGAAAATTTAGTGGCGAGCTGTATTTTGGGTTTTTATTAACTTTGAGAAAGATGTCTGCAATTTTTGGCGACTTAACCAAGATAAGAAGATTTCCATCTCGTAATTGAGAGATTTGTTCATATTCTAAACTAATAGTGTCAATCGTTTTTTTAGAAGGAGGGGGCTGAGGGCTGAAATAGGATTACTGGTAGATTTTGGATATATAATGATGAATTTGGTATTTTTTGTACTGGTTGTATTAGGAAGATCAGGGTAGAGGCATAAAGTGTAGGATATGATTTGTATTTTTTGGTTGAACTATAGACACGGAATCCACGTTAAGCGGCAGATGCCTGAAATGGGACCTCCATTCCCAGGGGCATTTTCCCTTTTAATAGGAAACACGCACTTTGTAAAAGAAAAATCTTTCAATTGAACAATATGTAGAAAAAACGAACTGGTATAACGGGAGATCCCCGAGATACCCGTGATGCGCTATGCAGCACACACAAAAAAAAAAATCACACAGTAGAAAACGAACGATGAACGATGCTATCTGTTCGGAGGTAAGCCGGTGACTGTTAATATCCTAGAATTAGTATTATACAATAAATATAGATGTAACTATACTCAGAGGCACAATTAATCGCCCAATTCTGTTAAGTCTCACTATGTGTTTTGTTGATAAGTAAGGTTTGTCATAATGATTTCTTATTATGAAAACATCTCTGACTAACCAAATATCTCAAAAATTTGACATTTGGTAATGTTTGTCCAATCAGAGGTTGTTCTTGAACCCGGTTAGCCGGTGACTGTTAATATATAATTATAAAACAAGGTATTTTGAACGCCATGTCGCTATTTTGGAACACTGATGACGTAGTAGTCATCTCTGACATAGTCATAACTGACGTTCGGGCGAACTGCCGATGAGAAAGATGACTATGACGTCGCAGAAAACCTGCCAAAAATCTAATGAGCATATTTATGAGTTATGATTAATAACTAAAGCTCTGAACGCTTTCATCCGAACGTCAAACTTTCGAACTTCGAACGGAACGAAATCTGTCTATATTTGTCTCTATCTGTCTGTGTGTATTTGTCTCTTTTGCTTAACGAAACTGGAGATCTCTGGATCTTTCGAGAAGAAATGAGAGGAGTATAAATACGAGGTCGGAAAAGGAGATCGACACAGTTTAATTTTGACTGTGATAAAAATAAGTGATTGTGAAAGTGTAATTTGGAAGTGTTAATTTTTGTAAATTGTAAAGAGGAATAGTGAAACAGTTTGTAATAGATAAAAGTGTTTGTTAATTTGCAAGTAAATAAAAGTGTATAGTAAAAAGTAGAAATAAGTTTTATTTCGAACCCAGAAAACATTACATTGGTGTCAGAAGTGTAATAAGACTTATTTAATCTGTGAATACAGATAAAATTGTGAAAAAAGTGAAATGTTGTGTTGTGTTGCGTTATAATTAATTGAAAAATGGGTAAGAGTTTAAATGATTTAAATTGTGTTGAGCTTAAGGCGGAGTGAAAGAAGCGAGGTCTTCCTACTGCTGGATCAAAAAATTACCTCATTATTCGTCTCCAAGATCATCTAGAGTAGAACAACGAGAACCTGGACACATTCCAATTTGAAATCGAGATGGCGGGAGAGCAAGTAAGTACCGGTCTAATATTATCGTTCTCCTTCTCGTCTAAAGAGAAGAACAGAAGAAAGAACAAAAGAATGTTCTCGAACGACTCGAAGCACAGCAAAGTGAGCAAAAGAAGATACTGGAAGAACAACGAACCGAGCAAAAGAACCTTTTAGAAGAACAGAAGAACATTCTAGAAGGGAAACTCGTTGACTTTGAGAAAAAGTTCATTGCTCTTGACGAACGTGTCGAAGGTTTTGAAAAACAATTTTCAAAGACGGAGACCGTTCAAGTTCAGTTCGAGGACAAAATTCAAAATATTGCAAAAGAGTTAGACAAGGTTCGGAAAATTAAGGTTCGAGAAAGTTCTGGTGAAATTCCAAAGAAAAAGGAAATGCATCCACCAACTTTTGATGGACAAACATCTTGTTCGATCTACAAGAGGCAGTTTGAGGCAGCCGCGACTGCTGCAGAGCTGTTACAAACTATACCAGCTGATAAAAATGGCAATTTCAATGCTCTTGTTCAGGCAATCGACAAGCGTTTTGCAGATAGTCACATGCAAGAAGTGTTCCGAGTTCAACTTAATACTCGCGTCCAGAAAAGAGGAGAGTCTCTGCAGCAGCTTCAAGCAGACATCGAACGGCTCGCTCATCTGGCATATCCAACTGCAGGCGATGAAATAATTAATCAGTTCGCAACTGAAGCATTCGTTCGCGCTGTTCCCGACATCAACCTCCAGAGATCAATCCGAACTGCTAGAAAACGAACGCTTCCAGAAGCATTAGCGTTCGCTTTGACAATGGAAGCAGCAGAACAAGCTTCTCAAGGAGTTCATCGGGTAAGAGGTTGAAGTTGAAGAATGCTCATGTCAGATAGTTGATTTCCGAAGAAACCAGTGAGATGGACCTGCACGATGCTGGAACTGCAACAAGACCAGACATCTTCAGCGCCAGTGTAGATTACCCTCAAGAAGATCTGCATGTCAGCATTGTGGAAGCAGGAAGGCTTCCTCAGAACAGAGTAGCCATAACAGCAATGTTTCTTCTCGACCTGTTTCCCAGTCGGTTTCTGATATCGTAGGCTTCAGAACCACCGTCCAGGTCTCCCAAACCAAACGAGACAACAAAAGTTTGACAGTGGAAGCATTAGTAAACGGCAACAAACATGTGACTACAATCGACACTGGTGCCACAGCCTCCATTGTGCGTAGAGACCTGGTGAAAATGACGTGGCTACACAACACCGATAGCTACCGTCTTAAGACTGCAACTGGAGAAGCAGCGAGGGTGTACGGAGAAGTCCGTCTTAAGATCCGATTGGCAGAACTGGAGTTTTCACATCTATTTCTGGTAGCAGATATATGTGACGAGTGCATCGCTGGAATCGACTTCAGGAAAAGCCATGGTGTGATACTGGATATCGGTAACTAAGTTCAGAAATACCGAAATGTGGAGATTCCAATGGTTTATGGCAATGAAAATCCGCTGTCAGGACTGTCATCAATCAAGACGTGACCTTGCCTCCTTCTTCAGAGGTATTTATTTGGACAAAATTGAAGGGCGCAATTGGAAGCCATCGATACCTCATGGTGGAACCAGACTCTGAACAGTCTTCCCAAAACATCATAGTTGGGAAGACACTTGTGGCACCAGTTAACAACATGGTCCCTATACGAATTCTTAACATCAAACCGTACGAAGTCAAGCTGAAGAAGGGAGAAATTGTCGTTCGATGCGAATCTGTGTCAGCAATAACGAAAATCACTGATGCTAGCTCACAGAAAGAGGTTATGTCTCAGAAACTGATCCCCGTAAGGGCCAATATCCTCGAATCATCTAACTTAAGTGAACATCAACTTAGGATGGCTAGTAGTCTTCTTCAGGAATATGCTGACATATTCTATTCACCGAATGGACAATATGGTCGAACACAACTTGTGCAACATCGAATCGACACAGGAGACGCAAGACCAATTCGTCAACCAGCAAGACGTCTCCCACTGGCTAAACAAGCAGAGGTTGAGGAAATGATAACAAGTATGAAGCAAGATGGTTTGATCGAAAATTCTAAAAGTCCTAGGGCGTCACCAGTGGTTCTTGTGAAGAAGAAAGACGGGAGCACTCGATTTTGTGTAGACTACCGCAGGCTCAACGATGTGACCAAGAAAGACAGCTACCCTTTGCCCAGAATCAGCGATACTTTAGACGCCATGGAACGTGCTCAATGGTTCTCCAAGTTGGATTTGAAAAGTGGCTACTGGCAAGTAGAAATCCATCCAGAAGATCGGGAGAAGACGGCGCACACTGGGGCAGCTCCATAGAGATCAATGCGCAAAAGGTCACTTTGAAATGTTGTCGAAAGAAGAAAAAAATGTTTCTTTTTACAAAGTATACGGTATTTAAGATAAGAAAAATGAAATTTGCAATTACGAAGTAGTACAAAAATAAGTTCCTACTGTTTTTTTAATAACTTTGTTATTGTTCTGAAAGGTAAAGATGTAAAGATTTATTTCTTTATTTAAAAATGAAAAAAAAAAAAAAATTCTTGTAATTAAATAAGAGATATGAAGTGCGAGTGATTTTTTATAGACGTTGTTTTAGTTTTTGTATAATATCAAACTATAATAGCAAACCTAATAATTGGCCATAACTAAGACATACTTCTTTAATATGAATGTGAAAGCAAAAGTGCTAAACTTCTGCCGCATATATTTTTTTTTTCAATAGTGCCGACTGTTGACTTTTTGTTGTATCAACCTCAAAGGCAATAACTATTCGATTTTTTTTATGTTTGCAGTATTTATATGAAAGGTAGGGTCAAGCAGCTTATTTCACTATATTATTTCATTCAACTTCATGCACTGGCGGGTATCTGTACCGGATTTTTTTTGATACAATTTTGATCAACAGGATCTATAACTTCTTGTTATTTTTCTAATATTCTTTGAATATGATTGTTTTTTTTTTCTGTATAGTAATAAAAGCATTACCGCCATAAAAAAAACTTACACAGCAAAGCAAAGCAAAAAAGAAACAAAGTAAAGAGTAAAAATACTTATGCCTTCTTCAGTTAAAAAACTTGATCATAGTTTAACAAAGGATTAATTTTTTTCATTTTTAGGAATTAATTTCATCTTTATATAGTAATCTAACTCAAGCTTTTTTAAGGTTCTGAACCACAAAAATATGAGTGTTTAAGAAAACAACTGGTTGAAGTATTTTTGGCCAGTGAAAAGACTTTCCTTCAACTTAAGAAGTTATGCAGCGAAACTCATTTATGTGAGCAACGACAAGACCTGAAAAATTTCAAACATCAACTAAAAATCAAATGGGAACGATCAAATCGAACAAAAAAAAAGTTTTGATGAAAAAAGCAAGGTGTCATCATTAGAAGCTTTGTCTATGATGACTGAAGCAAAATTAATTAATTAAAATTAATTTAATTGCTTCTACCTGCCTCTTACCGATTGGTCAGTTAAGTGAAGAAGCTTTAGAATCTCGAAACAAAGAAGAAACAATTCAGCCGAAAAACGTCAAGAAAAGATAGTTTAACCGATATTTTTAATAGAATGATGATTTCATCAGATCCTGTGTCATCAAGTCTTAGAAGCCAAAACGTTTTTGTTAATAAAAAAGATTTTCATTCAGATGCTATCAATATGATTGATGTGGAGAATATTTCTTTTGAAAATGAATAAACAAAATTTTATTAGATATTAAATGTAGATATTATTGAATGTAAATTATGAGATTCCTTACAAAACATTGTTAATATTACATATATTGTACATACTATAGGTTTTCATATTATTTAATTCTTTGCATATTTATTATTAACAACACATTTGTCTTTGGAAAAATGACATAATCCTTGATAATAAACACCAAAATGAAAAAAAGATTGTTTTTCTGTGTAAACACGCAAGTTTATGTTTGAGCAACTTTGTCTTTTCTTCGTAAAAATTAAATTTGAGTTCATTCTTACTATTTTACAAAACTTTTAAACACAAAAAGTCACTTTAGATTCTTCAAAATAATTTATCGTTATCGAGTGCGTGTTACAAGGGCTAACATGGAAATCCTGCCTTGTGTACTTGGTAATCGTATACGGAAAGACCTTTGGCCAGCACTGTGAAAATCTTAAAGCTGTCTTCTAAAGACTTCGAGAGGCTCATCTCAAGTTGAATCCCGACAAATGTGCGCTTTTCAAGGGCGAAGTGAAATACCTGGGACATATCATCTCATCCCAAGGAGTAATGACTGATCCCGAGAAAGTTGACACCGTTAAGAATTGGCCAACACCTCAGGACAAACATCAACTCCGCAGCTTCCTTGGTTTAGCCACATATTACCGCAGATTTGGGAAGGATTTTGCGGGAATTGCCAAAAGTCTGCATCAACTAACTGAAAAGGGAAGGCAGTTCAAGTGGTCAGGTGAGTGTGAGAAAAGCTTCCAGGAACTCAAGCAGCGACTTTGCAATGCCCCAGTGCTGACATATCCCACACTAGGGAAGTCTTTCATCATAGATGCTGATGCAAGTAATGTCGCAATTGGCGCAGTACTGCCGCAAGTCCATAATGGCGAAGAGAATGTTGTAGCCTTCTACAGCAAGGTGCTCTCGAAGTCAGAAAGGAACTATTGCGTGACCAGACGGGAACTTCTCGCTTTAATATTGGCAACCAAGCATTTCCATAAGTACATCTATGGACAGAAGTTACTGCTGCGCACAGACCATGGCGCGCTGAACTGGCTCTTGAATTTTAAAAATCCGAAGGCCAAGTTGCAAGATGGATCGAGAGGCTACAGACGTATAACTACGAAATTCAGCACCGGAAGGGAAGGTTTCACTCAAACGCAGACGCCCTGTCAGGGCGACCATGTAAACCTGACTGCAGGCACTCTTCGCGCCAAGAGGAGAAAGAGGTTGTTGCCGTCCAGCGAGTTAGAGCTGATCCCACCAGGGGTTGGAGCAGAGAACAACTGAGAACGCCCAGCAAGAAGATCCAGACATCGAACCCATTCTGGGTTGGAAGGAACATGACGAGAAACCGGAGTGGAGTGACCTCTCTGACAGAAGTCCGGCTCTCAAAGCAAATTGGGCACAATGGACGTCCCTTCATGTGATAGAGGGCATTCTATTGCGTAAATGGGAGTCTGTAGATGGGAAATCTTATGTGATGCAAATAGTTGTTCCTCGCTCAAAAGTCAACGATGTTCTTCGCGAGATGCACGACGGAGCCTCTGGAGGCAATTTGGGAGTCAATAAAACACTGGAGAGGATAAGACAACGGTTTTATTGGCTACATGCTAAAGATGACGTTGAAAAATGGTGCCGAAAATGCGATATTGTGCTGCAACGAAAGGACTCGGCAGAAAGGTCCACAGCAAAATGCATCAGTACAACGTGGGAGCACCTATCGAGAGGATTGCTGTAGACGTTGCAGTCACTTTTACCGAGACCAACAGTGGGAACCGATACATTCTAGTGGTGATGGATTACTTTAGCAAGTGGGCGGAGGCGTTCGCCATTTCAAACCAGGAAGCCAAAACAGTTGTGGATCAGATCGTCTTTATATGGGTGAGCAGGTTCGGTGTACCTCTGGAACTCCATTCTGACCAAGGACGGAACTTTGAGTCCAACATCTTCCAGGAGGTTTGCTCACTCCTTGGCATTAACAAGACGAGGACAACACCACTTCATCCACAATCTGATGGGATGGTTGAACGTTTCAACAGAACTCTAAAGAAACACCTTTCCAAAGTCGTAGGTAACTACCAACGAGACTGGGATCGACACATACCATTATTCCTGATGGCGTATAGAAGTGCGGTGCATAGTACTACGGGGCATACTCCATCCAAAATCTTGTTTGGGACCACGATGCGGCTACCGAGTGAGTTGAAATTTGGATGCCCGACAAATGAACCACAAACAACTGAAGATTACGTGGAAAACCTAAGGGAGAGGCTAATTGACATCCACCAGTGGACACGGGCACATATAAAGATGTCGTCTGAACGGATGAAAACCCGGTATGACGCTCAAGCGACATCGACTGGATTTTATGAAGGAGATCTTGTGTGGCTCTTTAATCCTCATCGTCAAAAGGGATTATCACCATAACTGCAACAAAACTGGGAAGGCCCTTACACCGTGGTCACAAGAATAAATGATGTGGTTTACCGAATACAGAGGGAAGTCCGAGGGAAACTAAAGGTGGTTCACAGTGACCGTTTACACCGCTATAAAGGTGAAAGAAGTGATGAAATTGCTCGGGACGATCAATCTTAAGAAGGGGGCAATGTTACGAATATAGGAGCGAACACACCCAGGTGAAAAGACACATGTAGGTCTTTAGTTATGATTAATAACTAAAGCTCTGAACGCTTTCATGCCAACGTCAAACTTTCGGACTTCGAACGGAACGAAATGGAACGGAACGAAATCTGTCTATATCTGTCTCTATCTGTCTTGGGGGTATTTGTCTCTTTTGCTTAACGAAACTGGAGATCTCTAGATCCTACGATAAGAAATGAGAGGAGTATAAATACGAGGTCGGAGAAGGAGATCGACACAGTTTAGTTTTGACAGTGATAAAGATAAGTGATTGTGAAAGTGTAATTTGGAAGTGTTAATTTTTCTAAATTGTAAAGAGGAATATTGTAAAACAGTTTGTAATAGATTAAAGTGTTTGTTAATTTGCAAGTAAATAAAAGTGTATAGTAAAAAGTAGAAATAAGTTTTATTTCGAACCCAGAAAACATTACAATATAATAAATATAGATGGAACTATACTCAGAGGCACAATTAATCGCCCACCTTAACAAAGTCTCACTATGTGTTCTGTTGATAAGTAAGGTTTATCATAATTATTTATTATGAAACCAGCTCTGACTAACCAAATATCTCAAAAATTTGACATTTGGTGATATTTGTTTAATCAGAGGTTGTTCTTGAACCCGGGAAATAACTAACGAAATCATGAAAAAACTGGGTGGGCGGTTAGATGTTCCTCTGAGTGTATATATACCTAGTAAGAAAAGCAATGTACACATGAAAACTCTCTCATATACATATTACCAAAATGTTAGTATTAACTTAAATCGAAAAAAGAACTCTAAGAATAATACAACCAACCTACCTATCACCACGCAATTAGAAGGAGCATCAAGGCTATCCTTGTAACACCACTCAAAACCATTCTTTCGGAAGCAGGCCTTCCCTCTGTTTAGCAACGTTTTGAACAAATCATCTCATATCTAATGGTAAAATTAGTCGTCTCCACAAATTCAGTTATCAATGAAGACATTCTTGAAGTCATGGACCACAAGTGCAAGAAATGTATTCCATCAGCAATAATCACAATTATCGACAAAGCTCGCGAAATGGAAATATCACCAAAAATAAAAAAAATCCTCAACAGTCATATCCTCTATTAAATATAAACGCTGATTCCTTTATATTGAGCCTTGGCCACTACAGAAAAACAAATATAAGTAACGCACTATACCAATCACTGTTCTTATGTATCTCATCAGAACTTAAAACTAGATTTTATATTTATATACATCATTTGCTGTGACATTTGAATATGGCCAAATCTTGAATATAGGCATCATGCTTCTATATTCACTGCAGAAGCTTTTGCTATTCTGCAAGCAACCCTCAGCAATTCACCAGCACCTTCTAAACAAAAACAATACGGAAAGTATCCCCCTTACCTGGACTTCCAGGTACCGAGAAAGAAGCTTTAACTACATCGCTGAAGAGGGGTCAATTGTTTCCATCCAGGACGAAGTCGTCTGAACGCTACAATACCAACAAGCTATTTTACACCTAGATATTGAAAGCAGTTGTCGACGATATCATCAGAGTACAGAGCCCATAGATCATATCATCAACGGGTGTTTTACACTAGCAAATAATTACTATCTGAACAGACACAACAACGTAACCAAAATCGTGCACCAGGAACTAGCTCTTAGATCCAAATTAGTCGATATGAAAACACCTCATTATATATATCAACAAAAATTCTTTTTGTTAAGCTCAGACTTGAAGCTACACTGGATCAAACAGATCACACAATATTGGCCAACCGACTGGATATGATATGGATCGACAAAATAAATAAAAAAGGCTTTCTCATAGACGTAGCAGTTACACTGTCTTCAAATTCAAACCGAACGTTTGCCGAAAAATTGCAAAATATACTAAACTTGCTCATGAAATAAAATCTGCAGAATGATTAAATAAAATGCACGACTGCTCTTGAAGATAAAGTTACTATTTATGCTAAGCCCTTTAAATTAAAAATTTGTAAATGCAGTTTTAGAAAAAAACAATTAAAAAAGCATAAAATTCGATTTTCAAATGACTAAAACAGCTTTTTATATGAATTTAACCTCAAAACAAAGTATGCAATTTGATTTCTTCTATAATGACACATTTTTAGAAAAAAAAAATTTGAAAATCGTTAGAGGCGTTTTTAAGAAAAATTATTTTTTCCATATAAAAAAAAATTGGTACGCCATTTTTAAGATATTATTTATCAACATTTAAAAACTAAAATTTGAAAAAAAAATATTGAATAGTTTTCGAAAAAATGATATTTCAAAAAAAAAAATTCAAATTTTTTTTTAAAATCCAAAAAAATAATTTTCGAAATTTTTTTTACTAAATATTATTACGGCAACTTAGCATCCATGTAAAAAAAAATGGTTAAAAGTGATTGAGTCATGAAGGAGAAAATCAGAATTAAAAAAAAAAAACGGTTCTATGGCAGGTACCGTTAATAATAATAATAATAATCCAGCCGATTCGTTTTTGTGCAATAGACTATCAAATCTTAAAATTCAATTCCCCAAAAACTAAGATTTGGCATACAGACCAATTTACAGCAGTTGAAATGCAAGTTTATGGCACAATTTGTACAGAATTTAGAACGGGGTCGCAAATGGCCAGTGTTTGTTCCTGTAAAAAAGAGTATAGTGCCAAAGTTGCTAAAAAGCTTAGATGGGCATAACTGCGCTTTCGATTACTTTTCATTAAAACCTGACCACTTGTTTTTACACGTATATCTAGTATATCGCACATTTTTTATCAGGAAGTAATACAAAAATAAACAAATAAGTATAAAGAACGGTACCAAAAAAAAGGGTATAGATTCTAATAATTTTATAAGTATTTCAGAATTCCATTTCCTACTAGTGTAAGGCTATGGTGACCAAAATGGGAGCATAGTGTTAGTTCTTCGTCAAACACTTCTTTTAATACATTTATCAAAATCACACATTTTAAAAAGTCAGATTTCAAAGTTGAAATGAGAACTAATAGCTAAATTCAAATAAAAATTGCTGAAATTCATTACCAAACAACATCTCTTAAACTCTTTGCCACAGCAGCAGCATAGATGCTCATGTCTCCATACCCTGAGTGAAATTTCTTGTTTCTACACTTACAACATCTAGTATACCGCACATTTTTTATCAGGAAGTAATAAAAAAATAAACAAATAAGTATAAAGAACGGTACAAAAAAAATGCTATAGATTCTAATAATTTTATAAGTATTTCAGAATTCCATTTCCTACTAGTGTAGTTCTTCGTCAAACACTCCTTTTAATCAGGGTTGTAACACAGCTCAAAAGTGAGCTGCGCTCAGCTCACAGCTCAGCTCTTATTTGAGCTAGCTCACATTTGAGCTTATGAACCAGCTCAAATTAATGAGCTCAAATGTGAGCTAGCTGAAATGTGAGCTAGCTCAAATCAGAACTGACCTGTGAGCTGAGCTGCGATTTGAGCTGAGCTGTCGTTTGAGCTGAGCTGTCATTGGAGCTGAGCTTCATTTGAGCTGAGCTATCATTTGAGCTGAGCTGTTGATTTGAGCTGAGGTATTGATTTGAGCTGAGCTGAGCTATAATTTGAGCTGAGCTGTCATTTGGGCTGAGCTGATTTAAGATGAGCTGAAGAGCTGAAGTAAACCGAGCTGAACCGACCCAAAATATTCTACGTAAAACTGAATGCAGTAAAACTAAATTTTGATATAATGTAGATTAGATATAATAATGATATAATATAATATTATATAATTGGGAAGAAAAATGGTGTGGAAGTAGGTATAGTAAGTTAAGTTACGATTTGTACTATTTTTGCAAGTTACAACATCGAGGCGGAAGATAGGGCAAGTGAAATATATATCTTTAAAGAAACACCATAAATATTAATAAAAAAAACTTCTCGATAATAGAATTTTTTCTAGAAATCGATAATTACCCATTTTGATCGCAAAATAGATTTTATTAAATAACTTCTTAGGTACTGGGAAGGTTTCTAATTGTATTGTATAATGTAACAAATTTATGAGGATAATAAAAATATGTTGGGTTACGATCAGTAAGGGAACATTAGGGCAATAAAAGTAAACCGATGGTATATATGTATATATTGCGATTTCAAAAGTCAGGTAGTTAGGATTTTCTTGAAGTATTTGCAATCAATGGTCATCAGTGGTTTTTCCGATATCCTTTTGGTGAATAAGATATACATTAATGCAAGTTTAGGTAACTGATTGGTAATGAAAGGGTTGTAATTGAAATAAGAAAACCCAAAATTTTACAATGGGTGATTCTAGTAAATTTGTATATTTTAACCTGTTAGAAAAACAGAACGACTGTATAAATGCATTTTGTAAAATATCAGTCACCAGTCACCAATTATAATTGTCCGAGTGTCAGTGACAACTTATTCTCTATCAAAAATAATCTTTTATTATGTTTGCTAAGCAATAGTTAACAAATCTACCATACCTACAAGTATAACAAGTATTTAACTTCAATCTACAAACATGCAATTCATAGAGCAGAAATATGATTTTAGGATATATCCATAATGTAAAGTTACGACAACACCAGATTATTCAATTTGCAATGTTTTACCAAAAAAAAAATTAAATCAACTCTTACCATAGGAGAAATCAGCGCAACTGCACTGAATTAACTTAGCTCAGCTTAGATGAGCTCAGCACAACACAGCTCAATCAGCTCAGCTCAAGTAACAGCCCGGCTCAAGTAACAGCTCAGCTCAAGTAACAGCTCAGCTCAACTTACAGCTCAGCTCAACTTACAGCTCAGTTCAAATCAGCTCAGCTCAGCTCAACTAACAACTCAGCTCAACTAACAGCTCAGCTCAACCGGCAGCTCAAATTTGAGCTAGCTAAAAAAATGAGCTAGATCACAATGAGCTAGCTCAAAAAAAGAGCTTGCTCAATTTTGAGCTGAGCTGAAATTTGAGCTTTTTGCATCTCTGCTTTTAATACATTTATCAAAATCACACATTTAAAAAGTCAGATTTCAAAGTTGAAATGAGAACTAATAGCTAAATTCAAATAAAAATTGCTGAAATTCATTACCAAACAACATCTCTTAAACTCTTTGCCACAGCAGCAGAATAGATGCTCATGTCTCCATACATATAGATGGCAATACATAAGTAGAACATTACCCGGCCGAAATCGTTGAAAAATAGTCCAGCCATTTCACCCATTTCGACTTTCTTATCGAGCATGTAATATTGTGATCTTTGCGATGATAGTGGTATTTGTTCCAGATCACCATCAGTTCCAGAAGTTACCAATAATTGTGTACCGCGAGGCAATAATGTTTCTGTTGGATCATCGGTGTCGAGTTCATCTGTGTTTTCAGCTGCTGCGGCTGTCTGATCTCTTTTTAGATATTGCAAACGTTGCCACTGAATGACAGCATTCGCACAAGACATGGTCTCAATGACAAAAGTAGCCGTCATATAACTTATGCCAGCGAGAATGGCTATAATTGAAATGCTCAGAAGCCATCCAGCCTTAGCAAAAACTGCAGGCAAAGTTAGGGCTCCAGTGCCAACAATGAGATTGAAAACGAATATGAAGCCAATCTTTATGAAAACAAAAGAATTATTTTTTTTTTTTTTAATATGGGTTTTGATTGGAAGAAAAGAAAAAGCGATCACATAGGCATAGATTAATGTAAAATACAAACCCAAGTTGGATATTCGTCTCCAGTTCGTATGCGATATGGCATTTTTATTATCGTTAAAATATCAGTTTATTTATATTCAAGTAATATAAATGTAGGAATTTGTTTTTAATCGTTTCACTTTATAGTAACTACAAACAAAAGTATTCGTGCAGTTTCTGTTGCACAGTATCGGTGATATTTTTTTATTTATTTAATGCGGCAGCCGTTGCATAGTCAGGTAGATAGAAATATTTTATCAAAAAATAGTTAATTTCAACAAAAGAAAAACCCAAACAAAAGAGATAGGACACAAAATTTCTTTTCTTTTCTTTGTTTTTTTAAAGCCTTTTGATCATAGATAAACCAATACCAAGATATAACCCATGATAAACAGAAAACAAGGTATGCTCATTAAATTTTTGGCAGGTTTTCTGTGACGTCATAGTCATCTTTCTCATGGGCAGTTCGCCCGAACGTCAGTTATGGATTTGGAAAAAATATTTTTTTTAATTGAAAACAACAACAATGAAACTGAAAAAAAACTCGATTGTCAGCATCGAAGATGACTACTACGTCATCAATTATCCAAAATGGCGACAAGGCGTTCATAATAAGCATACCTTGTTTTCTGTTTATCATGCAATGTGTCTACATGTCATGTAGGTCTTTGGTTATGATTAATAACCAAAGCTCTGAACGCTTTCATCCGAACTTCGAACTTTCGAACTTCGAACGAAACGAAATGGAACGGAATGAAATATGTCCATGTCTGTCTCTATCTGTCTGTGTGTATTTGTCTCTTTCTCTTAACGAAACTATAGATCACCGGAACCTTCGAGAAGAAATGAGAGGAGTATAAATTCGAGCTCGAAGAAGGAGATCGACACAGTTTAGTTTTGACAGTGATAAAGATAAGTGATTGTGAAAGTGTAATTTGGAAGTGTTAATTTTTCTAAATTGTAAAGAGGAATATTGTAAAACAGTTTGTAATAGATTAAAGTGTTTGTTAATTTGCAAGTAAATAAAAGTGTATAGTAAAAAGTAGAAATAAGTTTTATTTCGAACCCAGAAAACATTACAATATAATAAATATAGATGGAACTATACTCAGAGGCACAATTAATCGCCCACCTCTGTTAAGTCTCACTATGTGTTCTGTTGATAAGTAAGGTTTATCATAATTATTTATTATGAAACCAGCTCTGACTAACCAAATATCTCAAAAATTTGACATTTGGTGATATTTGTTTAATCAGAGGTTGTTCTTGAACCCGGGAAATAACTAACGAAATCATGAAAAAACTGGGTGGGCGGTTAGATGTTCCTCTGAGTGTATATATACCTAGTAAGAAAAGCAATGTACACATGAAAACTCTCTCATATACATATTACCAAAATGTTAGTATTAACTTAAATCGAAAAAAGAACTCTAAGAATAATACAACCAACCTACCTATCACCACGCAATTAGAAGGAGCATCAAGGCTATCCTTGTAACACCACTCAAAACCATTCTTTCGGAAGCAGGCCTTCCCTCTGTTTAGCAACGTTTTGAACAAATCATCTCATATCTAATGGTAAAATTAGTCGTCTCCACAAATTCAGTTATCAATGAAGACATTCTTGAAGTCATGGACCACAAGTGCAAGAAATGTATTCCATCAGCAATAATCACAATTATCGACAAAGCTCGCGAAATGGAAATATCACCAAAAATAAAAAAAATCCTCAACAGTCATATCCTCTATTAAATATAAACGCTGATTCCTTTATATTGAGCCTTGGCCACTACAGAAAAACAAATATAAGTAACGCACTATACCAATCACTGTTCTTATGTATCTCATCAGAACTTAAAACTAGATTTTATATTTATATACATCATTTGCTGTGACATTTGAATATGGCCAAATCTTGAATATAGGCATCATGCTTCTATATTCACTGCAGAAGCTTTTGCTATTCTGCAAGCAACCCTCAGCAATTCACCAGCACCTTCTAAACAAAAACAATACGGAAAGTATCCCCCTTACCTGGACTTCCAGGTACCGAGAAAGAAGCTTTAACTACATCGCTGAAGAGGGGTCAATTGTTTCCATCCAGGACGAAGTCGTCTGAACGCTACAATACCAACAAGCTATTTTACACCTAGATATTGAAAGCAGTTGTCGACGATATCATCAGAGTACAGAGCCCATAGATCATATCATCAACGGGTGTTTTACACTAGCAAATAATTACTATCTGAACAGACACAACAACGTAACCAAAATCGTGCACCAGGAACTAGCCCTTAGATCCAAATTAGTCGATATGAAAACACCTCGTACCAACACGGTACCAAAAAAAAGGGTATAGATTCTAATAATTTTATAAGTATTTCAGAATTCCATTTCCTACTAGTGTAAGGCTATGGTGACCAAAATGGGAACATAGTGTTAGTTCTTCGTCAAACACTTCTTTTAATACATTTATCAAAATCACACATTTTAAAAAGTCAGATTTCAAAGTTGAAATGAGAACTAATAGCTAAATTCAAATAAAAATTGCTGAAATTCATTACCAAACAACATCTCTTAAACTCTTTGCCACAGCAGCAGCATAGATGCTCATGTCTCCATACCCTGAGTGAAATTTCTTGTTTCTACACTTACAACATCTAGTATACCGCACATTTTTTATCAGGAAGTAATAAAAAAATAAACAAATAAGTATAAAGAACGGTACAAAAAAAATGCTATAGATTCTAATAATTTTATAAGTATTTCAGAATTCCATTTCCTACTAGTGTAGTTCTTCGTCAAACACTCCTTTTAATCAGGGTTGTAACACAGCTCAAAAGTGAGCTGCGCTCAGCTCACAGCTCAGCTCTTATTTGAGCTAGCTCACATTTGAGCTTATGAACCAGCTCAAATTAATGAGCTCAAATGTGAGCTAGCTGAAATGTGAGCTAGCTCAAATCAGAACTGACCTGTGAGCTGAGCTGCGATTTGAGCTGAGCTGTCGTTTGAGCTGAGCTGTCATTGGAGCTGAGCTTCATTTGAGCTGAGCTATCATTTGAGCTGAGCTGTTGATTTGAGCTGAGGTATTGATTTGAGCTGAGCTGAGCTATAATTTGAGCTGAGCTGTCATTTGGGCTGAGCTGATTTAAGATGAGCTGAAGAGCTGAAGTAAACCGAGCTGAACCGACCCAAAATATTCTACGTAAAACTGAATGCAGTAAAACTAAATTTTGATATAATGTAGATTAGATATAATAATGATATAATATAATATTATATAATTGGGAAGAAAAATGGTGTGGAAGTAGGTATAGTAAGTTAAGTTACGATTTGTACTATTTTTGCAAGTTACAACATCGAGGCGGAAGATAGGGCAAGTGAAATATATATCTTTAAAGAAACACCATAAATATTAATAAAAAAAACTTCTCGATAATAGAATTTTTTCTAGAAATCGATAATTACCCATTTTGATCGCAAAATAGATTTTATTAAATAACTTCTTAGGTACTGGGAAGGTTTCTAATTGTATTGTATAATGTAACAAATTTATGAGGATAATAAAAATATGTTGGGTTACGATCAGTAAGGGAACATTAGGGCAATAAAAGTAAACCGATGGTATATATGTATATATTGCGATTTCAAAAGTCAGGTAGTTAGGATTTTCTTGAAGTATTTGCAATCAATGGTCATCAGTGGTTTTTCCGATATCCTTTTGGTGAATAAGATATACATTAATGCAAGTTTAGGTAACTGATTGGTAATGAAAGGGTTGTAATTGAAATAAGAAAACCCAAAATTTTACAATGGGTGATTCTAGTAAATTTGTATATTTTAACCTGTTAGAAAAACAGAACGACTGTATAAATGCATTTTGTAAAATATCAGTCACCAGTCACCAATTATAATTGTCCGAGTGTCAGTGACAACTTATTCTCTATCAAAAATAATCTTTTATTATGTTTGCTAAGCAATAGTTAACAAATCTACCATACCTACAAGTATAACAAGTATTTAACTTCAATCTACAAACATGCAATTCATAGAGCAGAAATATGATTTTAGGATATATCCATAATGTAAAGTTACGACAACACCAGATTATTCAATTTGCAATGTTTAACCAAAAAAAAAATTAAATCAACTCTTACCATAGAAGAAATCAGCGCAACTGGACTGAATTAACTTAGCTCAGCTTAGATGAGCTCAGCACAACACAGCTCAATCAGCTCAGCTCAAGTAACAGCCCGGCTCAAGTAACAGCTCAGCTCAAGTAACAGCTCAGCTCAACTTACAGCTCAGCTCAACTTACAGCTCAGTTCAAATCAGCTCAGCTCAGCTCAACTAACAACTCAGCTCAACTAACAGCTCAGCTCAACCGGCAGCTCAAATTTGAGCTAGCTAAAAAAATGAGCTAGATCACAATGAGCTAGCTCAAAAAAAGAGCTTGCTCAATTTTGAGCTGAGCTGAAATTTGAGCTTTTTGCATCTCTGCTTTTAATACATTTATCAAAATCACACATTTAAAAAGTCAGATTTCAAAGTTGAAATGAGAACTAATAGCTAAATTCAAATAAAAATTGCTGAAATTCATTACCAAACAACATCTCTTAAACTCTTTGCCACAGCAGCAGAATAGATGCTCATGTCTCCATACATATAGATGGCAATACATAAGTAGAACATTACCCGGCCGAAATCGTTGAAAAATAGTCCAGCCATTTCACCCATTTCGACTTTCTTATCGAGCATGTAATATTGTGATCTTTGCGATGATAGTGGTATTTGTTCCAGATCACCATCAGTTCCAGAAGTTACCAATAATTGTGTACCGCGAGGCAATAATGTTTCTGTTGGATCATCGGTGTCGAGTTCATCTGTGTTTTCAGCTGCTGCGGCTGTCTGATCTCTTTTTAGATATTGCAAACGTTGCCACTGAATGACAGCATTCGCACAAGACATGGTCTCAATGACAAAAGTAGCCGTCATATAACTTATGCCAGCGAGAATGGCTATAATTGAAATGCTCAGAAGCCATCCAGCCTTAGCAAAAACTGCAGGCAAAGTTAGGGCTCCAGTGCCAACAATGAGATTGAAAACGAATATGAAGCCAATCTTTATGAAAACAAAAGAATTATTTTTTTTTTTTTTAATATGGGTTTTGATTGGAAGAAAAGAAAAAGCGATCACATAGGCATAGATTAATGTAAAATACAAACCCAAGTTGGATATTCGTCTCCAGTTCGTATGCGATATGGCATTTTTATTATCGTTAAAATATCAGTTTATTTATATTCAAGTAATATAAATGTAGGAATTTGTTTTTAATCGTTTCACTTTATAGTAACTACAAACAAAAGTATTCGTGCAGTTTCTGTTGCACAGTATCGGTGATATTTTTTTATTTATTTAATGCGGCAGCCGTTGCATAGTCAGGTAGATAGAAATATTTTATCAAAAAATAGTTAATTTCAACAAAAGAAAAACCCAAACAAAAGAGATAGGACACAAAATTTCTTTTCTTTTCTTTGTTTTTTTAAAGCCTTTTGATCATAGATAAACCAATACCAAGATATGAAACCAAGCTGTCAAATGAATTTTGCCACCAAGCTGAAAAACAGATGATTTGCCATCAAAAACAGATGATTTGCTACAAGGTTTGCTATGGGAGCGTGTTTTTCGCACACATATAAACTCCCCGCAGCAAATCAGCTGTTTCTCTCCTTATAATTTTGTTGTTGGTTTTCAAATTTATTCACCGACATAAAATCGAATTACAAATACAACAATGTAAACAATCGGGTTTTGGGGGGTGAAACGTACGAAGTTTTCGTATCTTGGTATTGGTTTATCTATGCTTTTGATTATTTTAACCATAGACTAATCAATACCCAGATATAAAACCCATGATCATGATAAACAGAAAACAAGGTATGCTCATTTAGCATTTTGACAGTTTTTCTGGGATGTCATCATTGTATATATATTCTTATATACAATGATGTCATTCATAGTCATCTTTCTCATGGGCCGAACGTCAAATTGGATTTGAAGAAAACATCTTTATAATTAAAAACAACAACAATGCAATTACAATTTGCAACAACAAACTCGATTTTCAGCGTCGATGACTTACGTCATCATTTTTTTCATAATAAGCATACCTTGTTTTTTCTTTGTAATGGAGGAAAATAAAACACATGATAAACAGAAAACAAGGTATGCTTATTATGAGCGCCATGTCGCCATATTGGAAAACTGATGACGTAGTAGTCATCTCTGATGCTGACAATCGAGTTTTTTTCAGTTTCATTGTTGTTGTTTTCAATACAAAAAAATGTTTTGCCCAAACCCATAACTGACGTTCGGGCGAACTGCCGATGAGAAAAATGACTATGACGTCACAGATAGCCTGCCAAAAATTTAATGAGCATACCTTGTTTTTTGTTTATCATGCCCAGACCCACGATAAACAGAAAACAAGGTATGCTCATTAGATTTTTGGCAGGTTTTCTGTGACGTCATAGTCATCTTTCTCATGGGCAGTTCGCCCGAACGTCAGTTATGGATTTGGAAAAAATATTTTTTTTAATTGAAAACAACAACAATGAAACTGAAAAAAAACTCGATTGTCAGCATCGAAGATGACAAATACATCATCAATTATCCAAAATGGCGACAAGGCGTTCATAATAAGCATACCTTGTTTTCTGTTTATCATGCAATGTGTCTACATGTCATGTAGGTCTTTGGTTATGATTAATAACCAAAGCTCTGAACGCTTTCATCCGAACTTCGAACTTTCGAACGAAACGAAATGGAACGGAATGAAATATGTCCATGTCTGTCTCTATCTGTCTGTGTGTATTTGTCTCTTTCTCTTAACGAAACTATAGATCACCGGAACCTTCGAGAAGAAATGAGAGGAGTATAAATTCGAGCTCGAAGAAGGAGATCGACACAGTTTAGTTTTGACAGTGATAAAGATAAGTGATTGTGAAAGTGTAATTTGGAAGTGTTAATTTTTCTAAATTGTAAAGAGGAATATTGTAAAACAGTTTGTAATAGATTAAAGTGTTTGTTAATTTGCAAGTAAATAAAAGTGTATAGTAAAAAGTAGAAATAAGTTTTATTTCGAACCCAGAAAACATTACAATATAATAAATATAGATGGAACTATACTCAGAGGCACAATTAATCGCCCACCTCTGTTAAGTCTCACTATGTGTTCTGTTGATAAGTAAGGTTTATCATAATTATTTATTATGAAACCAGCTCTGACTAACCAAATATCTCAAAAATTTGACATTTGGTGATATTTGTTTAATCAGAGGTTGTTCTTGAACCCGGGAAATAACTAACGAAATCATGAAAAAACTGGGTGGGCGGTTAGATGTTCCTCTGAGTGTATATATACCTAGTAAGAAAAGCAATGTACACATGAAAACTCTCTCATATACATATTACCAAAATGTTAGTATTAACTTAAATCGAAAAAAGAACTCTAAGAATAATACAACCAACCTACCTATCAAGACGCAATTAGAAGGAGCATCAAGGCTATCCTTGTAACACCACTCAAAACCATTCTTTCGGAAGCAGGCCTTCCCTCTGTTTAGCAACGTTTTGAACAAATCATCTCATATCTAATGGTAAAATTAGTCGTCTCCACAAATTCAGTTATCAATGAAGACATTCTTGAAGTCATGGACCACAAGTGCAAGAAATGTATTCCATCAGCAATAATCACAATTATCGACAAAGCTCGCGAAATGGAAATATCACCAAAAATAAAAAAAATCCTCAACAGTCATATCCTCTATTAAATATAAACGCTGATTCCTTTATATTGAGCCTTGGCCACTACAGAAAAACAAATATAAGTAATGCACTATACCAATCACTGTTCTTATGTATCTCATCAGAACTTAAAACTAGATTTTATATTTATATACATCATTTGCTGTGACATTTGAATATGGCCAAATCTTGAATATAGGCATCATGCTTCTATATTCACTGCAGAAGCTTTTGCTATTCTGCAAGCAACCCTCAGCAATTCACCAGCACCTTCTAAACAAAAACAATACGGAAAGTATCCCCCTTACCTGGACTTCCAGGTACCGAGAAAGAAGCTTTAACTACATCGCTGAAGAGGGGTCAATTGTTTTCATCCAGGACGAAGTCGTCTGAACGCTACAATACCAACAAGCTATTTTACACCTAGATATTGAAAGCAGTTGTCGACGATATCATCAGAGTACAGAGCCCATAGATCATATCATCAACGGGTGTTTTACACTAGCAAATAATTACTATCTGAACAGACACAACAACGTAACCAAAATCGTGCACCAGGAACTAGCTCTTAGATCCAAATTAGTCGATATGAAAACACCTCATTATGTATATCAACAAAAATTCTTTTTGTTAAGCTCAGACTTGAAGCTACACTGGATCAAACAGATCACACAATATTGGCCAACCGACTGGATATGATATGGATCGACAAAATAAATAAAAAAGGCTTTCTCATAGACGTAGCAGTTACACTGTCTTCAAATTCAAACCGAACGTTTGCCGAAAAAATTGCAAAATATACCAAACTTGCTCATGAAATAAAATCTGCAGAATGATTAAATAAAATGCACGACTGCTCTTGAAGATAAAGTTACTATTTATGCTAAGCCCTTTAAATTAAAAATTTGTAAATGAATGGTAAATTTGGATTTAAAAAAAAAATTTGAATTTTTTTTTTGAAATATCATTTTTTCGAAAACTATTCAATATTTTTTTTTCAAATTTTAGTTTTTAAATGTTGATAAATAATATCTTAAAAATGGCGTACCAATTTTTTTTTATATGGAAAAAATAATTTTTCTTAAAAACGCCTCTAACGATTTTCAAATTTTTTTTTCTAAAAATGTGTCATTATAGAAGAAATCAAATTGCATACTTTGTTTTGAGGTTAAATTCATATAAAAAGCTGTTTTAGTCATTTGAAAATCGAATTTTATGCTTTTTTAATTGTTTTTTTCTAAAACAGTTTTAGAAAAAAACAATTAAAAAAGCATAAAATTCGATTTTCAAATGACTAAAACAGCTTTTTATATGAATTTAACCTCAAAACAAAGTATGCAATTTGATTTCTTCTATAATGACACATTTTTAGAAAAAAAAATTTGAAAATCGTTAGAGGCGTTTTTAAGAAAAATTATTTTTTCCATATAAAAAAAAATTGGTACGCCATTTTTAAGATATTATTTATCAACATTTAAAAACTAAAATTTGAAAAAAAAAATATTGAATAGTTTTCGAAAAAATGATATTTCAAAAAAAAAATTCAAATTTTTTTTTTATCCATAAAAAAAAATCCATGTAAAAAAAAATGGTTAAAAGTGATTGAGTCATGAAGGAGAAAATCAGAATTAAAAAAAAAAACGGTTCTATGGCAGGTACCGTTAATAATAATAATAATAATCCAGCCGATTCGTTTTTGTGCAATAGACTATCAAATCTTTAAATTCAATTCCCCAAAAACTAAGATTTGGCATACAGACCAATTTACAGCAGTTGAAATGCAAGTTTATGGCACAATTTGTACAGAATTTAGAACGGGGTCGCAAATGGCCAGTGTTTGTTCCTGTAAAAAAGAGTATAGTGCCAAAGTTGCTAAAAAGCTTAGATGGGCATAACTGCGCTTTCGATTACTTTTCATTAAAACCTGACCGAAATTACTTGTTTTTACACGTATATCTAGTATATCGCACATTTTTTATCAGGAAGTAATACAAAAATAAACAAATAAGTATAAAGAACGGTACCAAAAAAAAGGGTATAGATTCTAATAATTTTATAAGTATTTCAGAATTCCATTTCCTACTAGTGTAAGGCTATGGTGACCAAAATGGGAGCATAGTGTTAGTTCTTCGTCAAACACTTCTTTTAATACATTTATCAAAATCACACATTTTAAAAAGTCAGATTTCAAAGTTGAAATGAGAACTAATAGCTAAATTCAAATAAAAATTGCTGAAATTCATTACCAAACAACATCTCTTAAACTCTTTGCCACAGCAGCAGCATAGATGCTCATGTCTCCATACCCTGAGTGAAATTTCTTGTTTCTACACTTACAACATCTAGTATACCGCACATTTTTTATCAGGAAGTAATAAAAAAATAAACAAATAAGTATAAAGAACGGTACAAAAAAAATGCTATAGATTCTAATAATTTTATAAGTATTTCAGAATTCCATTTCCTACTAGTGTAGTTCTTCGTCAAACACTCCTTATAATCAGGGTTGTAACACAGCTCAAAAGTGAGCTGCGCTCAGCTCACAGCTCAGCTCTTATTTGAGCTAGCTCACATTTGAGCTTATGAACCAGCTCAAATTAATGAGCTCAAATGTGAGCTAGCTGAAATGTGAGCTAGCTCAAATCAGAACTGACCTGTGAGCTGAGCTGCGATTTGAGCTGAGCTGTCGTTTGAGCTGAGCTGTCATTGGAGCTGAGCTTCATTTGAGCTGAGCTATCATTTGAGCTGAGCTGTTGATTTGAGCTGAGGTATTGATTTGAGCTGAGCTGAGCTATAATTTGAGCTGAGCTGTCATTTGGGCTGAGCTGATTTAAGATGAGCTGAAGAGCTGAAGTAAACCGAGCTGAACCGACCCAAAATATTCTACGTAAAACTGAATGCAGTAAAACTAAATTTTGATATAATGTAGATTAGATATAATAATGATATAATATAATATTATATAATTGGGAAGAAAAATGGTGTGGAAGTAGGTATAGTAAGTTAAGTTACGATTTGTACTATTTTTGCAAGTTACAACATCGAGGCGGAAGATAGGGCAAGTGAAATATATATCTTTAAAGAAACACCATAAATATTAATAAAAAAAACTTCTCGATAATAGAATTTTTTCTAGAAATCGATAATTACCCATTTTGATCGCAAAATAGATTTTATTAAATAACTTCTTAGGTACTGGGAAGGTTTCTAATTGTATTGTATAATGTAACAAATTTATGAGGATAATAAAAATATGTTGGGTTACGATCAGTAAGGGAACATTAGGGCAATAAAAGTAAACCGATGGTATATATGTATATATTGCGATTTCAAAAGTCAGGTAGTTAGGATTTTCTTGAAGTATTTGCAATCAATGGTCATCAGTGGTTTTTCCGATATCCTTTTGGTGAATAAGATATACATTAATGCAAGTTTAGGTAACTGATTGGTAATGAAAGGGTTGTAATTGAAATAAGAAAACCCAAAATTTTACAATGGGTGATTCTAGTAAATTTGTATATTTTAACCTGTTAGAAAAACAGAACGACTGTATAAATGCATTTTGTAAAATATCAGTCACCAGTCACCAATTATAATTGTCCGAGTGTCAGTGACAACTTATTCTCTATCAAAAATAATCTTTTATTATGTTTGCTAAGCAATAGTTAACAAATCTACCATACCTACAAGTATAACAAGTATTTAACTTCAATCTACAAACATGCAATTCATAGAGCAGAAATATGATTTTAGGATATATCCATAATGTAAAGTTACGACAACACCAGATTATTCAATTTGCAATGTTTTACCAAAAAAAAAATTAAATCAACTCTTACCATAGAAGAAATCAGCGCAACTGGACTGAATTAACTTAGCTCAGCTTAGATGAGCTCAGCACAACACAGCTCAATCAGCTCAGCTCAAGTAACAGCCCGGCTCAAGTAACAGCTCAGCTCAAGTAACAGCTCAGCTCAACTTACAGCTCAGCTCAACTTACAGCTCAGTTCAAATCAGCTCAGCTCAGCTCAACTAACAACTCAGCTCAACTAACAGCTCAGCTCAACCGGCAGCTCAAATTTGAGCTAGCTAAAAAAATGAGCTAGATCACAATGAGCTAGCTCAAAAAAAGAGCTTGCTCAATTTTGAGCTGAGCTGAAATTTGAGCTTTTTGCATCTCTGCTTTTAATACATTTATCAAAATCACACATTTAAAAAGTCAGATTTCAAAGTTGAAATGAGAACTAATAGCTAAATTCAAATAAAAATTGCTGAAATTCATTACCAAACAACATCTCTTAAACTCTTTGCCACAGCAGCAGAATAGATGCTCATGTCTCCATACATATAGATGGCAATACATAAGTAGAACATTACCCGGCCGAAATCGTTGAAAAATAGTCCAGCCATTTCACCCATTTCGACTTTCTTATCGAGCATGTAATATTGTGATCTTTGCGATGATAGTGGTATTTGTTCCAGATCACCATCAGTTCCAGAAGTTACCAATAATTGTGTACCGCGAGGCAATAATGTTTCTGTTGGATCATCGGTGTCGAGTTCATCTGTGTTTTCAGCTGCTGCGGCTGTCTGATCTCTTTTTAGATATTGCAAACGTTGCCACTGAATGACAGCATTCGCACAAGACATGGTCTCAATGACAAAAGTAGCCGTCATATAACTTATACCAGCGAGAATGGCTATAATTGAAATGCTCAGAAGCCATCCAGCCTTAGCAAAAACTGCAGGCAAAGTTAGGGCTCCAGTGCCAACAATGAGATTGAAAACGAATATGAAGCCAATCTTTATGAAAACAAAAGAATTATTTTTTTTTTTTTAATATGGGTTTTGATTGGAAGAAAAGAAAAAGCGATCACATAGGCATAGATTAATGTAAAATACAAACCCAAGTTGGATATTCGTCTCCAGTTCGTATGCGATATGGCATTTTTATTATCGTTAAAATATCAGTTTATTTATATTCAAGTAATATAAATGTAGGAATTTGTTTTTAATCGTTTCACTTTATAGTAACTACAAACAAAAGTATTCGTGCAGTTTCTGTTGCACAGTATCGGTGATATTTTTTTATTTATTTAATGCGGCAGCCGTTGCATAGTCAGGTAGATAGAAATATTTTATCAAAAAATAGTTAATTTCAACAAAAGAAAAACCCAAACAAAAGAGATAGGACACAAAATTTCTTTTCTTTTCTTTGTTTTTTTAAAGCCTTTTGATCATAGATAAACCAATACCAAGATATGAAACCAAGCTGTCAAATGAATTTTGCCACCAAGCTGAAAAACAGATGATTTGCCATCAAAAACAGATGATTTGCTACAAGGTTTGCTATGGGTGCGTGTTTTTCGCACACATATAAACTCCCCGCAGCAAATCAGCTGTTTCTCTCCTTATAGTTTTGTTGTTGGTTTTCAAATTTATTCACCGACATAAAATCGAATTACAAATACAACAATGTAAACAATCGGGTTTTGGGGGGTGAAACGTACGAAGTTTTCGTATCTTGGTATTGGTTTATCTATGCTTTTGATTATTTTAACCATAGACTAATCAATACCCAGATATAAAACCCATGATCATGATAAACAGAAAACAAGGTATGCTCATTTAGCATTTTGACAGTTTTTCTGGGATGTCATCATTGTATATATATTCTTATATACAATGATGTCATTCATAGTCATCTTTCTCATGGGCCGAACGTCAAATTGGATTTGAAGAAAACATCTTTATAATTAAAAACAACAACAATGCAATTACAATTTGCAACAACAAACTCGATTTTCAGCGTCGATGACTTACGTCATCATTTTTTTCATAATAAGCATACCTTGTTTTTTCTTTGTAATGGAGGAAAATAAAACACATGATAAACAGAAAACAAGGTATGCTTATTATGAGCGCCATGTCGCCATATTGGAAAACTGATGACGTAGTAGTCATCTCTGATGCTGACAATCGAGTTTTTTTCAGTTTCATTGTTGTTGTTTTCAATACAAAAAAATGTTTTGTCCAAACCCATAACTGACGTTCGGGCGAACTGCCGATGAGAAAAATGACTATGACGTCACAGATAGCCTGCCAAAAATTTAATGAGCATACCTTGTTTTTTGTTTATCATGCCCAGACCCACGATAAACAGAAAACAAGGTATGCTCATTAGATTTTTGGCAGGTTTTCTGTGACGTCATAGTCATCTTTCTCATGGGCAGTTCGCCCGAACGTCAGTTATGGATTTGGAAAAAATATTTTTTTTAATTGAAAACAACAACAATGAAACTGAAAAAAAACTCGATTGTCAGCATCGAAGATGACTACTACGTCATCAATTATCCAAAATGGCGACAAGGCGTTCATAATAAGCATACCTTGTTTTCTGTTTATCATGCAATGTGTCTACATGTCATGTAGGTCTTTGGTTATGATTAATAACCAAAGCTCTGAACGCTTTCATCCGAACTTCGAACTTTCGAACTTCGAACGAAACGAAATGGAACGGAATGAAATATGTCCATGTCTGTCTCTATCTGTCTGTGTGTATTTGTCTCTTTCTCTTAACGAAACTATAGATCACCGGAACCTTCGAGAAGAAATGAGAGGAGTATAAATTCGAGCTCGAAGAAGGAGATCGACACAGTTTAGTTTTGACAGTGATAAAGATAAGTGATTGTGAAAGTGTAATTTGGAAGTGTTAATTTTTCTAAATTGTAAAGAGGAATATTGTAAAACAGTTTGTAATAGATTAAAGTGTTTGTTAATTTGCAAGTAAATAAAAGTGTATAGTAAAAAATAGAAATAAGTTTTATTTCGAACCCAGAAAACATTACAATATAATAAATATAGATGGAACTATACTCAGAGGCACAATTAATCGCCCACCTCTGTTAAGTCTCACTATGTGTTCTGTTGATAAGTAAGGTTTATCATAATTATTTATTATGAAACCAGCTCTGACTAACCAAATATCTCAAAAATTTGACATTTGGTGATATTTGTTTAATCAGAGGTTGTTCTTGAACCCGGGAAATAACTAACGAAATCATGAAAAAACTGGGTGGGCGGTTAGATGTTCCTCTGAGTGTATATATACCTAGTAAGAAAAGCAATGTACACATGAAAACTCTCTCATATACATATTACCAATATGTTAGTATTAACTTAAATCGAAAAAAGAACTCTAAGAATAATACAACCAACCTACCTATCACCACGCAATTAGAAGGAGCATCAAGGCTATCCTTGTAACACCACTCAAAACCATTCTTTCGGAAGCAGGCCTTCCCTCTGTTTAGCAACGTTTTGAACAAATCATCTCATATCTAATGGTAAAATTAGTCGTCTCCACAAATTCAGTTATCAATGAAGACATTCTTGAAGTCATGGACCACAAGTGCAAGAAATGTATTCCATCAGCAATAATCACAATTATCGACAAAGCTCGCGAAATGGAAATATCACCAAAAATAAAAAAAATCCTCAACAGTCATATCCTCTATTAAATATAAACGCTGATTCCTTTATATTGAGCCTTGGCCACTACAGAAAAACAAATATAAGTAACGCACTATACCAATCACTGTTCTTATGTATCTCATCAGAACTTAAAACTAGATTTTATATTTATATACATCATTTGCTGTGACATTTGAATATGGCCAAATCTTGAATATAGGCATCATGCTTCTATATTCACTGCAGAAGCTTTTGCTATTCTGCAAGCAACCCTCAGCAATTCACCAGCACCTTCTAAACAAAAACAATACGGAAAGTATCCCCCTTACCTGGACTTCCAGGTACCGAGAAAGAAGCTTTAACTACATCGCTGAAGAGGGGTCAATTGTTTCCATCCAGGACGAAGTCGTCTGAACGCTACAATACCAACAAGCTATTTTACACCTAGATATTGAAAGCAGTTGTCGACGATATCATCAGAGTACAGAGCCCATAGATCATATCATCAACGGGTGTTTTACACTAGCAAATAATTACTATCTGAACAGACACAACAACGTAACCAAAATCGTGCACCAGGAACTAGCTCTTAGATCCAAATTAGTCGATATGAAAACACCTCATTATATATGTCAACAAAAATTCTTTTTGTTAAGCTCAGACTTGAAGCTACACTGGATCAAACAGATCACACAATATTGGCCAACCGACTGGATATGATATGGATCGACAAAATAAATAAAAAAGGCTTTCTCATAGACGTAGCAGTTACACTGTCTTCAAATTCAAACCGAACGTTTGCCGAAAAAATTGCAAAATATACCAAACTTGCTCATGAAATAAAATCTGCAGAATGATTAAATAAAATGCACGACTGCTCTTGAAGATAAAGTTACTATTTATGCTAAGCCCTTTAAATTAAAAATTTGTAAATGAATGGTAAATTTGGATTTAAAAAAAAAATTTGAATTTTTTTTTTGAAATATCATTTTTTCGAAAACTATTCAGTATTTTTTTTTCAAATTTTAGTTTTTAAATGTTGATAAATAATATCTTAAAAATGGCGTACCAATTTTTTTTATATGGAAAAAATAATTTTTCTTAAAAACGCCTCTAACGATTTTCAAATTTTTTTTTCTAAAAATATGTCATTATAGAAGAAATCAAATTGCATACTTTGTTTTGAGGTTAAATTCATATAAAAAGCTGTTTTAGTCATTTGAAAATCGAATTTTATGCTTTTTTAATTGTTTTTTTCTAAAAGTTTTAGAAAAAAACAATTGAAAAAGCATAAAATTCGATTTTCAAATGACTAAAACAGCTTTTTATATGAATTTAACCTCAAAACAAAGTATGCAATTTGATTTCTTCTATAATGACACATTTTTAGAAAAAAAAAATTTGAAAATCGTTAGAGGCGTTTTTAAGAAAAATTATTTTTTCCATATAAAAAAAAATTGGTACGCCATTTTTAAGGTATTATTTATCAACATTTAAAAACTAAAATTTGAAAAAAAAATATTGAATAGTTTTCGAAAAAATGATATTTCAAAAAAAAAATTCAAATTTTTTTTTAAAATCCAAAAAAATAATTTTCGAAATTTTTTTTACTAAATATTATTACGGCAACTTAGCATCCATGTAAAAAAAAATGGTTAAAAGTGATTGAGTCATGAAGGAGAAAATCAGAATTAAAAAAAAAAACGGTTCTATGGCAGGTACCGTTAATAATAATAATAATAATCCAGCCGATTCGTTTTTGTGCAATAGACTATCAAATCTTTAAATTCAATTCCCCAAAAACTAAGATTTGGCATACAGACCAATTTACAGCAGTTGAAATGCAAGTTTATGGCACAATTTGTACAGAATTTAGAACGGGGTCGCAAATGGCCAGTGTTTGTTCCTGTAAAAAAGAGTATAGTGCCAAAGTTGCTAAAAAGTTTAGATGGGCATAACTGCGCTTTCGATTACTTTTCATTAAAACCTGACCGAAATTACTTGTTTTTACACGTATATCTAGTATATCGCACATTTTTTATCAGGAAGTAATACAAAAATAAACAAATAAGTATAAAGAACGGTACCAAAAAAAAGGGTATAGATTCTAATAATTTTATAAGTATTTCAGAATTCCATTTCCTACTAGTGTAAGGCTATGGTGACCAAAATGGGAACATAGTGTTAGTTCTTCGTCAAACACTTCTTTTAATACATTTATCAAAATCACACATTTTAAAAAGTCAGATTTCAAAGTTGAAATGAGAACTAATAGCTAAATTCAAATAAAAATTGCTGAAATTCATTACCAAACAACATCTCTTAAACTCTTTGCCACAGCAGCAGCATAGATGCTCATGTCTCCATACCCTGAGCGAAATTTCTTGTTTCTACACTTACAACATCTAGTATACCGCACATTTTTTATCAGGAAGTAATAAAAAAATAAACAAATAAGTATAAAGAACGGTACAAAAAAAATGCTATAGATTCTAATAATTTTATAAGTATTTCAGAATTCCATTTCCTACTAGTGTAGTTCTTCGTCAAACACTCCTTTTAATCAGGGTTGTAACACAGCTCAAAAGTGAGCTGCGCTCAGCTCACAGCTCAGCTCTTATTTGAGCTAGCTCACATTTGAGCTTATGAACCAGCTCAAATTAATGAGCTCAAATGTGAGCTAGCTGAAATGTGAGCTAGCTCAAATCAGAACTGACCTGTGAGCTGAGCTGCGATTTGAGCTGAGCTGTCGTTTGAGCTGAGCTGTCATTGGAGCTGAGCTTCATTTGAGCTGAGCTATCATTTGAGCTGAGCTGTTGATTTGAGCTGAGGTATTGATTTGAGCTGAGCTGAGCTATAATTTGAGCTGAGCTGTCATTTGGGCTGAGCTGATTTAAGATGAGCTGAAGAGCTGAAGTAAACCGAGCTGAACCGACCCAAAATATTCTACGTAAAACTGAATGCAGTAAAACTAAATTTTGATATAATGTAGATTAGATATAATAATGATATAATATAATATTATATAATTGGGAAGAAAAATGGTGTGGAAGTAGGTATAGTAAGTTAAGTTACGATTTGTACTATTTTTGCAAGTTACAACATCGAGGCGGAAGATAGGGCAAGTGAAATATATATCTTTAAAGAAACACCATAAATATTAATAAAAAAAACTTCTCGATAATAGAATTTTTTCTAGAAATCGATAATTACCCATTTTGATCGCAAAATAGATTTTATTAAATAACTTCTTAGGTACTGGGAAGGTTTCTAATTGTATTGTATAATGTAAAAAATTTATGAGGATAATAAAAATATGTTGGGTTACGATCAGTAAGGGAACATTAGGGCAATAAAAGTAAACCGATGGTATATATGTATATATTGCGATTTCAAAAGTCAGGTAGTTAGGATTTTCTTGAAGTATTTGCAATCAATGGTCATCAGTGGTTTTTCCGATATCCTTTTGGTGAATAAGATATACATTAATGCAAGTTTAGGTAACTGATTGGTAATGAAAGGGTTGTAATTGAAATAAGAAAACCCAAAATTTTACAATGGGTGATTCTAGTAAATTTGTATATTTTAACCTGTTAGAAAAACAGAACGACTGTATAAATGCATTTTGTAAAATATCAGTCACCAGTCACCAATTATAATTGTCCGAGTGTCAGTGACAACTTATTCTCTATCAAAAATAATCTTTTATTATGTTTGCTAAGCAATAGTTAACAAATCTACCATACCTACAAGTATAACAAGTATTTAACTTCAATCTACAAACATGCAATTCATAGAGCAGAAATATGATTTTAGGATATATCCATAATGTAAAGTTACGACAACACCAGATTATTCAATTTGCAATGTTTTACCAAAAAAAAAATTAAATCAACTCTTACCATAGAAGAAATCAGCGCAACTGGACTGAATTAACTTAGCTCAGCTTAGATGAGCTCAGCACAACACAGCTCAATCAGCTCAGCTCAAGTAACAGCCCGGCTCAAGTAACAGCTCAGCTCAAGTAACAGCTCAGCTCAACTTACAGCTCAGCTCAACTTACAGCTCAGTTCAAATCAGCTCAGCTCAGCTCAACTAACAACTCAGCTCAACTAACAGCTCAGCTCAACCGGCAGCTCAAATTTGAGCTAGCTAAAAAAATGAGCTAGATCACAATGAGCTAGCTCAAAAAAAGAGCTTGCTCAATTTTGAGCTGAGCTGAAATTTGAGCTTTTTGCATCTCTGCTTTTAATACATTTATCAAAATCACACATTTAAAAAGTCAGATTTCAAAGTTGAAATGAGAACTAATAGCTAAATTCAAATAAAAATTGCTGAAATTCATTACCAAACAACATCTCTTAAACTCTTTGCCACAGCAGCAGAATAGATGCTCATGTCTCCATACATATAGATGGCAATACATAAGTAGAACATTACCCGGCCGAAATCGTTGAAAAATAGTCCAGCCATTTCACCCATTTCGACTTTCTTATCGAGCATGTAATATTGTGATCTTTGCGATGATAGTGGTATTTGTTCCAGATCACCATCAGTTCCAGAAGTTACCAATAATTGTGTACCGCGAGGCAATAATGTTTCTGTTGGATCATCGGTGTCGAGTTCATCTGTGTTTTCAGCTGCTGCGGCTGTCTGATCTCTTTTTAGATATTGCAAACGTTGCCACTGAATGACAGCATTCGCACAAGACATGGTCTCAATGACAAAAGTAGCCGTCATATAACTTATGCCAGCGAGAATGGCTATAATTGAAATGCTCAGAAGCCATCCAGCCTTAGCAAAAACTGCAGGCAAAGTTAGGGCTCCAGTGCCAACAATGAGATTGAAAACGAATATGAAGCCAATCTTTATGAAAACAAAAGAATTATTTTTTTTTTTTTAATATGGGTTTTGATTGGAAGAAAAGAAAAAGCGATCACATAGGCATAGATTAATGTAAAATAAAAACCCAAGTTGGATATTCGTCTCCAGTTCGTATGCGATATGGCATTTTTATTATCGTTAAAATATCAGTTTATTTATATTCAAGTAATATAAATGTAGGAATTTGTTTTTAATCGTTTCACTTTATAGTAACTACAAACAAAAGTATTCGTGCAGTTTCTGTTGCACAGTATCGGTGATATTTTTTTATTTATTTAATGCGGCAGCCGTTGCATAGTCAGGTAGATAGAAATATTTTATCAAAAAATAGTTAATTTCAACAAAAGAAAAACCCAAACAAAAGAGATAGGACACAAAATTTCTTTTCTTTTCTTTGTTTTTTTAAAGCCTTTTGATCATAGATAAACCAATACCAAGATATGAAACCAAGCTGTCAAATGAATTTTGCCACCAAGCTGAAAAACAGATGATTTGCCATCAAAAACAGATGATTTGCTACAAGGTTTGCTATGGGTGCGTGTTTTTCGCACACATATAAACTCCCCGCAGCAAATCAGCTGTTTCTCTCCTTATAGTTTTGTTGTTGGTTTTCAAATTTATTCACCGACATAAAATCGAATTACAAATACAACAATGTAAACAATCGGGTTTTGGGGGGTGAAACGTACGAAGTTTTCGTATCTTGGTATTGGTTTATCTATGCTTTTGATTATTTTAACCATAGACTAATCAATACCCAGATATAAAACCCATGATCATGATAAACAGAAAACAAGGTATGCTCATTTAGCATTTTGACAGTTTTTCTGGGATGTCATCATTGTATATATATTCTTATATACAATGATGTCATTCATAGTCATCTTTCTCATGGGCCGAACGTCAAATTGGATTTGAAGAAAACATCTTTATAATTAAAAACAACAACAATGCAATTACAATTTGCAACAACAAACTCGATTTTCAGCGTCGATGACTTACGTCATCATTTTTTTCATAATAAGCATACCTTGTTTTTTCTTTGTAATGGAGGAAAATAAAACACATGATAAACAGAAAACAAGGTATGCTTATTATGAGCGCCATGTCGCCATATTGGAAAACTGATGACGTAGTAGTCATCTCTGATGCTGACAATCGAGTTTTTTTCAGTTTCATTGTTGTTGTTTTCAATACAAAAAAATGTTTTGTCCAAACCCATAACTGACGTTCGGGCGAACTGCCGATGAGAAAAATGACTATGACGTCACAGATAGCCTGCCAAAAATTTAATGAGCATACCTTGTTTTTTGTTTATCATGCCCAGACCCACGATAAACAGAAAACAAGGTATGCTCATTAGATTTTTGGCAGGTTTTCTGTGACGTCATAGTCATCTTTCTCATGGGCAGTTCGCCCGAACGTCAGTTATGGATTTGGAAAAAATATTTTTTTTTAATTGAAAACAACAACAATGAAACTGAAAAAAAACTCGATTGTCAGCATCGAAGATGACTACTACGTCATCAATTATCCAAAATGGCGACAAGGCGTTCATAATAAGCATACCTTGTTTTCTGTTTATCATGCAATGTGTCTACATGTCATGTAGGTCTTTGGTTATGATTAATAACCAAAGCTCTGAACGCTTTCATCCGAACTTCGAACTTTCGAACTTCGAACGAAACGAAATGGAACGGAATGAAATATGTCCATGTCTGTCTCTATCTGTCTGTGTGTATTTGTCTCTTTCTCTTAACGAAACTATAGATCACCGGAACCTTCGAGAAGAAATGAGAGGAGTATAAATTCGAGCTCGAAGAAGGAGATCGACACAGTTTAGTTTTGACAGTGATAAAGATAAGTGATTGTGAAAGTGTAATTTGGAAGTGTTAATTTTTCTAAATTGTAAAGAGGAATATTGTAAAACAGTTTGTAATAGATTAAAGTGTTTGTTAATTTGCAAGTAAATAAAAGTGTATAGTAAAAAATAGAAATAAGTTTTATTTCGAACCCAGAAAACATTACAATATAATAAATATAGATGGAACTATACTCAGAGGCACAATTAATCGCCCACCTCTGTTAAGTCTCACTATGTGTTCTGTTGATAAGTAAGGTTTATCATAATTATTTATTATGAAACCAGCTCTGACTAACCAAATATCTCAAAAATTTGACATTTGGTGATATTTGTTTAATCAGAGGTTGTTCTTGAACCCGGGAAATAACTAACGAAATCATGAAAAAACTGGGTGGGCGGTTAGATGTTCCTCTGAGTGTATATATACCTAGTAAGAAAAGCAATGTACACATGAAAACTCTCTCATATACATATTACCAAAATGTTAGTATTAACTTAAATCGAAAAAAGAACTCTAAGAATAATACAACCAACCTACCTATCACCACGCAATTAGAAGGAGCATCAAGGCTATCCTTGTAACACCACTCAAAACCATTCTTTCGGAAGCAGGCCTTCCCTCTGTTTAGCAACGTTTTGAACAAATCATCTCATATCTAATGGTAAAATTAGTCGTCTCCACAAATTCAGTTATCAATGAAGACATTCTTGAAGTCATGGACCACAAGTGCAAGAAATGTATTCCATCAGCAATAATCACAATTATCGACAAAGCTCGCGAAATGGAAATATCACCAAAAATAAAAAAAATCCTCAACAGTCATATCCTCTATTAAATATAAACGCTGATTCCTTTATATTGAGCCTTGGCCACTACAGAAAAACAAATATAAGTAACGCACTATACCAATCACTGTTCTTATGTATCTCATCAGAACTTAAAACTAGATTTTATATTTATATACATCATTTGCTGTGACATTTGAATATGGCCAAATCTTGAATATAGGCATCATGCTTCTATATTCACTGCAGAAGCTTTTGCTATTCTGCAAGCAACCCTCAGCAATTCACCAGCACCTTCTAAACAAAAACAATACGGAAAGTATCCCCCTTACCTGGACTTCCAGGTACCGAGAAAGAAGCTTTAACTACATCGCTGAAGAGGGGTCAATTGTTTCCATCCAGGACGAAGTCGTCTGAACGCTACAATACCAACAAGCTATTTTACACCTAGATATTGAAAGCAGTTGTCGACGATATCATCAGAGTACAGAGCCCATAGATCATATCATCAACGGGTGTTTTACACTAGCAAATAATTACTATCTGAACAGACACAACAACGTAACCAAAATCGTGCACCAGGAACTAGCTCTTAGATCCAAATTAGTCGATATGAAAACACCTCATTATATATGTCAACAAAAATTCTTTTTGTTAAGCTCAGACTTGAAGCTACACTGGATCAAACAGATCACACAATATTGGCCAACCGACTGGATATGATATGGATCGACAAAATAAATAAAAAAGGCTTTCTCATAGACGTAGCAGTTACACTGTCTTCAAATTCAAACCGAACGTTTGCCGAAAAAATTGCAAAATATACCAAACTTGCTCATGAAATAAAATCTGCAGAATGATTAAATAAAATGCACGACTGCTCTTGAAGATAAAGTTACTATTTATGCTAAGCCCTTTAAATTAAAAATTTGTAAATGAATGGTAAATTTGGATTTAAAAAAAAAATTTGAATTTTTTTTTTGAAATATCATTTTTTCGAAAACTATTCAGTATTTTTTTTTCAAATTTTAGTTTTTAAATGTTGATAAATAATATCTTAAAAATGGCGTACCAATTTTTTTTATATGGAAAAAATAATTTTTCTTAAAAACGCCTCTAACGATTTTCAAATTTTTTTTTCTAAAAATATGTCATTATAGAAGAAATCAAATTGCATACTTTGTTTTGAGGTTAAATTCATATAAAAAGCTGTTTTAGTCATTTGAAAATCGAATTTTATGCTTTTTTAATTGTTTTTTTCTAAAAGTTTTAGAAAAAAACAATTACGAAAAGTTTTAGAAAAAAACAATTAAAAAAGCATAAAATTCGATTTTCAAATGACTAAAACAGCTTTTTATATGAATTTAACCTCAAAACAAAGTATGCAATTTGATTTCTTCTATAATGACACATTTTTAGAAAAAAAAATTTGAAAATCGTTAGAGGCGTTTTTAAGAAAAATTATTTTTTCCATATAAAAAAAAATTGGTACGCCATTTTTAAGGTATTATTTATCAACATTTAAAAACTAAAATTTGAAAAAAAAATATTGAATAGTTTTCGAAAAAATGATATTTCAAAAAAAAAATTCAAATTTTTTTTTAAAATCCAAAAAAATAATTTTCGAAATTTTTTTTACTAAATATTATTACGGCAACTTAGCATCCATGTAAAAAAAAATGGTTAAAAGTGATTGAGTCATGAAGGAGAAAATCAGAATTAAAAAAAAAAACGGTTCTATGGCAGGTACCGTTAATAATAATAATAATAATCCAGCCGATTCGTTTTTGTGCAATAGACTATCAAATCTTTAAATTCAATTCCCCAAAAACTAAGATTTGGCATACAGACCAATTTACAGCAGTTGAAATGCAAGTTTATGGCACAATTTGTACAGAATTTAGAACGGGGTCGCAAATGGCCAGTGTTTGTTCCTGTAAAAAAGAGTATAGTGCCAAAGTTGCTAAAAAGCTTAGATGGGCATAACTGCGCTTTCGATTACTTTTCATTAAAACCTGACCGAAATTACTTGTTTTTACACGTATATCTAGTATATCGCACATTTTTTATCAGGAAGTAATACAAAAATAAACAAATAAGTATAAAGAACGGTACCAAAAAAAAGGGTATAGATTCTAATAATTTTATAAGTATTTCAGAATTCCATTTCCTACTAGTGTAAGGCTATGGTGACCAAAATGGGAACATAGTGTTAGTTCTTCGTCAAACACTTCTTTTAATACATTTATCAAAATCACACATTTTAAAAAGTCAGATTTCAAAGTTGAAATGAGAACTAATAGCTAAATTCAAATAAAAATTGCTGAAATTCATTACCAAACAACATCTCTTAAACTCTTTGCCACAGCAGCAGCATAGATGCTCATGTCTCCATACCCTGAGCGAAATTTCTTGTTTCTACACTTACAACATCTAGTATACCGCACATTTTTTATCAGGAAGTAATAAAAAAATAAACAAATAAGTATAAAGAACGGTACAAAAAAAATGCTATAGATTCTAATAATTTTATAAGTATTTCAGAATTCCATTTCCTACTAGTGTAGTTCTTCGTCAAACACTCCTTTTAATCAGGGTTGTAACACAGCTCAAAAGTGAGCTGCGCTCAGCTCACAGCTCAGCTCTTATTTGAGCTAGCTCACATTTGAGCTTATGAACCAGCTCAAATTAATGAGCTCAAATGTGAGCTAGCTGAAATGTGAGCTAGCTCAAATCAGAACTGACCTGTGAGCTGAGCTGCGATTTGAGCTGAGCTGTCGTTTGAGCTGAGCTGTCATTGGAGCTGAGCTTCATTTGAGCTGAGCTATCATTTGAGCTGAGCTGTTGATTTGAGCTGAGGTATTGATTTGAGCTGAGCTGAGCTATAATTTGAGCTGAGCTGTCATTTGGGCTGAGCTGATTTAAGATGAGCTGAAGAGCTGAAGTAAACCGAGCTGAACCGACCCAAAATATTCTACGTAAAACTGAATGCAGTAAAACTAAATTTTGATATAATGTAGATTAGATATAATAATGATATAATATAATATTATATAATTGGGAAGAAAAATGGTGTGGAAGTAGGTATAGTAAGTTAAGTTACGATTTGTACTATTTTTGCAAGTTACAACATCGAGGCGGAAGATAGGGCAAGTGAAATATATATCTTTAAAGAAACACCATAAATATTAATAAAAAAAACTTCTCGATAATAGAATTTTTTCTAGAAATCGATAATTACCCATTTTGATCGCAAAATAGATTTTATTAAATAACTTCTTAGGTACTGGGAAGGTTTCTAATTGTATTGTATAATGTAAAAAATTTATGAGGATAATAAAAATATGTTGGGTTACGATCAGTAAGGGAACATTAGGGCAATAAAAGTAAACCGATGGTATATATGTATATATTGCGATTTCAAAAGTCAGGTAGTTAGGATTTTCTTGAAGTATTTGCAATCAATGGTCATCAGTGGTTTTTCCGATATCCTTTTGGTGAATAAGATATACATTAATGCAAGTTTAGGTAACTGATTGGTAATGAAAGGGTTGTAATTGAAATAAGAAAACCCAAAATTTTACAATGGGTGATTCTAGTAAATTTGTATATTTTAACCTGTTAGAAAAACAGAACGACTGTATAAATGCATTTTGTAAAATATCAGTCACCAGTCACCAATTATAATTGTCCGAGTGTCAGTGACAACTTATTCTCTATCAAAAATAATCTTTTATTATGTTTGCTAAGCAATAGTTAACAAATCTACCATACCTACAAGTATAACAAGTATTTAACTTCAATCTACAAACATGCAATTCATAGAGCAGAAAAATGATTTTAGGATATATCCATAATGTAAAGTTACGACAACACCAGATTATTCAATTTGCAATGTTTTACCAAAAAAAAATTAAATCAACTCTTACCATAGAAGAAATCAGCGCAACTGGACTGAATTAACTTAGCTCAGCTTAGATGAGCTCAGCACAACACAGCTCAATCAGCTCAGCTCAAGTAACAGCCCGGCTCAAGTAACAGCTCAGCTCAAGTAACAGCTCAGCTCAACTTACAGCTCAGCTCAACTTACAGCTCAGTTCAATTCAGCTCAGCTCAGCTCAACTAACAACTCAGCTCAACTAACAGCTCAGCTCAACCGGCAGCTCAAATTTGAGCTAGCTAAAAAAATGAGCTAGATCACAATGAGCTAGCTCAAAAAAAGAGCTTGCTCAATTTTGAGCTGAGCTGAAATTTGAGCTTTTTGCATCTCTGCTTTTAATACATTTATCAAAATCACACATTTAAAAAGTCAGATTTCAAAGTTGAAATGAGAACTAATAGCTAAATTCAAATAAAAATTGCTGAAATTCATTACCAAACAACATCTCTTAAACTCTTTGCCACAGCAGCAGAATAGATGCTCATGTCTCCATACATATAGATGGCAATACATAAGTAGAACATTACCCGGCCGAAATCGTTGAAAAATAGTCCAGCCATTTCACCCATTTCGACTTTCTTATCGAGCATGTAATATTGTGATCTTTGCGATGATAGTGGTATTTGTTCCAGATCACCATCAGTTCCAGAAGTTACCAATAATTGTGTACCGCGAGGCAATAATGTTTCTGTTGGATCATCGGTGTCGAGTTCATCTGTGTTTTCAGCTGCTGCAGCTGTCTGATCTCTTTTTAGATATTGCAAACGTTGCCACTGAATGACAGCATTCGCACAAGACATGGTCTCAATGACAAAAGTAGCCGTCATATAACTTATGCCAGCGAGAATGGCTATAATTGAAATGCTCAGAAGCCATCCAGCCTTAGCAAAAACTGCAGGCAAAGTTAGGGCTCCAGTGCCAACAATGAGATTGAAAACGAATATGAAGCCAATCTTTATGAAAACAAAAGAATTATTTTTTTTTTTTTTAATATGGGTTTTGATTGGAAGAAAAGAAAAAGCGATCACATAGGCATAGATTAATGTAAAATACAAACCCAAGTTGGATATTCGTCTCCAGTTCGTATGCGATATGGCATTTTTATTATCGTTAAAATATCAGTTTATTTATATTCAAGTAATATAAATGTAGGAATTTGTTTTTAATCGTTTCACTTTATAGTAACTACAAACAAAAGTATTCGTGCAGTTTCTGTTGCACAGTATCGGTGATATTTTTTTATTTATTTAATGCGGCAGCCTTTGCATAGTCAGGTAGATAGAAATATTTTATCAAAAAATAGTTAATTTCAACAAAAGAAAAACCCAAACAAAAGAGATAGGACACAAAATTTCTTTTCTTTTCTTTGTTTTTTTAAAGCCTTTTGATCATAGATAAACCAATACCAAGATATAACCCATGATAAACAGAAAACAAGGTATGCTCATTAAATTTTTGGCAGGTTTTCTGTGACGTCATAGTCATCTTTCTCATCGGCAGTTCGCCCCAACGTCAGTTATGGATTTGCACAAAACATTTTTTTGTATTAAAAACAACAACAATGAAACTGAAAAAAACTCGATTGTCAGCATCGGAGATGACTACTACGTCATCAGTTTTCCAAAATGGCCGACGTGGCTTTTATAATAAGCATACCTTGTTTTCTGTTTATCATGTATGAAACCAAGCTGTCAAATGAATTTTGCCACCAAGCTGAAAAACAGATGATTTGCCATCAAAAACAGATGATTTGCTACAAGGTTTGCTATGGGTGCGTGTTTTTCGCACACATATAAACTCCCCGCAGCAAATCAGCTGTTTCTCTCCTTATAATTTTGTTGTTGGTTTTCAAATTTATTCACCGACATAAAATCGAATTACAAATACAACAATGTAAACAATCGGGTTTTGGGGGGTGAAACGTACGAAGTTTTCGTATCTTGGTATTGGTTTATCTATGCTTTTGATTATTTTAACCATAGACTAATCAATACCCAGATATAAAACCCATGATCATGATAAACAGAAAACAAGGTATGCTCATTTAGCATTTTGACAGTTTTTCTGGGATGTCATCATTGTATATATATTCTTATATACAATGATGTCATTCATAGTCATCTTTCTCATGGGCCGAACGTCAAATTGGATTTGAAGAAAACATCTTTATAATTAAAAACAACAACAATGCAATTACAATTTGCAACAACAAACTCGATTTTCAGCGTCGATGACTTACGTCATCATTTTTTTCATAATAAGCATACCTTGTTTTTTCTTTGTAATGGAGGAAAATAAAACACATGATAAACAGAAAACAAGGTATGCTTATTATGAGCGCCATGTCGCCATATTGGAAAACTGATGACGTAGTAGTCATCTCTGATGCTGACAATCGAGTTTTTTTCAGTTTCATTGTTGTTGTTTTCAATACAAAAAAATGTTTTGTCCAAACCCATAACTGACGTTCGGGCGAACTGCCGATGAGAAAAATGACTATGACGTCACAGATAGCCTGCCAAAAATTTAATGAGCATACCTTGTTTTTTGTTTATCATGCCCAGACCCACGATAAACAGAAAACAAGGTATGCTCATTAGATTTTTAGCAGGTTTTCTGTGACGTCATAGTCATCTTTCTCATGGGCAGTTCGCCCGAACGTCAGTTATGGATTTGGAAAAAATATTTTTTTTAATTGAAAACAACAACAATGAAACTGAAAAAAAACTCGATTGTCAGCATCGAAGATGACTACTACGTCATCAATTATCCAAAATGGCGACAAGGCGTTCATAATAAGCATACCTTGTTTTCTGTTTATCATGCAATGTGTCTACATGTCATGTAGGTCTTTGGTTATGATTAATAACCAAAGCTCTGAACGCTTTCATCCGAACTTCGAACTTTCGAACTTCGAACGAAACGAAATGGAACGGAATGAAATATGTCCATGTCTGTCTCTATCTGTCTGTGTGTATTTGTCTCTTTCTCTTAACGAAACTATAGATCACCGGAACCTTCGAGAAGAAATGAGAGGAGTATAAATTCGAGCTCGAAGAAGGAGATCGACACAGTTTAGTTTTGACAGTGATAAAGATAAGTGATTGTGAAAGTGTAATTTGGAAGTGTTAATTTTTCTAAATTGTTAAGAGGAATATTGTAAAACAGTTTGTAATAGATTAAAGTGTTTGTTAATTTGCAAGTAAATAAAAGTGTATAGTAAAAAGTAGAAATAAGTTTTATTTCGAACCCAGAAAACATTACAATATAATAAATATAGATGGAACTATACTCAGAGGCACAATTAATCGCCCACCTTAACAAAGTCTCACTATGTGTTCTGTTGATAAGTAAGGTTTATCATAATTATTTATTATGAAACCAGCTCTGACTAACCAAATATCTCAAAAATTTGACATTTGGTGATATTTGTTTAATCAGAGGTTGTTCTTGAACCCGGGAAATAACTAACGAAATCATGAAAAAACTGGGTGGGCGGTTAGATGTTCCTCTGAGTGTATATATACCTAGTAAGAAAAGCAATGTACACATGAAAACTCTCTCATATACATATTACCAAAATGTTAGTATTAACTTAAATCGAAAAAAGAACTCTAAGAATAATACAACCAACCTACCTATCACCACGCAATTAGAAGGAGCATCAAGGCTATCCTTGTAACACCACTCAAAACCATTCTTTCGGAAGCAGGCCTTCCCTCTGTTTAGCAACGTTTTGAACAAATCATCTCATATCTAATGGTAAAATTAGTCGTCTCCACAAATTCAGTTATCAATGAAGACATTCTTGAAGTCATGGACCACAAGTGCAAGAAATGTATTCCATCAGCAATAATCACAATTATCGACAAAGCTCGCGAAATGGAAATATCACCAAAAATAAAAAAAATCCTCAACAGTCATATCCTCTATTAAATATAAACGCTGATTCCTTTATATTGAGCCTTGGCCACTACAGAAAAACAAATATAAGTAACGCACTATACCAATCACTGTTCTTATGTATCTCATCAGAACTTAAAACTAGATTTTATATTTATATACATCATTTGCTGTGACATTTGAATATGGCCAAATCTTGAATATAGGCATCATGCTTCTATATTCACTGCAGAAGCTTTTGCTATTCTGCAAGCAACCCTCAGCAATTCACCAGCACCTTCTAAACAAAAACAATACGGAAAGTATCCCCCTTACCTGGACTTCCAGGTACCGAGAAAGAAGCTTTAACTACATCGCTGAAGAGGGGTCAATTGTTTCCATCCAGGACGAAGTCGTCTGAACGCTACAATACCAACAAGCTATTTTACACCTAGATATTGAAAGCAGTTGTCGACGATATCATCAGAGTACAGAGCCCATAGATCATATCATCAACGGGTGTTTTACACTAGCAAATAATTACTATCTGAACAGACACAACAACGTAACCAAAATCGTGCACCAGGAACTAGCTCTTAGATCCAAATTAGTCGATATGAAAACACCTCATTATATATGTCAACAAAAATTCTTTTTGTTAAGCTCAGACTTGAAGCTACACTGGATCAAACAGATCACACAATATTGGCCAACCGACTGGATATGATATGGATCGACAAAATAAATAAAAAAGGCTTTCTCATAGACGTAGCAGTTACACTGTCTTCAAATTCAAACCGAACGTTTGCCGAAAAAATTGCAAAATATACCAAACTTGCTCATGAAATAAAATCTGCAGAATGATTAAATAAAATGCACGACTGCTCTTGAAGATAAAGTTACTATTTATGCTAAGCCCTTTAAATTAAAAATTTGTAAATGAATGGTAAATTTGGATTTAAAAAAAAAATTTGAATTTTTTTTTTGAAATATCATTTTTTCGAAAACTATTCATTTTTTATTTATTTATTTATTGCCTATAAGTATAAACTTTCTTAGACTTAACAATTTATATGTTGTATATACATTCTTACAATATTATATTTACATAAAACAAGAAAATAATTTACTTAATATTACTCGATTTTAATAGCTTTCATTATTTCTTTTTTAAATACATCTCTAGAACATTCCAAATCTATTACATGAGCATATTTATTAAACATTTTACAAGCTCTAGAAACAGGTTCATTGCTACCATAGTTTGTTGTATGTGTGGGAATAAAGAAAAAATGGTTCACCCTTGGTCTTAAGCATCGAGCTGGGTTGTATGGCCTAAACAACATTAGTAATGGAGGACAATTTATATGACCCGTAACAATATCTCTCACAAAAGAAATCAGAAAGTATTCTCTTCTGGCTTCGAGACTCATTAAATCAATGAGAGTACACCGATCTTTATAAGGAGGCAAAGGCAAATTCCATTCAAGCTGCCGAAGCGAATATCTTGTGAATCTTTTTTGGATATTTTCAATTCGATTCGAAGCGTTTTTATAATACGGGCACCAAACAACACTACAATATTCCAGAACAGGACGAACGAAATTAACATAGAGAGATTTAAAGGTGTATGGACACTTAAAATCTTTAGAGTTTCTAGTGATAAATCCCAGAAGAGAGTTGCCTCTAGAAACAATATAGTCTACATGCATTTTGAACTCTAACTTAGAATCAAATATGACACCTAAATCCTTATGATTGTATACTCTCCGAAGCTCGTTGTCTGACAATTTATAATTAAAAATCAACGTAGAGAAGGATCTTGAAAAAGAGAGTATACTACATTTTTCGACATTTAAGGAAAGGTCATTTAAAATACACCAATGATAAAAATTATTTAAGTCACTCTGTAATTGAGAAAAATCTACAACAGATTTAATAACTTTATATATTTTTACGTCATCAGCGAAAATTAGACATGAAGAAAACGAAATATGGCTAGGCAAATCGTTAATAAACAGTAAGAACAACAATGGGCCCAAATGACTGCCTTGGGGAACTCCGAGACATTTAAAACCATCTTTGATACTTCTGGACCAATTTTCACATATTGAATGCGATTAGTTAAATAACTCTCGATCCATTTCAATAATTTAGCATGAAAACCTAATGATTTAAGTTTTTGTAAGAGTATTGTGTGGTTGACTCTATCGAACGCTTTCGAAAAGTCAGTGTAGACAACATCTACTTGACTTCCATTTTCAACTGCATTCACACAGAAATTCGTTAATAACGTCAGATTTGTTGTAGTAGATTTCCCACTGACAAACCCATGTTGAAAAGGCGATATAAAATCTTTAACGGCTTCATATATTCTCTTTTTAACTAAAGATTCAAAAACTTTTGGAATTACTTGAAGCTTAGCAATGGGCCTATAGTTTGCTACAGATTGCTTAGACCCCGATTTAAAAATCGGAGTTATATACGAGCTTTTCCAATAGTCAAGAAAGACACCTTCACTTAGAGATAAATTGAAAATGTAAACAAGAGGCTTGGATAGATTTGATTTGCAATTTTTCAAAAATAATGCAGGAATATTATCTGTTGGCAAACTAATACTGCTATCAAGACTACCTAGTTCTAAGAGAACTTCGTTCTCTGTTAGTTCTATGTGCCCCATATTTGTTATAGCGTTAATATTATCCATGACATTTTCAGAATTTAATGAACTGATCTTAAAATTTGATTGGAAAAATGATGCGAATAAATCACAAATTGTCTTTAAATCACAACTTTCAGTTTCATTATAGTTCATACAAGTTGGAATACCATAAGTTTTTCGTTTAGAATTTATATATTGCCAAAAACACCTCGAATTCGTTTTTATCTTTGATTCAAGCGACCATAGATATTGACTATGTAAAAATTTTTTTAAAAATTCATATTCTCGACGCATACGGCAATAATCGATTCGACAACTAGAATTAAGTTTACTTTTTTTTTGCATATTCATCATTGCATTCTTTAAACGCGATAAACTCTTGCTATACCAAAGAGGTTTACAATTCTTCTTTATCCGTTTGACAGGTACATAACTAGAAATTACATATTTTAAAACTCCAAAAAAATTTTCATAGTTCTGAGTAACATTATTATTACATAAGAACGAACTCCAATTAATATTACTCAAATAATTGTTAATGCTGTCATAATCAGCCTTATTGAAATCAAATCTGTAAATACTTAGATCTTTACTTTTACAATTAATCCTATAAAAAGAAATAAAATTAATAGAAAATTTTAAGGCACTATGGTGAACATCATTTTTTTCATTATTTAATAATGGAAATTCTTCTTTATATAAACGAACATCAAGTTCTTCATGAACAAAGACTAAATCTAAAATTCTATCAAGAGTGTTCACAACATTATTAATTTGAAAACAATTTAAAGCTGACATTGTGTCTAATACAACAATTTCGCTTTCACTTATTACATTAAACGGAAGTAATGCTTTATCATCGTCTGAATAAATCCACTTAATTCTATTCAAATTAAAATCTCCTAAAACAACTATGTTAGAATTTGAATTTAATTCACTTACTATTGTTTGAACATTATTTACATGAGCAGTATAAATATCTAAGTCTGAACTCGGAGGAATATAAGACAGAAAAAAATATACATCAGTACAACAATTATTATTAGCATTTGAATATGGAAAATTGATTTGTATACATAATTGTTCGATCAAACCTGAAGAATCTGGGAGAGAAATTTGCCTACTCTTAAAACTAGATTTCACCGCAAACAGCACTCCACCTCCTCTTGTTAAACCCGTACAGGCCTGATTTCGATCTCTTCTGTATATATCGTAGTCACTATTACATATTTCGGCATTGAAAACATCATCACTTAACCACGTCTCTGTGAGACATATGACGTCATAGCAACAATCGACTACAGCAGAATAAAAACTTCCAAGCTTCGATCTCATTCCCCCTACATTATGGTAGTATACAGAGAGCGCATTGGAAATATCATCCACGACATCAGCAGCAGCAGCAGCAACACGAGCATTGTGAATATTAGCAACAACAGCAACATCATCAGCATCAAGAGCATTGGGAACATCAGCAACAACAACAAAATTATCAGCATAAAGAGCATTGGGAGCATTATCTTCAACAGCAACAGCAGCATCAATAGAAACATCATCAGAAACATTTATGAAAGCTTCGTTATCGTGTGTATACGAGGTTGATTTTGTAAGAGCAGCAGTAGTATTTATTAGCGATGAGTTTTTTAAAGAGAATTTATAGGTGGTTTTGGTGATAACATTCGCTCTTCGTTTTTTGGAATGTGAATAAACTCTCTTACTTGAACTCCGGTTGGCCAAATTGAAGCTAGCATTAATAGATCGATGTAATTTTCCGGAACTGCAACTTTGAAGTTTAGATAAGAAAGTTGCGATATGTCCTGATCTTTCTTAGTGAGCATAATACACTTAATCACATTTGGGGCAATTTTAAGTAAATCGGCTATAAATGAAGTGATTGATTCCACTGATGTTTTAATGTCTAGGTGAGACAAGTGCAACCACTTCATAATGGGGACAGAAACACCTTGTAGTAACGTTGAAGAGTTATTTCCAATTATACGTTTGCGAGAAAGCATCGTTATGCCATGATAAGGTTCAGGGGCCTGGGGAGGGATAATGACTTGCTCAGTAGCTGGATTTTTACTCGCATAGGTAGAATTGTTGCTTTTATTTTTCTCTTCAGAACTACTTTGAGTAATATTCAACGGTGGATTTGAAGAGCTTTGGGGACACTGACCTAATCTAAAATTGGAATTATCTTTTTTTGCATTTTTTTTCGATTTATTTTTCTTTGCACCATTCACTGATTCTTTTGATAGCTCATATCTTTTTGATTCACTTAGATTAAATTGATCTTTAAGGTCTTTTAAATCAGAAGATAGTTTATCAAGTTTATCAAGTTTATTCAGTATTTTTTTTTCAAATTTTAGTTTTTAAATGTTGATAAATAATATCTTAAAAATGGCGTACCAATTTTTTTTATATGGAAAAAATAATTTTTCTTAAAAACGCCTCTAACGATTTTCAAATTTTTTTTTCTAAAAATATGTCATTATAGAAGAAATCAAATTGCATACTTTGTTTTGAGGTTAAATTCATATAAAAAGCTGTTTTAGTCATTTGAAAATCGAATTTTATGCTTTTTTAATTGTTTTTTTCTAAAAGTTTTAGAAAAAAACAATTACGAAAAGTTTTAGAAAAAAACAATTAAAAAAGCATAAAATTCGATTTTCAAATGACTAAAACAGCTTTTTATATGAATTTAACCTCAAAACAAAGTATGCAATTTGATTTCTTCTATAATGACACATTTTTAGAAAAAAAAATTTGAAAATCGTTAGAGGCGTTTTTAAGAAAAATTATTTTTTCCATATAAAAAAAAATTGGTACGCCATTTTTAAGGTATTATTTATCAACATTTAAAAACTAAAATTTGAAAAAAAAATATTGAATAGTTTTCGAAAAAATGATATTTCAAAAAAAAAATTCAAATTTTTTTTTAAAATCCAAAAAAATAATTTTCGAAATTTTTTTTACTAAATATTATTACGGCAACTTAGCATCCATGTAAAAAAAAATGGTTAAAAGTGATTGAGTCATGAAGGAGAAAATCAGAATTAAAAAAAAAAACGGTTCTATGGCAGGTACCGTTAATAATAATAATAATAATCCAGCCGATTCGTTTTTGTGCAATAGACTATCAAATCTTTAAATTCAATTCCCCAAAAACTAAGATTTGGCATACAGACCAATTTACAGCAGTTGAAATGCAAGTTTATGGCACAATTTGTACAGAATTTAGAACGGGGTCGCAAATGGCCAGTGTTTGTTCCTGTAAAAAAGAGTATAGTGCCAAAGTTGCTAAAAAGCTTAGATGGGCATAACTGCGCTTTCGATTACTTTTCATTAAAACCTGACCGAAATTACTTGTTTTTACACGTATATCTAGTATATCGCACATTTTTTATCAGGAAGTAATACAAAAATAAACAAATAAGTATAAAGAACGGTACCAAAAAAAAGGGTATAGATTCTAATAATTTTATAAGTATTTCAGAATTCCATTTCCTACTAGTGTAAGGCTATGGTGACCAAAATGGGAACATAGTGTTAGTTCTTCGTCAAACACTTCTTTTAATACATTTATCAAAATCACACATTTTAAAAAGTCAGATTTCAAAGTTGAAATGAGAACTAATAGCTAAATTCAAATAAAAATTGCTGAAATTCATTACCAAACAACATCTCTTAAACTCTTTGCCACAGCAGCAGCATAGATGCTCATGTCTCCATACCCTGAGCGAAATTTCTTGTTTCTACACTTACAACATCTAGTATACCGCACATTTTTTATCAGGAAGTAATAAAAAAATAAACAAATAAGTATAAAGAACGGTACAAAAAAAATGCTATAGATTCTAATAATTTTATAAGTATTTCAGAATTCCATTTCCTACTAGTGTAGTTCTTCGTCAAACACTCCTTTTAATCAGGGTTGTAACACAGCTCAAAAGTGAGCTGCGCTCAGCTCACAGCTCAGCTCTTATTTGAGCTAGCTCACATTTGAGCTTATGAACCAGCTCAAATTAATGAGCTCAAATGTGAGCTAGCTGAAATGTGAGCTAGCTCAAATCAGAACTGACCTGTGAGCTGAGCTGCGATTTGAGCTGAGCTGTCGTTTGAGCTGAGCTGTCATTGGAGCTGAGCTTCATTTGAGCTGAGCTATCATTTGAGCTGAGCTGTTGATTTGAGCTGAGGTATTGATTTGAGCTGAGCTGAGCTATAATTTGAGCTGAGCTGTCATTTGGGCTGAGCTGATTTAAGATGAGCTGAAGAGCTGAAGTAAACCGAGCTGAACCGACCCAAAATATTCTACGTAAAACTGAATGCAGTAAAACTAAATTTTGATATAATGTAGATTAGATATAATAATGATATAATATAATATTATATAATTGGGAAGAAAAATGGTGTGGAAGTAGGTATAGTAAGTTAAGTTACGATTTGTACTATTTTTGCAAGTTACAACATCGAGGCGGAAGATAGGGCAAGTGAAATATATATCTTTAAAGAAACACCATAAATATTAATAAAAAAAACTTCTCGATAATAGAATTTTTTCTAGAAATCGATAATTACCCATTTTGATCGCAAAATAGATTTTATTAAATAACTTCTTAGGTACTGGGAAGGTTTCTAATTGTATTGTATAATGTAAAAAATTTATGAGGATAATAAAAATATGTTGGGTTACGATCAGTAAGGGAACATTAGGGCAATAAAAGTAAACCGATGGTATATATGTATATATTGCGATTTCAAAAGTCAGGTAGTTAGGATTTTCTTGAAGTATTTGCAATCAATGGTCATCAGTGGTTTTTCCGATATCCTTTTGGTGAATAAGATATACATTAATGCAAGTTTAGGTAACTGATTGGTAATGAAAGGGTTGTAATTGAAATAAGAAAACCCAAAATTTTACAATGGGTGATTCTAGTAAATTTGTATATTTTAACCTGTTAGAAAAACAGAACGACTGTATAAATGCATTTTGTAAAATATCAGTCACCAGTCACCAATTATAATTGTCCGAGTGTCAGTGACAACTTATTCTCTATCAAAAATAATCTTTTATTATGTTTGCTAAGCAATAGTTAACAAATCTACCATACCTACAAGTATAACAAGTATTTAACTTCAATCTACAAACATGCAATTCATAGAGCAGAAATATGATTTTAGGATATATCCATAATGTAAAGTTACGACAACACCAGATTATTCAATTTGCAATGTTTTACCAAAAAAAAAATTAAATCAACTCTTACCATAGAAGAAATCAGCGCAACTGGACTGAATTAACTTAGCTCAGCTTAGATGAGCTCAGCACAACACAGCTCAATCAGCTCAGCTCAAGTAACAGCCCGGCTCAAGTAACAGCTCAGCTCAAGTAACAGCTCAGCTCAACTTACAGCTCAGCTCAACTTACAGCTCAGTTCAAATCAGCTCAGCTCAGCTCAACTAACAACTCAGCTCAACTAACAGCTCAGCTCAACCGGCAGCTCAAATTTGAGCTAGCTAAAAAAATGAGCTAGATCACAATGAGCTAGCTCAAAAAAAGAGCTTGCTCAATTTTGAGCTGAGCTGAAATTTGAGCTTTTTGCATCTCTGCTTTTAATACATTTATCAAAATCACACATTTAAAAAGTCAGATTTCAAAGTTGAAATGAGAACTAATAGCTAAATTCAAATAAAAATTGCTGAAATTCATTACCAAACAACATCTCTTAAACTCTTTGCCACAGCAGCAGAATAGATGCTCATGTCTCCATACATATAGATGGCAATACATAAGTAGAACATTACCCGGCCGAAATCGTTGAAAAATAGTCCAGCCATTTCACCCATTTCGACTTTCTTATCGAGCATGTAATATTGTGATCTTTGCGATGATAGTGGTATTTGTTCCAGATCACCATCAGTTCCAGAAGTTACCAATAATTGTGTACCGCGAGGCAATAATGTTTCTGTTGGATCATCGGTGTCGAGTTCATCTGTGTTTTCAGCTGCTGCAGCTGTCTGATCTCTTTTTAGATATTGCAAACGTTGCCACTGAATGACAGCATTCGCACAAGACATGGTCTCAATGACAAAAGTAGCCGTCATATAACTTATGCCAGCGAGAATGGCTATAATTGAAATGCTCAGAAGCCATCCAGCCTTAGCAAAAACTGCAGGCAAAGTTAGGGCTCCAGTGCCAACAATGAGATTGAAAACGAATATGAAGCCAATCTTTATGAAAACAAAAGAATTATTTTTTTTTTTTTTAATATGGGTTTTGATTGGAAGAAAAGAAAAAGCGATCACATAGGCATAGATTAATGTAAAATACAAACCCAAGTTGGATATTCGTCTCCAGTTCGTATGCGATATGGCATTTTTATTATCGTTAAAATATCAGTTTATTTATATTCAAGTAATATAAATGTAGGAATTTGTTTTTAATCGTTTCACTTTATAGTAACTACAAACAAAAGTATTCGTGCAGTTTCTGTTGCACAGTATCGGTGATATTTTTTTATTTATTTAATGCGGCAGCCTTTGCATAGTCAGGTAGATAGAAATATTTTATCAAAAAATAGTTAATTTCAACAAAAGAAAAACCCAAACAAAAGAGATAGGACACAAAATTTCTTTTCTTTTCTTTGTTTTTTTAAAGCCTTTTGATCATAGATAAACCAATACCAAGATATAACCCATGATAAACAGAAAACAAGGTATGCTCATTAAATTTTTGGCAGGTTTTCTGTGACGTCATAGTCATCTTTCTCATCGGCAGTTCGCCCCAACGTCAGTTATGGATTTGCACAAAACATTTTTTTGTATTAAAAACAACAACAATGAAACTGAAAAAAACTCGATTGTCAGCATCGGAGATGACTACTACGTCATCAGTTTTCCAAAATGGCCGACGTGGCTTTTATAATAAGCATACCTTGTTTTCTGTTTATCATGTATGAAACCAAGCTGTCAAATGAATTTTGCCACCAAGCTGAAAAACAGATGATTTGCCATCAAAAACAGATGATTTGCTACAAGGTTTGCTATGGGTGCGTGTTTTTCGCACACATATAAACTCCCCGCAGCAAATCAGCTGTTTCTCTCCTTATAATTTTGTTGTTGGTTTTCAAATTTATTCACCGACATAAAATCGAATTACAAATACAACAATGTAAACAATCGGGTTTTGGGGGGTGAAACGTACGAAGTTTTCGTATCTTGGTATTGGTTTATCTATGCTTTTGATTATTTTAACCATAGACTAATCAATACCCAGATATAAAACCCATGATCATGATAAACAGAAAACAAGGTATGCTCATTTAGCATTTTGACAGTTTTTCTGGGATGTCATCATTGTATATATATTCTTATATACAATGATGTCATTCATAGTCATCTTTCTCATGGGCCGAACGTCAAATTGGATTTGAAGAAAACATCTTTATAATTAAAAACAACAACAATGCAATTACAATTTGCAACAACAAACTCGATTTTCAGCGTCGATGACTTACGTCATCATTTTTTTCATAATAAGCATACCTTGTTTTTTCTTTGTAATGGAGGAAAATAAAACACATGATAAACAGAAAACAAGGTATGCTTATTATGAGCGCCATGTCGCCATATTGGAAAACTGATGACGTAGTAGTCATCTCTGATGCTGACAATCGAGTTTTTTTCAGTTTCATTGTTGTTGTTTTCAATACAAAAAAATGTTTTGTCCAAACCCATAACTGACGTTCGGGCGAACTGCCGATGAGAAAAATGACTATGACGTCACAGATAGCCTGCCAAAAATTTAATGAGCATACCTTGTTTTTTGTTTATCATGCCCAGACCCACGATAAACAGAAAACAAGGTATGCTCATTAGATTTTTAGCAGGTTTTCTGTGACGTCATAGTCATCTTTCTCATGGGCAGTTCGCCCGAACGTCAGTTATGGATTTGGAAAAAATATTTTTTTTAATTGAAAACAACAACAATGAAACTGAAAAAAAATCGATTGTCAGCATCGAAGATGACTACTACGTCATCAATTATCCAAAATGGCGACAAGGCGTTCATAATAAGCATACCTTGTTTTCTGTTTATCATGCAATGTGTCTACATGTCATGTAGGTCTTTGGTTATGATTAATAACCAAAGCTCTGAACGCTTTCATCCGAACTTCGAACTTTCGAACTTCGAACGAAACGAAATGGAACGGAATGAAATATGTCCATGTCTGTCTCTATCTGTCTGTGTGTATTTGTCTCTTTCTCTTAACGAAACTATAGATCACCGGAACCTTCGAGAAGAAATGAGAGCAGTATAAATTCGAGCTCGAAGAAGGAGATCGACACAGTTTAGTTTTGACAGTGATAAAGATAAGTGATTGTGAAAGTGTAATTTGGAAGTGTTAATTTTTCTAAATTGTTAAGAGGAATATTGTAAAACAGTTTGTAATAGATTAAAGTGTTTGTTAATTTGCAAGTAAATAAAAGTGTATAGTAAAAAGTAGAAATAAGTTTTATTTCGAACCCAGAAAACATTACAATATAATAAATATAGATGGAACTATACTCAGAGGCACAATTAATCGCCCACCTTAACAAAGTCTCACTATGTGTTCTGTTGATAAGTAAGGTTTATCATAATTATTTATTATGAAACCAGCTCTGACTAACCAAATATCTCAAAAATTTGACATTTGGTGATATTTGTTTAATCAGAGGTTGTTCTTGAACCCGGGAAATAACTAACGAAATCATGAAAAAACTGGGTGGGCGGTTAGATGTTCCTCTGAGTGTATATATACCTAGTAAGAAAAGCAATGTACACATGAAAACTCTCTCATATACATATTACCAAAATGTTAGTATTAACTTAAATCGAAAAAAGAACTCTAAGAATAATACAACCAACCTACCTATCACCACGCAATTAGAAGGAGCATCAAGGCTATCCTTGTAACACCACTCAAAACCATTCTTTCGGAAGCAGGCCTTCCCTCTGTTTAGCAACGTTTTGAACAAATCATCTCATATCTAATGGTAAAATTAGTCGTCTCCACAAATTCAGTTATCAATGAAGACATTCTTGAAGTCATGGACCACAAGTGCAAGAAATGTATTCCATCAGCAATAATCACAATTATCGACAAAGCTCGCGAAATGGAAATATCACCAAAAATAAAAAAAATCCTCAACAGTCATATCCTCTATTAAATATAAACGCTGATTCCTTTATATTGAGCCTTGGCCACTACAGAAAAACAAATATAAGTAACGCACTATACCAATCACTGTTCTTATGTATCTCATCAGAACTTAAAACTAGATTTTATATTTATATACATCATTTGCTGTGACATTTGAATATGGCCAAATCTTGAATATAGGCATCATGCTTCTATATTCACTGCAGAAGCTTTTGCTATTCTGCAAGCAACCCTCAGCAATTCACCAGCACCTTCTAAACAAAAACAATACGGAAAGTATCCCCCTTACCTGGACTTCCAGGTACCGAGAAAGAAGCTTTAACTACATCGCTGAAGAGGGGTCAATTGTTTCCATCCAGGACGAAGTCGTCTGAACGCTACAATACCAACAAGCTATTTTACACCTAGATATTGAAAGCAGTTGTCGACGATATCATCAGAGTACAGAGCCCATAGATCATATCATCAACGGGTGTTTTACACTAGCAAATAATTACTATCTGAACAGACACAACAACGTAACCAAAATCGTGCACCAGGAACTAGCTCTTAGATCCAAATTAGTCGATATGAAAACACCTCATTATATATGTCAACAAAAATTCTTTTTGTTAAGCTCAGACTTGAGGCTACACTGGATCAAACAGATCACACAATATTGGCCAACCGACTGGATATGATATGGATCGACAAAATAAATAAAAAAGGCTTTCTCATAGACGTAGCAGTTACACTGTCTTCAAATTCAAACCGAACGTTTGCCGAAAAAATTGCAAAATATACCAAACTTGCTCATGAAATAAAATCTGCAGAATGATTAAATAAAATGCACGACTGCTCTTGAAGATAAAGTTACTATTTATGCTAAGCCCTTTAAATTAAAAATTTGTAAATGAATGGTAAATTTGGATTTAAAAAAAAAATTTGAATTTTTTTTTTGAAATATCATTTTTTCGAAAACTATTCAATATTTTTTTTTCAAATTTTAGTTTTTAAATGTTGATAAATAATATCTTAAAAATGGCGTACCAATTTTTTTTTATATGGAAAAAATAATTTTTCTTAAAAACGCCTCTAACGATTTTCAAATTTTTTTTTCTAAAAATATGTCATTATAGAAGAAATCAAATTGCATACTTTGTTTTGAGGTTAAATTCATATAAAAAGCTGTTTTAGTCATTTGAAAATCGAATTTTATGCTTTTTTAATTGTTTTTTTCTAAAAGTTTTAGAAAAAAACAATTAAAAAAGCATAAAATTCGATTTTCAAATGACTAAAACAGCTTTTTATATGAATTTAACCTCAAAACAAAGTATGCAATTTGATTTCTTCTATAATGACACATTTTTAGAAAAAAAAATTTGAAAATCGTTAGAGGCGTTTTTAAGAAAAATTATTTTTTCCATATAAAAAAAAATTGGTACGCCATTTTTAAGGTATTATTTATCAACATTTAAAAACTAAAATTTGAAAAAAAAATATTGAATAGTTTTCGAAAAAATGATATTTCAAAAAAAAAATTCAAATTTTTTTTTAAAATCCAAAAAAATAATTTTCGAAATTTTTTTTACTAAATATTATTACGGCAACTTAGCATCCATGTAAAAAAAATGGTTAAAAGTGATTGAGTCATGAAGGAGAAAATCAGAATTAAAAAAAAAACGGTTCTATGGCAGGTACCGTTAATAATAATAATAATAATCCAGCCGATTCGTTTTTGTGCAATAGACTATCAAATCTTTAAATTCAATTCCCCAAAAACTAAGATTTGGCATACAGACCAATTTACAGCAGTTGAAATGCAAGTTTATGGCACAATTTGTACAGAATTTAGAACGGGGTCGCAAATGGCCAGTGTTTGTTCCTGTAAAAAAGAGTATAGTGCCAAAGTTGCTAAAAAGCTTAGATGGGCATAACTGCGCTTTCGATTACTTTTCATTAAAACCTGACCGAAATTACACGTATATCTAGTATATCGCACATTTTTTATCAGGAAGTAATACAAAAATAAACAAATAAGTATAAAGAACGGTACCAAAAAAAAGGGTATAGATTCTAATAATTTTATAAGTATTTCAGAATTCCATTTCCTACTAGTGTAAGGCTATGGTGACCAAAATGGGAACATAGTGTTAGTTCTTCGTCAAACACTTCTTTTAATACATTTATCAGAATCACACATTTTAAAAAGTCAGATTTCAAAGTTGAAATGAGAACTAATAGCTAAATTCAAATAAAAATTGCTGAAATTCATTACCAAACAACATCTCTTAAACTCTTTGCCACAGCAGCAGCATAGATGCTCATGTCTCCATACCCTGAGCGAAATTTCTTGTTTCTACACTTACAACATCTAGTATACCGCACATTTTTTATCAGGAAGTAATAAAAAAATAAACAAATAAGTATAAAGAACGGTACAAAAAAAATGCTATAGATTCTAATAATTTTATAAGTATTTCAGAATTCCATTTCCTACTAGTGTAGTTCTTCGTCAAACACTCCTTTTAATCAGGGTTGTAACACAGCTCAAAAGTGAGCTGCGCTCAGCTCACAGCTCAGCTCTTATTTGAGCTAGCTCACATTTGAGCTTATGAACCAGCTCAAATTAATGAGCTCAAATGTGAGCTAGCTGAAATGTGAGCTAGCTCAAATCAGAACTGACCTGTGAGCTGAGCTGCGATTTGAGCTGAGCTGTCGTTTGAGCTGAGCTGTCATTGGAGCTGAGCTTCATTTGAGCTGAGCTATCATTTGAGCTGAGCTGTTGATTTGAGCTGAGGTATTGATTTGAGCTGAGCTGAGCTATAATTTGAGCTGAGCTGTCATTTGGGCTGAGCTGATTTAAGATGAGCTGAAGAGCTGAAGTAAACCGAGCTGAACCGACCCAAAATATTCTACGTAAAACTGAATGCAGTAAAACTAAATTTTGATATAATGTAGATTAGATATAATAATGATATAATATAATATTATATAATTGGGAAGAAAAATGGTGTGGAAGTAGGTATAGTAAGTTAAGTTACGATTTGTACTATTTTTGCAAGTTACAACATCGAGGCGGAAGATAGGGCAAGTGAAATATATATCTTTAAAGAAACACCATAAATATTAATAAAAAAAACTTCTCGATAATAGAATTTTTTCTAGAAATCGATAATTACCCATTTTGATCGCAAAATAGATTTTATTAAATAACTTCTTAGGTACTGGGAAGGTTTCTAATTGTATTGTATAATGTAACAAATTTATGAGGATAATAAAAATATGTTGGGTTACGATCAGTAAGGGAACATTAGGGCAATAAAAGTAAACCGATGGTATATATGTATATATTGCGATTTCAAAAGTCAGGTAGTTAGGATTTTCTTGAAGTATTTGCAATCAATGGTCATCAGTGGTTTTTCCGATATCCTTTTGGTGAATAAGATATACATTAATGCAAGTTTAGGTAACTGATTGGTAATGAAAGGGTTGTAATTGAAATAAGAAAACCCAAAATTTTACAATGGGTGATTCTAGTAAATTTGTATATTTTAACCTGTTAGAAAAACAGAACGACTGTATAAATGCATTTTGTAAAATATCAGTCACCAGTCACCAATTATAATTGTCCGAGTGTCAGTGACAACTTATTCTCTATCAAAAATAATCTTTTATTATGTTTGCTAAGCAATAGTTAACAAATCTACCATACCTACAAGTATAACAAGTATTTAACTTCAATCTACAAACATGCAATTCATAGAGCAGAAATATGATTTTAGGATATATCCATAATGTAAAGTTACGACAACACCAGATTATTCAATTTGCAATGTTTTACCAAAAAAAAAATTAAATCAACTCTTACCATAGAAGAAATCAGCGCAACTGGACTGAATTAACTTAGCTCAGCTTAGATGAGCTCAGCACAACACAGCTCAATCAGCTCAGCTCAAGTAACAGCCCGGCTCAAGTAACAGCTCAGCTCAAGTAACAGCTCAGCTCAACTTACAGCTCAGCTCAACTTACAGCTCAGTTCAAATCAGCTCAGCTCAGCTCAACTAACAACTCAGCTCAACTAACAGCTCAGCTCAACCGGCAGCTCAAATTTGAGCTAGCTAAAAAAATGAGCTAGATCACAATGAGCTAGCTCAAAAAAAGAGCTTGCTCAATTTTGAGCTGAGCTGAAATTTGAGCTTTTTGCATCTCTGCTTTTAATACATTTATCAAAATCACACATTTAAAAAGTCAGATTTCAAAGTTGAAATGAGAACTAATAGCTAAATTCAAATAAAAATTGCTGAAATTCATTACCAAACAACATCTCTTAAACTCTTTGCCACAGCAGCAGAATAGATGCTCATGTCTCCATACATATAGATGGCAATACATAAGTAGAACATTACCCGGCCGAAATCGTTGAAAAATAGTCCAGCCATTTCACCCATTTCGACTTTCTTATCGAGCATGTAATATTGTGATCTTTGCGATGATAGTGGTATTTGTTCCAGATCACCATCAGTTCCAGAAGTTACCAATAATTGTGTACCGCGAGGCAATAATGTTTCTGTTGGATCATCGGTGTCGAGTTCATCTGTGTTTTCCGCTGCTGCAGCTGTCTGATCTCTTTTTAGATATTGCAAACGTTGCCACTGAATGACAGCATTCGCACAAGACATGGTCTCAATGACAAAAGTAGCCGTCATATAACTTATGCCAGCGAGAATGGCTATAATTGAAATGCTCAGAAGCCATCCAGCCTTAGCAAAAACTGCAGGCAAAGTTAGGGCTCCAGTGCCAACAATGAGATTGAAAACGAATATGAAGCCAATCTTTATGAAAACAAAAGAATTATTTTTTTTTTTTTTAATATGGGTTTTGATTGGAAGAAAAGAAAAAGCGATCACATAGGCATAGATTAATGTAAAATACAAACCCAAGTTGGATATTCGTCTCCAGTTCGTATGCGATATGGCATTTTTATTATCGTTAAAATATCAGTTTATTTATATTCAAGTAATATAAATGTAGGAATTTGTTTTTAATCGTTTCACTTTATAGTAACTACAAACAAAAGTATTCGTGCAGTTTCTGTTGCACAGTATCGGTGATATTTTTTTATTTATTTAATGCGGCAGCCGTTGCATAGTCAGGTAGATAGAAATATTTTATCAAAAAATAGTTAATTTCAACAAAAGAAAAACCCAAACAAAAGAGATAGGACACAAAATTTCTTTTCTTTTCTTTGTTTTTTTAAAGCCTTTTGATCATAGATAAACCAATACCAAGATATAACCCATGATAAACAGAAAACAAGGTATGCTCATTAAATTTTTGGCAGGTTTTCTGTGACGTCATAGTCATCTTTCTCATGGGCAGTTCGCCCGAACGTCAGTTATGGATTTGGAAAAAATATTTTTTTTAATTGAAAACAACAACAATGAAACTGAAAAAAAACTCGATTGTCAGCATCGAAGATGACTACTACGTCATCAATTATCCAAAATGGCGACAAGGCGTTCATAATAAGCATACCTTGTTTTCTGTTTATCATGCAATGTGTCTACATGTCATGTAGGTCTTTGGTTATGATTAATAACCAAAGCTCTGAACGCTTTCATCCGAACTTCGAACTTTCGAACTTCGAACGAAACGAAATGGAACGGAATGAAATATGTCCATGTCTGTCTCTATCTGTCTGTGTGTATTTGTCTCTTTCTCTTAACGAAACTATAGATCACCGGAACCTTCGAGAAGAAATGAGAGGAGTATAAATTCGAGCTCGAAGAAGGAGATCGACACAGTTTAGTTTTGACAGTGATAAAGATAAGTGATTGTGAAAGTGTAATTTGGAAGTGTTAATTTTTCTAAATTGTAAAGAGGAATATTGTAAAACAGTTTGTAATAGATTAAAGTGTTTGTTAATTTGCAAGTAAATAAAAGTGTATAGTAAAAAGTAGAAATAAGTTTTATTTCGAACCCAGAAAACATTACAATATAATAAATATAGATGGAACTATACTCAGAGGCACAATTAATCGCCCACCTCTGTTAAGTCTCACTATGTGTTCTGTTGATAAGTAAGGTTTATCATAATTATTTATTATGAAACCAGCTCTGACTAACCAAATATCTCAAAAATTTGACATTTGGTGATATTTGTTTAATCAGAGGTTGTTCTTGAACCCGGGAAATAACTAACGAAATCATGAAAAAACTGGGTGGGCGGTTAGATGTTCCTCTGAGTGTATATATACCTAGTAAGAAAAGCAATGTACACATGAAAACTCTCTCATATACATATTACCAAAATGTTAGTATTAACTTAAATCGAAAAAAGAACTCTAAGAATAATACAACCAACCTACCTATCACCACGCAATTAGAAGGAGCATCAAGGCTATCCTTGTAACACCACTCAAAACCATTCTTTCGGAAGCAGGCCTTCCCTCTGTTTAGCAACGTTTTGAACAAATCATCTCATATCTAATGGTAAAATTAGTCGTCTCCACAAATTCAGTTATCAATGAAGACATTCTTGAAGTCATGGACCACAAGTGCAAGAAATGTATTCCATCAGCAATAATCACAATTATCGACAAAGCTCGCGAAATGGAAATATCACCAAAAATAAAAAAAATCCTCAACAGTCATATCCTCTATTAAATATAAACGCTGATTCCTTTATATTGAGCCTTGGCCACTACAGAAAAACAAATATAAGTAACGCACTATACCAATCACTGTTCTTATGTATCTCATCAGAACTTAAAACTAGATTTTATATTTATATACATCATTTGCTGTGACATTTGAATATGGCCAAATCTTGAATATAGGCATCATGCTTCTATATTCACTGCAGAAGCTTTTGCTATTCTGCAAGCAACCCTCAGCAATTCACCAGCACCTTCTTAACAAAAACAATACGGAAAGTATCCCCCTTACCTGGACTTCCAGGTACCGAGAAAGAAGCTTTAACTACATCGCTGAAGAGGGGTCAATTGTTTCCATCCAGGACGAAGTCGTCTGAACGCTACAATACCAACAAGCTATTTTACACCTAGATATTGAAAGCAGTTGTCGACGATATCATCAGAGTACAGAGCCCATAGATCATATCATCAACGGGTGTTTTACACTAGCAAATAATTACTATCTGAACAGACACAACAACGTAACCAAAATCGTGCACCAGGAACTAGCTCTTAGATCCAAATTAGTCGATATGAAAACACCTCATTATATATGTCAACAAAAATTCTTTTTGTTAAGCTCAGACTTGAAGCTACACTGGATCAAACAGATCACACAATATTGGCCAACCGACTGGATATGATATGGATCGACAAAATAAATAAAAAAGGCTTTCTCATAGACGTAGCAGTTACACTGTCTTCAAATTCAAACCGAACGTTTGCCGAAAAAATTGCAAAATATACTAAACTTGCTCATGAAATAAAATCTGCAGAATGATTAAATAAAATGCACGACTGCTCTTGAAGATAAAGTTACTATTTATGCTAAGCCCTTTAAATTAAAAATTTGTAAATGAATGGTAAATTTGGATTTTAAAAAAAAAATTGAATTTTTTTTTTGAAATATCATTTTTTCGAAAACTATTCAATATTTTTTTTTCAAATTTTAGTTTTTAAATGTTGATAAATAATATCTTAAAAATGGCGTACCAATTTTTTTTTATATGGAAAAAATAATTTTTCTTAAAAACGCCTCTAACGATTTTCAAATTTTTTTTTCTAAAAATGTGTCATTATAGAAGAAATCAAATTGCATACTTTGTTTTGAGGTTAAATTCATATAAAAAGCTGTTTTAGTCATTTGAAAATCGAATTTTATGCTTTTTTAATTGTTTTTTTCTAAAACAGTTTTAGAAAAAATACATTTAATACATTTATCAAAATCACACATTTTTAAAAGTCAGATTTCAAAGTTGAAATGAGAACTAATAGCTAAATTCAAATAAAAATTGCTGAAATTCATTACCAAACAACATCTCTTAAACTCTTTGCCACAGCAGCAGCATAGATGCTCATGTCTCCATACCCTGAGCGAAATTTCTTGTTTCTACACTTACAACATCTAGTATACCGCACATTTTTTATCAGGAAGTAATAAAAAAATAAACAAATAAGTATAAAGAACGGTACAAAAAAAATGCTATAGATTCTAATAATTTTATAAGTATTTCAGAATTCCATTTCCTACTAGTGTAGTTCTTCGTCAAACACTCCTTTTAATCAGGGTTGTAACACAGCTCAAAAGTGAGCTGCGCTCAGCTCACAGCTCAGCTCTTATTTGAGCTAGCTCACATTTGAGCTTATGAACCAGCTCAAATTAATGAGCTCAAATGTGAGCTAGCTGAAATGTGAGCTAGCTCAAATCAGAACTGACCTGTGAGCTGAGCTGCGATTTGAGCTGAGCTGTCGTTTGAGCTGAGCTGTCATTGGAGCTGAGCTTCATTTGAGCTGAGCTATCATTTGAGCTGAGCTGTTGATTTGAGCTGAGGTATTGATTTGAGCTGAGCTGAGCTATAATTTGAGCTGAGCTGTCATTTGGGCTGAGCTGATTTAAGATGAGCTGAAGAGCTGAAGTAAACCGAGCTGAACCGACCCAAAATATTCTACGTAAAACTGAATGCAGTAAAACTAAATTTTGATATAATGTAGATTAGATATAATAATGATATAATATAATATTATATAATTGGGAAGAAAAATGGTGTGGAAGTAGGTATAGTAAGTTAAGTTACGATTTGTACTATTTTTGCAAGTTACAACATCGAGGCGGAAGATAGGGCAAGTGAAATATATATCTTTAAAGAAACACCATAAAAAAAACTTCTCGATAATAGAATTTTTTCTAGAAATCGATAATTACCCATTTTGATCGCAAAATAGATTTTATTAAATAACTTCTTAGGTACTGGGAAGGTTTCTAATTGTATTGTATAATGTAACAAATTTATGAGGATAATAAAAATATGTTGGGTTACGATCAGTAAGGGAACATTAGGGCAATAAAAGTAAACCGATGGTATATATGTATATATTGCGATTTCAAAAGTCAGGTAGTTAGGATTTTCTTGAAGTATTTGCAATCAATGGTCATCAGTGGTTTTTCCGATATCCTTTTGGTGAATAAGATATACATTAATGCAAGTTTAGGTAACTGATTGGTAATGAAAGGGTTGTAATTGAAATAAGAAAACCCAAAATTTTACAATGGGTGATTCTAGTAAATTTGTATATTTTAACCTGTTAGAAAAACAGAACGACTGTATAAATGCATTTTGTAAAATATCAGTCACCAGTCACCAATTATAATTGTCCGAGTGTCAGTGACAACTTATTCTCTATCAAAAATAATCTTTTATTATGTTTGCTAAGCAATAGTTAACAAATCTACCATACCTACAAGTATAACAAGTATTTAACTTCAATCTACAAACATGCAATTCATAGAGCAGAAATATGATTTTAGGATATATCCATAATGTAAAGTTACGACAACACCAGATTATTCAATTTGCAATGTTTTACCAAAAAAAAATTAAATCAACTCTTACCATAGAAGAAATCAGCGCAACTGGACTGAATTAACTTAGCTCAGCTTAGATGAGCTCAGCACAACACAGCTCAATCAGCTCAGCTCAAGTAACAGCCCGGCTCAAGTAACAGCTCAGCTCAAGTAACAGCTCAGCTCAACTTACAGCTCAGCTCAACTAACAACTCAGCTCAACTAACAGCTCAGCTCAACCGGCAGCTCAAATTTGAGCTAGCTAAAAAAATGAGCTAGATCACAATGAGCTAGCTCAAAAAAAGAGCTTGCTCAATTTTGAGCTGAGCTGAAATTTGAGCTTTTTGCATCTCTGCTTTTAATACATTTATCAAAATCACACATTTAAAAAGTCAGATTTCAAAGTTGAAATGAGAACTAATAGCTAAATTCAAATAAAAATTGCTGAAATTCATTACCAAACAACATCTCTTAAACTCTTTGCCACAGCAGCAGAATAGATGCTCATGTCTCCATACATATAGATGGCAATACATAAGTAGAACATTACCCGGCCGAAATCGTTGAAAAATAGTCCAGCCATTTCACCCATTTCGACTTTCTTATCGAGCATGTAATATTGTGATCTTTGCGATGATAGTGGTATTTGTTCCAGATCACCATCAGTTCCAGAAGTTACCAATAATTGTGTACCGCGAGGCAATAATGTTTCTGTTGGATCATCGGTGTCGAGTTCATCTGTGTTTTCAGCTGCTGCGGCTGTCTGATCTCTTTTTAGATATTGCAAACGTTGCCACTGAATGACAGCATTCGCACAAGACATGGTCTCAATGACAAAAGTAGCCGTCATATAACTTATGCCAGCGAGAATGGCTATAATTGAAATGCTCAGAAGCCATCCAGCCTTAGCAAAAACTGCAGGCAAAGTTAGGGCTCCAGTGCCAACAATGAGATTGAAAACGAATATGAAGCCAATCTTTATGAAAACAAAAGAATTATTTTTTTTTTTTTTAATATGGGTTTTGATTGGAAGAAAAGAAAAAGCGATCACATAGGCATAGATTAATGTAAAATACAAACCCAAGTTGGATATTCGTCTCCAGTTCGTATGCGATATGGCATTTTTATTATCGTTAAAATATCAGTTTATTTATATTCAAGTAATATAAATGTAGGAATTTGTTTTTAATCGTTTCACTTTATAGTAACTACAAACAAAAGTATTCGTGCAGTTTCTGTTGCACAGTATCGGTGATATTTTTTTATTTATTCAATGCGGCAGCCGTTGCATAGTCAGGTAGATAGAAATATTTTATCAAAAAATAGTTAATTTCAACAAAAGAAAAACCCAAACAAAAGAGATAGGACACAAAATTTCTTTTCTTTTCTTTGTTTTTTTAAAGCCTTTTGATCATAGATAAACCAATACCAAGATTTGAAACCAAGCTGTCAAATGAATTTTGCCACCAAGCTGAAAAACAGATGATTTGCCATCAAAAACAGATGATTTGCTACAAGGTTTGCTATGGGTGCGTGTTTTTCGCACACATATAAACTCCCCGCAGCAAATCAGCTGTTTCTCTCCTTATAATTTTGTTGTTGGTTTTCAAATTTATTCACCGACATAAAATCGAATTACAAATACAACAATGTAAACAATCGGGTTTTGGGGGGTGAAACGTACGAAGTTTTCGTATCTTGGTATTGGTTTATCTATGCTTTTGATTATTTTAACCATAGACTAATCAATACCCAGATATAAAACCCATGATCATGATAAACAGAAAACAAGGTATGCTCATTTAGCATTTTGACAGTTTTTCTGGGATGTCATCATTGTATATATATTCTTATATACAATGATGGGATTCATAGTCATCTTTCTCATGGGCCGAACGTCAAATTGGATTTGAAGAAAACATCTTTATAATTAAAAACAACAACAATGCAATTACAATTTGCAACAACAAACTCGATTTTCAGCGTCGATGACTTACGTCATCATTTTTTTCATAATAAGCATACCTTGTTTTTTCTTTGTAATGGAGGAAAATAAAACACATGATAAACAGAAAACAAGGTATGCTTATTATGAGCGCCATGTCGCCATATTGGAAAACTGATGACGTAGTAGTCATCTCTGATGCTGACAATCGAGTTTTTTTCAGTTTCATTGTTGTTGTTTTCAATACAAAAAAATGTTTTGTCCAAACCCATAACTGACGTTCGGGTGAACTGCCGATGAGAAAAATGACTATGACGTCACAGATAGCCTGCCAAAAATTTAATGAGCATACCTTGTTTTTTGTTTATCATGCCCAGACCCCCGATAAACAGAAAACAAGGTATGCTCATTAGATTTTTGGCAGGTTTTCTGTGACGTCATAGTCATCTTTCTCATGGGCAGTTCGCCCGAACGTCAGTTATGGATTTGGAAAAAATATTTTTTTTAATTGAAAACAACAACAATGAAACTGAAAAAAAACTCGATTGTCAGCATCGAAGATGACTACTACGTCATCAATTATCCAAAATGGCGACAAGGCGTTCATAATAAGCATACCTTGTTTTCTGTTTATCATGCAATGTGTCTACATGTCATGTAGGTCTTTGGTTATGATTAATAACCAAAGCTCTGAACGCTTTCATCCGAACTTCGAACTTTCGAACTTCGAACGAAACGAAATGGAACGGAATGAAATATGTCCATGTCTGTCTCTATCTGTCTGTGTGTATTTGTCTCTTTCTCTTAACGAAACTATAGATCACCGGAACCTTCGAGAAGAAATGAGAGGAGTATAAATTCGAGCTCGAAGAAGGAGATCGACACAGTTTAGTTTTGACAGTGATAAAGATAAGTGATTGTGAAAGTGTAATTTGGAAGTGTTAATTTTTCTAAATTGTTAAGAGGAATATTGTAAAACAGTTTGTAATAGATTAAAGTGTTTGTTAATTTGCAAGTAAATAAAAGTGTATAGTAAAAAGTAGAAATAAGTTTTATTTCGAACCCAGAAAACATTACAATATAATAAATATAGATGGAACTATACTCAGAGGCACAATTAATCGCCCACCTCTGTTAAGTCTCACTATGTGTTCTGTTGATAAGTAAGGTTTATCATAATTATTTATTATGAAACCAGCTCTGACTAACCAAATATCTCAAAAATTTGACATTTGGTGATATTTGTTTAATCAGAGGTTGTTCTTGAACCCGGGAAATAACTAACGAAATCATGAAAAAACTGGGTGGGCGGTTAGATGTTCCTCTGAGTGTATATATACCTAGTAAGAAAAGCAATGTACACATGAAAACTCTCTCATATACATATTACCAAAATGTTAGTATTAACTTAAATTGAAAAAAGAACTCTAAGAATAATACAACCAACCTACCTATCACCACGCAATTAGAAGGAGCATCAAGGCTATCCTTGTAACACCACTCAAAACCATTCTTTCGGAAGCAGGCCTTCCCTCTGTTTAGCAACGTTTTGAACAAATCATCTCATATCTAATGGTAAAATTAGTCGTCTCCACAAATTCAGTTATCAATGAAGACATTCTTGAAGTCATGGACCACAAGTGCAAGAAATGTATTCCATCAGCAATAATCACAATTATCGACAAAGCTCGCGAAATGGAAATATCACCAAAAATAAAAAAAAATCCTCAACAGTCATATCCTCTATTAAATATAAACGCTGATTCCTTTATATTGAGCCTTGGCCACTACAGAAAAACAAATATAAGTAACGCACTATACCAATCACTGTTCTTATGTATCTCATCAGAACTTAAAACTAGATTTTATATTTATATACATCATTTGCTGTGACATTTGAATATGGCCAAATCTTGAATATAGGCATCATGCTTCTATATTCACTGCAGAAGCTTTTGCTATTCTGCAAGCAACCCTCAGCAATTTACCAGCACCTTCTTAACAAAAACAATACGGAAAGTATCCCCCTTACCTGGACTTCCAGGTACCGAGAAAGAAGCTTTAACTACATCGCTGAAGAGGGGTCAATTGTTTCCATCCAGGACGAAGTCGTCTGAACGCTACAATACCAACAAGCTATTTTACACCTAGATATTGAAAGCAGTTGTCGACGATATCATCAGAGTACAGAGCCCATAGATCATATCATCAACGGGTGTTTTACACTAGCAAATAATTACTATCTGAACAGACACAACAACGTAACCAAAATCGTGCACCAGGAACTAGCTCTTAGATCCAAATTAGTCGATATGAAAACACCTCATTATATATGTCAACAAAAATTCTTTTTGTTAAGCTCAGACTTGAAGCTACACTGGATCAAACAGATCACACAATATTGGCCAACCGACTGGATATGATATGGATCGACAAAATAAATAAAAAAGGCTTTCTCATAGACGTAGCAGTTACACTGTCTTCAAATTCAAACCGAACGTTTGCCGAAAAAATTGCAAAATATACTAAACTTGCTCATGAAATAAAATCTGCAGAATGATTAAATAAAATGCACGACTGCTCTTGAAGATAAAGTTACTATTTATGCTAAGCCCTTTAAATTAAAAATTTGTAAATGAATGGTAAATTTGGATTTAAAAAAAAAATTTGAATTTTTTTTTTGAAATATCATTTTTTCGAAAACTATTCAATATTTTTTTTTCAAATTTTAGTTTTTAAATGTTGATAAATAATATCTTAAAAATGGCGTACCAATTTTTTTTTATATGGAAAAAATAATTTTTCTTAAAAACGCCTCTAACGATTTTCAAATTTTTTTTTCTAAAAATGTGTCATTATAGAAGAAATCAAATTGCATACTTTGTTTTGAGGTTAAATTCATATAAAAAGCTGTTTTAGTCATTTGAAAATCGAATTTTATGCTTTTTTAATTGTTTTTTTCTAAAACAGTTTTAGAAAAAATACATTTAATACATTTATCAAAATCACACATTTTTAAAAGTCAGATTTCAAAGTTGAAATGAGAACTAATAGCTAAATTCAAATAAAAATTGCTGAAATTCATTACCAAACAACATCTCTTAAACTCTTTGCCACAGCAGCAGCATAGATGCTCATGTCTCCATACCCTGAGCGAAATTTCTTGTTTCTACACTTACAACATCTAGTATACCGCACATTTTTTATCAGGAAGTAATAAAAAAATAAACAAATAAGTATAAAGAACGGTACAAAAAAAATGCTATAGATTCTAATAATTTTATAAGTATTTCAGAATTCCATTTCCTACTAGTGTAGTTCTTCGTCAAACACTCCTTTTAATCAGGGTTGTAACACAGCTCAAAAGTGAGCTGCGCTCAGCTCACAGCTCAGCTCTTATTTGAGCTAGCTCACATTTGAGCTTATGAACCAGCTCAAATTAATGAGGTCAAATGTGAGCTAGCTGAAATGTGAGCTAGCTCAAATCAGAACTGACCTGTGAGCTGAGCTGCGATTTGAGCTGAGCTGTCGTTTGAGCTGAGCTGTCATTGGAGCTGAGCTTCATTTGAGCTGAGCTATCATTTGAGCTGAGCTGTTGATTTGAGCTGAGGTATTGATTTGAGCTGAGCTGAGCTATAATTTGAGCTGAGCTGTCATTTGGGCTGAGCTGATTTAAGATGAGCTGAAGAGCTGAAGTAAACCGAGCTGAACCGACCCAAAATATTCTACGTAAAACTGAATGCAGTAAAACTAAATTTTGATATAATGTAGATTAGATATAATAATGATATAATATAATATTATATAATTGGGAAGAAAAATGGTGTGGAAGTAGGTATAGTAAGTTAAGTTACGATTTGTACTATTTTTGCAAGTTACAACATCGAGGCGGAAGATAGGGCAAGTGAAATATATATCTTTAAAGAAACACCATAAATATTAATAAAAAAAACTTCTCGATAATAGAATTTTTTCTAGAAATCGATAATTACCCATTTTGATCGCAAAATAGATTTTATTAAATAACTTCTTAGGTACTGGGAAGGTTTCTAATTGTATTGTATAATGTAACAAATTTATGAGGATAATAAAAATATGTTGGGTTACGATCAGTAAGGGAACATTAGGGCAATAAAAGTAAACCGATGGTATATATGTATATATTGCGATTTCAAAAGTCAGGTAGTTAGGATTTTCTTGAAGTATTTGCAATCAATGGTCATCAGTGGTTTTTCCGATATCCTTTTGGTGAATAAGATATACATTAATGCAAGTTTAGGTAACTGATTGGTAATGAAAGGGTTGTAATTGAAATAAGAAAACCCAAAATTTTACAATGGGTGATTCTAGTAAATTTGTATATTTTAACCTGTTAGAAAAACAGAACGACTGTATAAATGCATTTTGTAAAATATCAGTCACCAGTCACCAATTATAATTGTCCGAGTGTCAGTGACAACTTATTCTCTATCAAAAATAATCTTTTATTATGTTTGCTAAGCAATAGTTAACAAATCTACCATACCTACAAGTATAACAAGTATTTAACTTCAATCTACAAACATGCAATTCATAGAGCAGAAATATGATTTTAGGATATATCCATAATGTAAAGTTACGACAACACCAGATTATTCAATTTGCAATGTTTTACCAAAAAAAAATTAAATCAACTCTTACCATAGAAGAAATCAGCGCAACTGGACTGAATTAACTTAGCTCAGCTTAGATGAGCTCAGCACAACACAGCTCAATCAGCTCAGCTCAAGTAACAGCCCGGCTCAAGTAACAGCTCAGCTCAAGTAACAGCTCAGCTCAACTTACAGCTCAGCTCAACTAACAACTCAGCTCAACTAACAGCTCAGCTCAACCGGCAGCTCAAATTTGAGCTAGCTAAAAAAATGAGCTAGATCACAATGAGCTAGCTCAAAAAAAGAGCTTGCTCAATTTTGAGCTGAGCTGAAATTTGAGCTTTTTGCATCTCTGCTTTTAATACATTTATCAAAATCACACATTTAAAAAGTCAGATTTCAAAGTTGAAATGAGAACTAATAGCTAAATTCAAATAAAAATTGCTGAAATTCATTACCAAACAACATCTCTTAAACTCTTTGCCACAGCAGCAGAATAGATGCTCATGTCTCCATACATATAGATGGCAATACATAAGTAGAACATTACCCGGCCGAAATCGTTGAAAAATAGTCCAGCCATTTCACCCATTTCGACTTTCTTATCGAGCATGTAATATTGTGATCTTTGCGATGATAGTGGTATTTGTTCCAGATCACCATCAGTTCCAGAAGTTACCAATAATTGTGTACCGCGAGGCAATAATGTTTCTGTTGGATCATCGGTGTCGAGTTCATCTGTGTTTTCAGCTGCTGCGGCTGTCTGATCTCTTTTTAGATATTGCAAACGTTGCCACTGAATGACAGCATTCGCACAAGACATGGTCTCAATGACAAAAGTAGCCGTCATATAACTTATGCCAGCGAGAATGGCTATAATTGAAATGCTCAGAAGCCATCCAGCCTTAGCAAAAACTGCAGGCAAAGTTAGGGCTCCAGTGCCAACAATGAGATTGAAAACGAATATGAAGCCAATCTTTATGAAAACAAAAGAATTATTTTTTTTTTTTTTAATATGGGTTTTGATTGGAAGAAAAGAAAAAGCGATCACATAGGCATAGATTAATGTAAAATACAAACCCAAGTTGGATATTCGTCTCCAGTTCGTATGCGATATGGCATTTTTATTATCGTTAAAATATCAGTTTATTTATATTCAAGTAATATAAATGTAGGAATTTGTTTTTAATCGTTTCACTTTATAGTAACTACAAACAAAAGTATTCGTGCAGTTTCTGTTGCACAGTATCGGTGATATTTTTTTATTTATTTAATGCGGCAGCCGTTGCATAGTCAGGTAGATAGAAATATTTTATCAAAAAATAGTTAATTTCAACAAAAGAAAAACCCAAACAAAAGAGATAGGACACAAAATTTCTTTTCTTTTCTTTGTTTTTTTAAAGCCTTTTGATCATAGATAAACCAATACCAAGATATGAAACCAAGCTGTCAAATGAATTTTGCCACCAAGCTGAAAAACAGATGATTTGCCATCAAAAACAGATGATTTGCTACAAGGTTTGCTATGGGTGCGTGTTTTTCGCACACATATAAACTCCCCGCAGCAAATCAGCTGTTTCTCTCCTTATAATTTTGTTGTTGGTTTTCAAATTTATTCACCGACATAAAATCGAATTACAAATACAACAATGTAAACAATCGGGTTTTGGGGGGTGAAACGTACGAAGTTTTCGTATCTTGGTATTGGTTTATCTATGCTTTTGATTATTTTAACCATAGACTAATCAATACCCAGATATAAAACCCATGATCATGATAAACAGAAAACAAGGTATGCTCATTTAGCATTTTGACAGTTTTTCTGGGATGTCATCATTGTATATATATTCTTATATACAATGATGGGATTCATAGTCATCTTTCTCATGGGCCGAACGTCAAATTGGATTTGAAGAAAACATCTTTATAATTAAAAACAACAACAATGCAATTACAATTTGCAACAACAAACTCGATTTTCAGCGTCGATGACTTACGTCATCATTTTTTTCATAATAAGCATACCTTGTTTTTTCTTTGTAATGGAGGAAAATAAAACACATGATAAACAGAAAACAAGGTATGCTTATTATGAGCGCCATGTCGCCATATTGGAAAACTGATGACGTAGTAGTCATCTCTGATGCTGACAATCGAGTTTTTTTCAGTTTCATTGTTGTTGTTTTCAATACAAAAAAATGTTTTGTCCAAACCCATAACTGACGTTCGGGTGAACTGCCGATGAGAAAAATGACTATGACGTCACAGATAGCCTGCCAAAAATTTAATGAGCATACCTTGTTTTTTGTTTATCATGCCCAGACCCCCGATAAACAGAAAACAAGGTATGCTCATTAGATTTTTGGCAGGTTTTCTGTGACGTCATAGTCATCTTTCTCATGGGCAGTTCGCCCGAACGTCAGTTATGGATTTGGAAAAAATATTTTTTTTAATTGAAAACAACAACAATGAAACTGAAAAAAAACTCGATTGTCAGCATCGAAGATGACTACTACGTCATCAATTATCCAAAATGGCGACAAGGCGTTCATAATAAGCATACCTTGTTTTCTGTTTATCATGCAATGTGTCTACATGTCATGTAGGTCTTTGGTTATGATTAATAACCAAAGCTCTGAACGCTTTCATCCGAACTTCGAACTTTCGAACTTCGAACGAAACGAAATGGAACGGAATGAAATATGTCCATGTCTGTCTCTATCTGTCTGTGTGTATTTGTCTCTTTCTCTTAACGAAACTATAGATCACCGGAACCTTCGAGAAGAAATGAGAGGAGTATAAATTCGAGCTCGAAGAAGGAGATCGACACAGTTTAGTTTTGACAGTGATAAAGATAAGTGATTGTGAAAGTGTAATTTGGAAGTGTTAATTTTTCTAAATTGTTAAGAGGAATATTGTAAAACAGTTTGTAATAGATTAAAGTGTTTGTTAATTTGCAAGTAAATAAAAGTGTATAGTAAAAAGTAGAAATAAGTTTTATTTCGAACCCAGAAAACATTACAATATAATAAATATAGATGGAACTATACTCAGAGGCACAATTAATCGCCCACCTCTGTTAAGTCTCACTATGTGTTCTGTTGATAAGTAAGGTTTATCATAATTATTTATTATGAAACCAGCTCTGACTAACCAAATATCTCAAAAATTTGACATTTGGTGATATTTGTTTAATCAGAGGTTGTTCTTGAACCCGGGAAATAACTAACGAAATCATGAAAAAACTGGGTGGGCGGTTAGATGTTCCTCTGAGTGTATATATACCTAGTAAGAAAAGCAATGTACACATGAAAACTCTCTCATATACATATTACCAAAATGTTAGTATTAACTTAAATCGAAAAAAGAACTCTAAGAATAATACAACCAACCTACCTATCACCACGCAATTAGAAGGAGCATCAAGGCTATCCTTGTAACACCACTCAAAACCATTCTTTCGGAAGCAGGCCTTCCCTCTGTTTAGCAACGTTTTGAACAAATCATCTCATATCTAATGGTAAAATTAGTCGTCTCCACAAATTCAGTTATCAATGAAGACATTCTTGAAGTCATGGACCACAAGTGCAAGAAATGTATTCCATCAGCAATAATCACAATTATCGACAAAGCTCGCGAAATGGAAATATCACCAAAAATAAAAAAAATCCTCAACAGTCATATCCTCTATTAAATATAAACGCTGATTCCTTTATATTGAGCCTTGGCCACTACAGAAAAACAAATATAAGTAACGCACTATACCAATCACTGTTCTTATGTATCTCATCAGAACTTAAAACTAGATTTTATATTTATATACATCATTTGCTGTGACATTTGAATATGGCCAAATCTTGAATATAGGCATCATGCTTCTATATTCACTGCAGAAGCTTTTGCTATTCTGCAAGCAACCCTCAGCAATTCACCAGCACCTTCTTAACAAAAACAATACGGAAAGTATCCCCCTTACCTGGACTTCCAGGTACCGAGAAAGAAGCTTTAACTACATCGCTGAAGAGGGGTCAATTGTTTCCATCCAGGACGAAGTCGTCTGAACGCTACAATACCAACAAGCTATTTTACACCTAGATATTGAAAGCAGTTGTCGACGATATCATCAGAGTACAGAGCCCATAGATCATATCATCAACGGGTGTTTTACACTAGCAAATAATTACTATCTGAACAGACACAACAACGTAACCAAAATCGTGCACCAGGAACTAGCTCTTAGATCCAAATTAGTCGATATGAAAACACCTCATTATATATGTCAACAAAAATTCTTTTTGTTAAGCTCAGACTTGAAGCTACACTGGATCAAACAGATCACACAATATTGGCCAACCGACTGGATATGATATGGATCGACAAAATAAATAAAAAAGGCTTTCTCATAGACGTAGCAGTTACACTGTCTTCAAATTCAAACCGAACGTTTGCCGAAAAAATTGCAAAATATACTAAACTTGCTCATGAAATAAAATCTGCAGAATGATTAAATAAAATGCACGACTGCTCTTGAAGATAAAGTTACTATTTATGCTAAGCCCTTTAAATTAAAAATTTGTAAATGAATGGTAAATTTGGATTTTAAAAAAAAATTTGAATTTTTTTTTTGAAATATCATTTTTTCGAAAACTATTCAATATTTTTTTTTCAAATTTTAGTTTTTAAATGTTGATAAATAATATCTTAAAAATGGCGTACCAATTTTTTTTTATATGGAAAAAATAATTTTTCTTAAAAACGCCTCTAACGATTTTCAAATTTTTTTTTCTAAAAATGTGTCATTATAGAAGAAATCAAATTGCATACTTTGTTTTGAGGTTAAATTCATATAAAAAGCTGTTTTAGTCATTTGAAAATCGAATTTTATGCTTTTTTAATTGTTTTTTTCTAAAACAGTTTTAGAAAAAATACATTTAATACATTTATCAAAATCACACATTTTTAAAAGTCAGATTTCAAAGTTGAAATGAGAACTAATAGCTAAATTCAAATAAAAATTGCTGAAATTCATTACCAAACAACATCTCTTAAACTCTTTGCCACAGCAGCAGCATAGATGCTCATGTCTCCATACCCTGAGCGAAATTTCTTGTTTCTACACTTACAACATCTAGTATACCGCACATTTTTTATCAGGAAGTAATAAAAAAATAAACAAATAAGTATAAAGAACGGTACAAAAAAAATGCTATAGATTCTAATAATTTTATAAGTATTTCAGAATTCCATTTCCTACTAGTGTAGTTCTTCGTCAAACACTCCTTTTAATCAGGGTTGTAACACAGCTCAAAAGTGAGCTGCGCTCAGCTCACAGCTCAGCTCTTATTTGAGCTAGCTCACATTTGAGCTTATGAACCAGCTCAAATTAATGAGGTCAAATGTGAGCTAGCTGAAATGTGAGCTAGCTCAAATCAGAACTGACCTGTGAGCTGAGCTGCGATTTGAGCTGAGCTGTCGTTTGAGCTGAGCTGTCATTGGAGCTGAGCTTCATTTGAGCTGAGCTATCATTTGAGCTGAGCTGTTGATTTGAGCTGAGGTGTTGATTTGAGCTGAGCTGAGCTATAATTTGAGCTGAGCTGTCATTTGGGCTGAGCTGATTTAAGATGAGCTGAAGAGCTGAAGTAAACCGAGCTGAACCGACCCAAAATATTCTACGTAAAACTGAATGCAGTAAAACTAAATTTTGATATAATGTAGATTAGATATAATAATGATATAATATAATATTATATAATTGGGAAGAAAAATGGTGTGGAAGTAGGTATAGTAAGTTAAGTTACGATTTGTACTATTTTTGCAAGTTACAACATCGAGGCGGAAGATAGGGCAAGTGAAATATATATCTTTAAAGAAACACCATAAAAAAAACTTCTCGATAATAGAATTTTTTCTAGAAATCGATAATTACCCATTTTGATCGCAAAATAGATTTTATTAAATAACTTCTTAGGTACTGGGAAGGTTTCTAATTGTATTGTATAATGTAACAAATTTATGAGGATAATAAAAATATGTTGGGTTACGATCAGTAAGGGAACATTAGGGCAATAAAAGTAAACCGATGGTATATATGTATATATTGCGATTTCAAAAGTCAGGTAGTTAGGATTTTCTTGAAGTATTTGCAATCAATGGTCATCAGTGGTTTTTCCGATATCCTTTTGGTGAATAAGATATACATTAATGCAAGTTTAGGTAACTGATTGGTAATGAAAGGGTTGTAATTGAAATAAGAAAACCCAAAATTTTACAATGGGTGATTCTAGTAAATTTGTATATTTTAACCTGTTAGAAAAACAGAACGACTGTATAAATGCATTTTGTAAAATATCAGTCACCAGTCACCAATTATAATTGTCCGAGTGTCAGTGACAACTTATTCTCTATCAAAAATAATCTTTTATTATGTTTGCTAAGCAATAGTTAACAAATCTACCATACCTACAAGTATAACAAGTATTTAACTTCAATCTACAAACATGCAATTCATAGAGCAGAAATATGATTTTAGGATATATCCATAATGTAAAGTTACGACAACACCAGATTATTCAATTTGCAATGTTTTACCAAAAAAAAATTAAATCAACTCTTACCATAGAAGAAATCAGCGCAACTGGACTGAATTAACTTAGCTCAGCTTAGATGAGCTCAGCACAACACAGCTCAATCAGCTCAGCTCAAGTAACAGCCCGGCTCAAGTAACAGCTCAGCTCAAGTAACAGCTCAGCTCAACTTACAGCTCAGCTCAACTAACAACTCAGCTCAACTAACAGCTCAGCTCAACCGGCAGCTCAAATTTGAGCTAGCTAAAAAAATGAGCTAGATCACAATGAGCTAGCTCAAAAAAAGAGCTTGCTCAATTTTGAGCTGAGCTGAAATTTGAGCTTTTTGCATCTCTGCTTTTAATACATTTATCAAAATCACACATTTAAAAAGTCAGATTTCAAAGTTGAAATGAGAACTAATAGCTAAATTCAAATAAAAATTGCTGAAATTCATTACCAAACAACATCTCTTAAACTCTTTGCCACAGCAGCAGAATAGATGCTCATGTCTCCATACATATAGATGGCAATACATAAGTAGAACATTACCCGGCCGAAATCGTTGAAAAATAGTCCAGCCATTTCACCCATTTCGACTTTCTTATCGAGCATGTAATATTGTGATCTTTGCGATGATAGTGGTATTTGTTCCAGATCACCATCAGTTCCAGAAGTTACCAATAATTGTGTACCGCGAGGCAATAATGTTTCTGTTGGATCATCGGTGTCGAGTTCATCTGTGTTTTCAGCTGCTGCGGCTGTCTGATCTCTTTTTAGATATTGCAAACGTTGCCACTGAATGACAGCATTCGCACAAGACATGGTCTCAATGACAAAAGTAGCCGTCATATAACTTATGCCAGCGAGAATGGCTATAATTGAAATGCTCAGAAGCCATCCAGCCTTAGCAAAAACTGCAGGCAAAGTTAGGGCTCCAGTGCCAACAATGAGATTGAAAACGAATATGAAGCCAATCTTTATGAAAACAAAAGAATTATTTTTTTTTTTTTTAATATGGGTTTTGATTGGAAGAAAAGAAAAAGCGATCACATAGGCATAGATTAATGTAAAATACAAACCCAAGTTGGATATTCGTCTCCAGTTCGTATGCGATATGGCATTTTTATTATCGTTAAAATATCAGTTTATTTATATTCAAGTAATATAAATGTAGGAATTTGTTTTTAATCGTTTCACTTTATAGTAACTACAAACAAAAGTATTCGTGCAGTTTCTGTTGCACAGTATCGGTGATATTTTTTTATTTATTTAATGCGGCAGCCGTTGCATAGTCAGGTAGATAGAAATATTTTATCAAAAAATAGTTAATTTCAACAAAAGAAAAACCCAAACAAAAGAGATAGGACACAAAATTTCTTTTCTTTTCTTTGTTTTTTTAAAGCCTTTTGATCATAGATAAACCAATACCAAGATATGAAACCAAGCTGTCAAATGAATTTTGCCACCAAGCTGAAAAACAGATGATTTGCCATCAAAAACAGATGATTTGCTACAAGGTTTGCTATGGGTGCGTGTTTTTCGCACACATATAAACTCCCCGCAGCAAATCAGCTGTTTCTCTCCTTATAATTTTGTTGTTGGTTTTCAAATTTATTCACCGACATAAAATCGAATTACAAATACAACAATGTAAACAATCGGGTTTTGGGGGGTGAAACGTACGAAGTTTTCGTATCTTGGTATTGGTTTATCTATGCTTTTGATTATTTTAACCATAGACTAATCAATACCCAGATATAAAACCCATGATCATGATAAACAGAAAACAAGGTATGCTCATTTAGCATTTTGACAGTTTTTCTGGGATGTCATCATTGTATATATATTCTTATATACAATGATGGGATTCATAGTCATCTTTCTCATGGGCCGAACGTCAAATTGGATTTGAAGAAAACATCTTTATAATTAAAAACAACAACAATGCAATTACAATTTGCAACAACAAACTCGATTTTCAGCGTCGATGACTTACGTCATCATTTTTTTCATAATAAGCATACCTTGTTTTTTCTTTGTAATGGAGGAAAATAAAACACATGATAAACAGAAAACAAGGTATGCTTATTATGAGCGCCATGTCGCCATATTGGAAAACTGATGACGTAGTAGTCATCTCTGATGCTGACAATCGAGTTTTTTTCAGTTTCATTGTTGTTGTTTTCAATACAAAAAAATGTTTTGTCCAAACCCATAACTGACGTTCGGGTGAACTGCCGATGAGAAAAATGACTATGACGTCACAGATAGCCTGCCAAAAATTTAATGAGCATACCTTGTTTTTTGTTTATCATGCCCAGACCCACGATAAACAGAAAACAAGGTATGCTCATTAGATTTTTGGCAGGTTTTCTGTGACGTCATAGTCATCTTTCTCATGGGCAGTTCGCCCGAACGTCAGTTATGGATTTGGAAAAAATATTTTTTTTAATTGAAAACAACAACAATGAAACTGAAAAAAAACTCGATTGTCAGCATCGAAGATGACTACTACGTCATCAATTATCCAAAATGGCGACAAGGCGTTCATAATAAGCATACCTTGTTTTCTGTTTATCATGCAATGTGTCTACATGTCATGTAGGTCTTTGGTTATGATTAATAACCAAAGCTCTGAACGCTTTCATCCGAACTTCGAACTTTCGAACTTCGAACGAAACGAAATGGAACGGAATGAAATATGTCCATGTCTGTCTCTATCTGTCTGTGTGTATTTGTCTCTTTCTCTTAACGAAACTATAGATCACCGGAACCTTCGAGAAGAAATGAGAGGAGTATAAATTCGAGCTCGAAGAAGGAGATCGACACAGTTTAGTTTTGACAGTGATAAAGATAAGTGATTGTGAAAGTGTAATTTGGAAGTGTTAATTTTTCTAAATTGTTAAGAGGAATATTGTAAAACAGTTTGTAATAGATTAAAGTGTTTGTTAATTTGCAAGTAAATAAAAGTGTATAGTAAAAAGTAGAAATAAGTTTTATTTCGAACCCAGAAAACATTACAATATAATAAATATAGATGGAACTATACTCAGAGGCACAATTAATCGCCCACCTCTGTTAAGTCTCACTATGTGTTCTGTTGATAAGTAAGGTTTATCATAATTATTTATTATGAAACCAGCTCTGACTAACCAAATATCTCAAAAATTTGACATTTGGTGATATTTGTTTAATCAGAGGTTGTTCTTGAACCCGGGAAATAACTAACGAAATCATGAAAAAACTGGGTGGGCGGTTAGATGTTCCTCTGAGTGTATATATACCTAGTAAGAAAAGCAATGTACACATGAAAACTCTCTCATATACATATTACCAAAATGTTAGTATTAACTTAAATCGAAAAAAGAACTCTAAGAATAATACAACCAACCTACCTATCACCACGCAATTAGAAGGAGCATCAAGGCTATCCTTGTAACACCACTCAAAACCATTCTTTCGGAAGCAGGCCTTCCCTCTGTTTAGCAACGTTTTGAACAAATCATCTCATATCTAATGGTAAAATTAGTCGTCTCCACAAATTCAGTTATCAATGAAGACATTCTTGAAGTCATGGACCACAAGTGCAAGAAATGTATTCCATCAGCAATAATCACAATTATCGACAAAGCTCGCGAAATGGAAATATCACCAAAAATAAAAAAAATCCTCAACAGTCATATCCTCTATTAAATATAAACGCTGATTCCTTTATATTGAGCCTTGGCCACTACAGAAAAACAAATATAAGTAACGCACTATACCAATCACTGTTCTTATGTATCTCATCAGAACTTAAAACTAGATTTTATATTTATATACATCATTTGCTGTGACATTTGAATATGGCCAAATCTTGAATATAGGCATCATGCTTCTATATTCACTGCAGAAGCTTTTGCTATTCTGCAAGCAACCCTCAGCAATTCACCAGCACCTTCTTAACAAAAACAATACGGAAAGTATCCCCCTTACCTGGACTTCCAGGTACCGAGAAAGAAGCTTTAACTACATCGCTGAAGAGGGGTCAATTGTTTCCATCCAGGACGAAGTCGTCTGAACGCTACAATACCAACAAGCTATTTTACACCTAGATATTGAAAGCAGTTGTCGACGATATCATCAGAGTACAGAGCCCATAGATCATATCATCAACGGGTGTTTTACACTAGCAAATAATTACTATCTGAACAGACACAACAACGTAACCAAAATCGTGCACCAGGAACTAGCTCTTAGATCCAAATTAGTCGATATGAAAACACCTCATTATATATGTCAACAAAAATTCTTTTTGTTAAGCTCAGACTTGAAGCTACACTGGATCAAACAGATCACACAATATTGGCCAACCGACTGGATATGATATGGATCGACAAAATAAATAAAAAAGGCTTTCTCATAGACGTAGCAGTTACACTGTCTTCAAATTCAAACCGAACGTTTGCCGAAAAAATTGCAAAATATACTAAACTTGCTCATGAAATAAAATCTGCAGAATGATTAAATAAAATGCACGACTGCTCTTGAAGATAAAGTTACTATTTATGCTAAGCCCTTTAAATTAAAAATTTGTAAATGAATGGTAAATTTGGATTTTAAAAAAAAATTTGAATTTTTTTTTTGAAATATCATTTTTTCGAAAACTATTCAATATTTTTTTTTCAAATTTTAGTTTTTAAATGTTGATAAATAATATCTTAAAAATGGCGTACCAATTTTTTTTTATATGGAAAAAATAATTTTTCTTAAAAACGCCTCTAACGATTTTCAAATTTTTTTTTCTAAAAATGTGTCATTATAGAAGAAATCAAATTGCATACTTTGTTTTGAGGTTAAATTCATATAAAAAGCTGTTTTAGTCATTTGAAAATCGAATTTTATGCTTTTTTAATTGTTTTTTTCTAAAACAGTTTTAGAAAAAATACATTTAATACATTTATCAAAATCACACATTTTTAAAAGTCAGATTTCAAAGTTGAAATGAGAACTAATAGCTAAATTCAAATAAAAATTGCTGAAATTCATTACCAAACAACATCTCTTAAACTCTTTGCCACAGCAGCAGCATAGATGCTCATGTCTCCATACCCTGAGCGAAATTTCTTGTTTCTACACTTACAACATCTAGTATACCGCACATTTTTTATCAGGAAGTAATAAAAAAATAAACAAATAAGTATAAAGAACGGTACAAAAAAAATGCTATAGATTCTAATAATTTTATAAGTATTTCAGAATTCCATTTCCTACTAGTGTAGTTCTTCGTCAAACACTCCTTTTAATCAGGGTTGTAACACAGCTCAAAAGTGAGCTGCGCTCAGCTCACAGCTCAGCTCTTATTTGAGCTAGCTCACATTTGAGCTTATGAACCAGCTCAAATTAATGAGCTCAAATGTGAGCTAGCTGAAATGTGAGCTAGCTCAAATCAGAACTGACCTGTGAGCTGAGCTGCGATTTGAGCTGAGCTGTCGTTTGAGCTGAGCTGTCATTGGAGCTGAGCTTCATTTGAGCTGAGCTATCATTTGAGCTGAGCTGTTGATTTGAGCTGAGGTGTTGATTTGAGCTGAGCTGAGCTATAATTTGAGCTGAGCTGTCATTTGGGCTGAGCTGATTTAAGATGAGCTGAAGAGCTGAAGTAAACCGAGCTGAACCGACCCAAAATATTCTACGTAAAACTGAATGCAGTAAAACTAAATTTTGATATAATGTAGATTAGATATAATAATGATATAATATAATATTATATAATTGGGAAGAAAAATGGTGTGGAAGTAGGTATAGTAAGTTAAGTTACGATTTGTACTATTTTTGCAAGTTACAACATCGAGGCGGAAGATAGGGCAAGGGAAATATATATCTTTAAAGAAACACCATAAAAAAAACTTCTCGATAATAGAATTTTTTCTAGAAATCGATAATTACCCATTTTGATCGCAAAATAGATTTTATTAAATAACTTCTTAGGTACTGGGAAGGTTTCTAATTGTATTGTATAATGTAACAAATTTATGAGGATAATAAAAATATGTTGGGTTACGATCAGTAAGGGAACATTAGGGCAATAAAAGTAAACCGATGGTATATATGTATATATTGCGATTTCAAAAGTCAGGTAGTTAGGATTTTCTTGAAGTATTTGCAATCAATGGTCATCAGTGGTTTTTCCGATATCCTTTTGGTGAATAAGATATACATTAATGCAAGTTTAGGTAACTGATTGGTAATGAAAGGGTTGTAATTGAAATAAGAAAACCCAAAATTTTACAATGGGTGATTCTAGTAAATTTGTATATTTTAACCTGTTAGAAAAACAGAACGACTGTATAAATGCATTTTGTAAAATATCAGTCACCAGTCACCAATTATAATTGTCCGAGTGTCAGTGACAACTTATTCTCTATCAAAAATAATCTTTTATTATGTTTGCTAAGCAATAGTTAACAAATCTACCATACCTACAAGTATAACAAGTATTTAACTTCAATCTACAAACATGCAATTCATAGAGCAGAAATATGATTTTAGGATATATCCATAATGTAAAGTTACGACAACACCAGATTATTCAATTTGCAATGTTTTACCAAAAAAAAATTAAATCAACTCTTACCATAGAAGAAATCAGCGCAACTGGACTGAATTAACTTAGCTCAGCTTAGATGAGCTCAGCACAACACAGCTCAATCAGCTCAGCTCAAGTAACAGCCCGGCTCAAGTAACAGCTCAGCTCAAGTAACAGCTCAGCTCAACTTACAGCTCAGCTCAACTTACAGCTCAGTTCAAATCAGCTCAGCTCAGCTCAACTAACAGCTCAGCTCAACCGGCAGCTCAAATTTGAGCTAGATCACAATGAGCTAGCTCAAAAAAAGAGCTTGCTCAATTTTGAGCTGAGCTGAAATTTGAGCTTTTTGCATCTCTGCTTTTAATACATTTATCAAAATCACACATTTAAAAAGTCAGATTTCAAAGTTGAAATGAGAACTAATAGCTAAATTCAAATAAAAATTGCTGAAATTCATTACCAAACAACATCTCTTAAACTCTTTGCCACAGCAGCAGAATAGATGCTCATGTCTCCATACATATAGATGGCAATACATAAGTAGAACATTACCCGGCCGAAATCGTTGAAAAATAGTCCAGCCATTTCACCCATTTCGACTTTCTTATCGAGCATGTAATATTGTGATCTTTGCGATGATAGTGGTATTTGTTCCAGATCACCATCAGTTCCAGAAGTTACCAATAATTGTGTACCGCGAGGCAATAATGTTTCTGTTGGATCATCGGTGTCGAGTTCATCTGTGTTTTCAGCTGCTGCGGCTGTCTGATCTCTTTTTAGATATTGCAAACGTTGCCACTGAATGACAGCATTCGCACAAGACATGGTCTCAATGACAAAAGTAGCCGTCATATAACTTATGCCAGCGAGAATGGCTATAATTGAAATGCTCAGAAGCCATCCAGCCTTAGCAAAAACTGCAGGCAAAGTTAGGGCTCCAGTGCCAACAATGAGATTGAAAACGAATATGAAGCCAATCTTTATGAAAACAAAAGAATTATTTTTTTTTTTTTTTTAATATGGGTTTTGATTGGAAGAAAAGAAAAAGCGATCACATAGGCATAGATTAATGTAAAATACAAACCCAAGTTGGATATTCGTCTCCAGTTCGTATGCGATATGGCATTTTTATTATCGTTAAAATATCAGTTTATTTATATTCAAGTAATATAAATGTAGGAATTTGTTTTTAATCGTTTCACTTTATAGTAACTACAAACAAAAGTATTCGTGCAGTTTCTGTTGCACAGTATCGGTGATATTTTTTTATTTATTCAATGCGGCAGCCGTTGCATAGTCAGGTAGATAGAAATATTTTATCAAAAAATAGTTAATTTCAACAAAAGAAAAACCCAAACAAAAGAGATAGGACACAAAATTTCTTTTCTTTTCTTTGTTTTTTTAAAGCCTTTTGATCATAGATAAACCAATACCAAGATATGAAACCAAGCTGTCAAATGAATTTTGCCACCAAGCTGAAAAACAGATGATTTGCCATCAAAAACAGATGATTTGCTACAAGGTTTGCTATGGGTGCGTGTTTTTCGCACACATATAAACTCCCCGCAGCAAATCAGCTGTTTCTCTCCTTATAATTTTGTTGTTGGTTTTCAAATTTATTCACCGACATAAAATCACATTACAAATACAACAATGTAAACAATCGGGTTTTGGGGGGTGAAACGTACGAAGTTTTCGTATCTTGGTATTGGTTTATCTATGCTTTTGATTATTTTAACCATAGACTAATCAACTGCCGATGAGAAAAATGACTATGACGTCACAGATAGCCTGCCAAAAATTTAATGAGCATACCTTGTTTTTTGTTTATCATGCCCAGACCCCCGATAAACAGAAAACAAGGTATGCTCATTAGATTTTTGGCAGGTTTTCTGTGACGTCATAGTCATCTTTCTCATGGGCAGTTCGCCCGAACGTCAGTTATGGATTTGGAAAAAATATTTTTTTTAATTGAAAACAACAACAATGAAACTGAAAAAAAACTCGATTGTCAGCATCGAAGATGACTACTAAGTCATCAATTATCCAAAATGGCGACAAGGCGTTCATAATAAGCATACCTTGTTTTCTGTTTATCATGCAATGTGTCTACATGTCATGTAGGTCTTTGGTTATGATTAATAACCAAAGCTCTGAACGCTTTCATCCGAACTTCGAACTTTCGAACTTCGAACGAAACGAAATGGAACGGAATGAAATATGTCCATGTCTGTCTCTATCTGTCTGTGTGTATTTGTCTCTTTCTCTTAACGAAACTATAGATCACCGGAACCTTCGAGAAGAAATGAGAGGAGTATAAATTCGAGCTCGAAGAAGGAGATCGACACAGTTTAGTTTTGACAGTGATAAAGATAAGTGATTGTGAAAGTGTAATTTGGAAGTGTTAATTTTTCTAAATTGTAAAGAGGAATATTGTAAAACAGTTTGTAATAGATTAAAGTGTTTGTTAATTTGCAAGTAAATAAAAGTGTATAGTAAAAAGTAGAAATAAGTTTTATTTCGAACCCAGAAAACATTACAATATAATAAATATAGATGGAACTATACTCAGAGGCACAATTAATCGCCCACCTCTGTTAAGTCTCACTATGTGTTCTGTTGATAAGTAAGGTTTATCATAATTATTTATTATGAAACCAGCTCTGACTAACCAAATATCTCAAAAATTTGACATTTGGTGATATTTGTTTAATCAGAGGTTGTTCTTGAACCCGGGAAATAACTAACGAAATCATGAAAAAACTGGGTGGGCGGTTAGATGTTCCTCTGAGTGTATATATACCTAGTAAGAAAAGCAATGTACACATGAAAACTCTCTCATATACATATTACCAAAATGTTAGTATTAACTTAAATTGAAAAAAGAACTCTAAGAATAATACAACCAACCTACCTATCACCACGCAATTAGAAGGAGCATCAAGGCTATCCTTGTAACACCACTCAAAACCATTCTTTCGGAAGCAGGCCTTCCCTCTGTTTAGCAACGTTTTGAACAAATCATCTCATATCTAATGGTAAAATTAGTCGTCTCCACAAATTCAGTTATCAATGAAGACATTCTTGAAGTCATGGACCACAAGTGCAAGAAATGTATTCCATCAGCAATAATCACAATTATCGACAAAGCTCGCGAAATGGAAATATCACCAAAAATAAAAAAAATCCTCAACAGTCATATCCTCTATTAAATATAAACGCTGGTTCCTTTATATTGAGCCTTGGCCACTACAGAAAAACAAATATAAGTAACGCACTATACCAATCACTGTTCTTATGTATCTCATCAGAACTTAAAACTAGATTTTATATTTATATACATCATTTGCTGTGACATTTGAATATGGCCAAATCTTGAATATAGGCATCATGCTTCTATATTCACTGCAGAAGCTTTTGCTATTCTGCAAGCAACCCTCAGCAATTCACCAGCACCTTCTTAACAAAAACAATACGGAAAGTATCCCCCTTACCTGGACTTCCAGGTACCGAGAAAGAAGCTTTAACTACATCGCTGAAGAGGGGTCAATTGTTTCCATCCAGGACGAAGTCGTCTGAACGCTACAATACCAACAAGCTATTTTACACCTAGATATTGAAAGCAGTTGTCGACGATATCATCAGAGTACAGAGCCCATAGATCATATCATCAACGGGTGTTTTACACTAGCAAATAATTACTATCTGAACAGACACAACAACGTAACCAAAATCGTGCACCAGGAACTAGCTCTTAGATCCAAATTAGTCGATATGAAAACACCTCATTATATATGTCAACAAAAATTCTTTTTGTTAAGCTCAGACTTGAAGCTACACTGGATCAAACAGATCACACAATATTGGCCAACCGACTGGATATGATATGGATCGACAAAATAAATAAAAAAGGCTTTCTCATAGACGTAGCAGTTACACTGTCTTCAAATTCAAACCGAACGTTTGCCGAAAAAATTGCAAAATATACTAAACTTGCTCATGAAATAAAATCTGCAGAATGATTAAATAAAATGCACGACTGCTCTTGAAGATAAAGTTACTATTTATGCTAAGCCCTTTAAATTAAAAATTTGTAAATGAATGGTAAATTTGGATTTTAAAAAAAAATTTGAATTTTTTTTTTGAAATATCATTTTTTCGAAAACTATTCAATATTTTTTTTTCAAATTTTAGTTTTTAAATGTTGATAAATAATATCTTAAAAATGGCGTACCAATTTTTTTTTATATGGAAAAAATAATTTTTCTTAAAAACGCCTCTAACGATTTTCAAATTTTTTTTTCTAAAAATGTGTCATTATAGAAGAAATCAAATTGCATACTTTGTTTTGAGGTTAAATTCATATAAAAAGCTGTTTTAGTCATTTGAAAATCGAATTTTATGCTTTTTTAATTGTTTTTTTCTAAAACAGTTTTAGAAAAAATACATTTAATACATTTATCAAAATCACACATTTTAAAAAGTCAGATTTCAAAGTTGAAATGAGAACTAATAGCTAAATTCAAATAAAAATTGCTGAAATTCATTACCAAACAACATCTCTTAAACTCTTTGCCACAGCAGCAGCATAGATGCTCATGTCTCCATACCCTGAGCGAAATTTCTTGTTTCTACACTTACAACATCTAGTATACCGCACATTTTTTATCAGGAAGTAATAAAAAAATAAACAAATAAGTATAAAGAACGGTACAAAAAAAATGCTATAGATTCTAATAATTTTATAAGTATTTCAGAATTCCATTTCCTACTAGTGTAGTTCTTCGTCAAACACTCCTTTTAATCAGGGTTGTAACACAGCTCAAAAGTGAGCTGCGCTCAGCTCACAGCTCAGCTCTTATTTGAGCTAGCTCACATTTGAGCTTATGAACCAGCTCAAATTAATGAGCTCAAATGTGAGCTAGCTGAAATGTGAGCTAGCTCAAATCAGAACTGACCTGTGAGCTGAGCTGCGATTTGAGCTGAGCTGTCGTTTGAGCTGAGCTGTCATTGGAGCTGAGCTTCATTTGAGCTGAGCTATCATTTGAGCTGAGCTGTTGATTTGAGCTGAGGTATTGATTTGAGCTGAGCTGAGCTATAATTTGAGCTGAGCTGTCATTTGGGCTGAGCTGATTTAAGATGAGCTGAAGAGCTGAAGTAAACCGAGCTGAACCGACCCAAAATATTCTACGTAAAACTGAATGCAGTAAAACTAAATTTTGATATAATGTAGATTAGATATAATAATGATATAATATAATATTATATAATTGGGAAGAAAAATGGTGTGGAAGTAGGTATAGTAAGTTAAGTTACGATTTGTACTATTTTTGCAAGTTACAACATCGAGGCGGAAGATAGGGCAAGTGAAATATATATCTTTAAAGAAACACCATAAATATTAATAAAAAAAACTTCTCGATAATAGAATTTTTTCTAGAAATCGATAATTACCCATTTTGATCGCAAAATAGATTTTATTAAATAACTTCTTAGGTACTGGGAAGGTTTCTAATTGTATTGTATAATGTAACAAATTTATGAGGATAATAAAAATATGTTGGGTTACGATCAGTAAGGGAACATTAGGGCAATAAAAGTAAACCGATGGTATATATGTATATATTGCGATTTCAAAAGTCAGGTAGTTAGGATTTTCTTGAAGTATTTGCAATCAATGGTCATCAGTGGTTTTTCCGATATCCTTTTGGTGAATAAGATATACATTAATGCAAGTTTAGGTAACTGATTGGTAATGAAAGGGTTGTAATTGAAATAAGAAAACCCAAAATTTTACAATGGGTGATTCTAGTAAATTTGTATATTTTAACCTGTTAGAAAAACAGAACGACTGTATAAATGCATTTTGTAAAATATCAGTCACCAGTCACCAATTATAATTGTCCGAGTGTCAGTGACAACTTATTCTCTATCAAAAATAATCTTTTATTATGTTTGCTAAGCAATAGTTAACAAATCTACCATACCTACAAGTATAACAAGTATTTAACTTCAATCTACAAACATGCAATTCATAGAGCAGAAATATGATTTTAGGATATATCCATAATGTAAAGTTACGACAACACCAGATTATTCAATTTGCAATGTTTTACCAAAAAAAAAATTAAATCAACTCTTACCATAGAAGAAATCAGCGCAACTGGACTGAATTAACTTAGCTCAGCTAAGATGAGCTCAGCACAACACAGCTCAATCAGCTCAGCTCAAGTAACAGCCCGGCTCAAGTAACAGCCCGGCTCAAGTAACAGCTCAGCTCAAGTAACAGCTCAGCTCAACTTACAGCTTAGCTCAACTTACAGCTCAGTTCAAATCAGCTCAGCTCAGCTCAACTAACAACTCAGCTCAACTAACAGCTCAGCTCAACCGGCAGCTCAAATTTGAGCTAGCTAAAAAAATGAGCTAGATCACAATGAGCTAGCTCAAAAAAAGAGCTTGCTCAGTTTTGAGCTGAGCTGAAATTTGAGCTTTTTGCATCTCTGCTTTTAATACATTTATCAAAATCACACATTTAAAAAGTCAGATTTCAAAGTTGAAATGAGAACTAATAGCTAAATTCAAATAAAAATTGCTGAAATTCATTACCAAACAACATCTCTTAAACTCTTTGCCACAGCAGCAGAATAGATGCTCATGTCTCCATACATATAGATGGCAATACATAAGTAGAACATTACCCGGCCGAAATCGTTGAAAAATAGTCCAGCCATTTCACCCATTTCGACTTTCTTATCGAGCATGTAATATTGTGATCTTTGCGATGATAGTGGTATTTGTTCCAGATCACCATCAGTTCCAGAAGTTACCAATAATTGTGTACCGCGAGGCAATAATGTTTCTGTTGGATCATCGGTGTCGAGTTCATCTGTGTTTTCAGCTGCTGCGGCTGTCTGATCTCTTTTTAGATATTGCAAACGTTGCCACTGAATGACAGCATTCGCACAAGACATGGTCTCAATGACAAAATTAGCCGTCATATAACTTATGCCAGCGAGAATGGCTATAATTGAAATGCTCAGAAGCCATCCAGCCTTAGCAAAAACTGCAGGCAAAGTTAGGGCTCCAGTGCCAACAATGAGATTGAAAACGAATATGAAGCCAATCTTTATGAAAACAAAAGAATTATTTTTTTTTTTTTTAATATGGGTTTTGATTGGAAGAAAAGAAAAAGCGATCACATAGGCATAGATTAATGTAAAATACAAACCCAAGTTGGATATTCGTCTCCAGTTCGTATGCGATATGGCATTTTTATTATCGTTAAAATATCAGTTTATTTATATTCAAGTAATATAAATGTAGGAATTTGTTTTTAATCGTTTCACTTTATAGTAACTACAAACAAAAGTATTCGTGCAGTTTCTGTTGCACAGTATCGGTGATATTTTTTTATTTATTTAATGCGGCAGCCGTTGCATAGTCAGGTAGATAGAAATATTTTATCAAAAAATAGTTAATTTCAACAAAAGAAAAACCCAAACAAAAGAGATAGGACACAAAATTTCTTTTCTTTTCTTTGTTTTTTTAAAGCCTTTTGATCATAGATAAACCAATACCAAGATATGAAACCCATGATAAACAGAAAACAAGGTATGCTCATTAAATTTTTGGCAGGTTTTCTGTGACGTCATAGTCATCTTTCTCATCGGCAGTTCGCCCCAACGTCAGTTATGGATTTGCACAAAACATTTTTTTGTATTAAAAACAACAACAATGAAACTGAAAAAAACTCGATTGTCAGCATCGGAGATGACTACTACGTCATCAGTTTTCCAAAATGGCCGACGTGGCTTTTATAATAAGCATACCTTGTTTTCTGTTTATCATGTATGAAACCAAGCTGTCAAATGAATTTTGCCACCAAGCTGAAAAACAGATGATTTGCCATCAAAAACAGATGATTTGCTACAAGGTTTGCTATGGGTGCGTGTTTTTCGCACACATATAAACTCCCCGCAGCAAATCAGCTGTTTCTCTCCTTATAATTTTGTTGTTGGTTTTCAAATTTATTCACCGACATAAAATCGAATTACAAATACAACAATGTAAACAATCGGGTTTTGGGGGGTGAAACGTACGAAGTTTTCGTATCTTGGTATTGGTTTATCTATGCTTTTGATTATTTTAACCATAGACTAATCAATACCCAGATATAAAACCCATGATCATGATAAACAGAAAACAAGGTATGCTCATTTAGCATTTTGACAGTTTTTCTGGGATGTCATCATTGTATATATATTCTTATATACAATGATGTCATTCATAGTCATCTTTCTCATGGGCCGAACGTCAAATTGGATTTGAAGAAAACATCTTTATAATTAAAAACAACAACAATGCAATTACAATTTGCAACATACCTTGTTTTTTGTTTATCATGCCCAGACCCACGATAAACAGAAAACAAGGTATGCTCATTAGATTTTTGGCAGGTTTTCTGTGACGTCATAGTCATCTTTCTCATGGGCAGTTCGCCCGAACGTCAGTTATGGATTTGGAAAAAATATTTTTTTTAATTGAAAACAACAACAATGAAACTGAAAAAAAACTCGATTGTCAGCATCGAAGATGACTACTACGTCATCTATTATCCAAAATGGCGACAAGGCGTTCATAATAAGCATACCTTGTTTTCTGTTTATCATGCAATGTGTCTACATGTCATGTAGGTCTTTGTTTATGATTAATAACCAAAGCTCTGAACGCTTTCATCCGAACTTCGAACTTTCGAACTTCGAACGAAACGAAATGGAACGGAATGAAATATGTCCATGTCTGTCTCTATCTGTCTGTGTGTATTTGTCTCTTTCTCTTAACGAAACTATAGATCACCGGAACCTTCGAGAAGAAATGAGAGGAGTATAAATTCGAGCTCGAAGAAGGAGATCGACACAGTTTAGTTTTGACAGTGATAAAAATAAGTGATTGTGAAAGTGTAATTTGGAAGTGTTAATTTTTCTAAATTGTAAAGAGGAATATTGTAAAACAGTTTGTAATAGATTAAAGTGTTTGTTAATTTGCAAGTAAATAAAAGTGTATAGTAAAAAGTAGAAATAAGTTTTATTTCGAACCCAGAAAACATTACAATATAATAAATATAGATGGAACTATACTCAGAGGCACAATTAATCGCCCACCTCTGTTAAGTCTCACTATGTGTTCTGTTGATAAGTAAGGTTTATCATAATTATTTATTATGAAACCAGCTCTGACTAACCAAATATCTCAAAAATTTGACATTTGGTGATATTTGTTTAATCAGAGGTTGTTCTTAAACCCGGGAAATAACTAACGAAATCATGAAAAAACTGGGTGGGCGGTTAGATGTTCCTCTGAGTGTATATATACCTAGTAAGAAAAGCAATGTACACATGAAAACTCTCTCATATACATATTACCAAAATGTTAGTATTAACTTAAATTGAAAAAAGAACTCTAAGAATAATACAACCAACCTACCTATCACCACGCAATTAGAAGGAGCATCAAGGCTATCCTTGTAACACCACTCAAAACCATTCTTTCGGAAGCAGGCCTTCCCTCTGTTTAGCAACGTTTTGAACAAATCATCTCATATCTAATGGTAAAATTAGTCGTCTCCACAAATTCAGTTATCAATGAAGACATTCTTGAAGTCATGGACAACAAGTGCAAGAAATGTATTCCATCAGCAATAATCACAATTATCGACAAAGCTCGCGAAATGGAAATATCACCAAAAATAAAAAAAATCCTCAACAGTCATATCCTCTATTAAATATAAACGCTGATTCCTTTATATTGAGCCTTGGCCTCTACAGAAAAACAAATATAAGTAACGCACTATACCAATCACTGTTCTTATGTATCTCATCAGAACTTAAAACTAGATTTTATATTTATATACATCATTTGCTGTGACATTTGAATATGGCCAAATCTTGAATATAGGCATCATGCTTCTATATTCACTGCAGAAGCTTTTGCTATTCTGCAAGCAACCCTCAGCAATTCACCAGCACCTTCTAAACAAAAACAATACGGAAAGTATCCCCCTTACCTGGACTTCCAGGTACCGAGAAAGAAGCTTTAACTACATCGCTGAAGAGGGGTCAATTGTTTCCATCCAGGACGAAGTCGACTGAACGCTACAATACCAACAAGCTATTTTACACCTAGATATTGAAAGCAGTTGTCGACGATATCATCAGAGTACAGAGCCCATAGATCATATCATCAACGGGTGTTTTACACTAGCAAATAATTACTATCTGAACAGACACAACAACGTAACCAAAATCGTGCACCAGGAACTAGCTCTTAGATCCAAATTTGTCGATATGAAAACACCTCATTATATATATCAACAAAAATTCTTTTTGTTAAGCTCAGACTTGAAGCTACACTGGATCAAACAGATCACACAATATTGGCCAACCGACTGGATATGATATGGATCGACAAAATAAATAAAAAAGGCTTTCTCATAGACGTAGCAGTTACACTGTCTTCAAATTCAAACCGAACGTTTGCCGAAAAAATTGCAAAATATACTAAACTTGCTCATGAAATAAAATCTGCAGAATGATTAAATAAAATGCACGACTGCTCTTGAAGATAAAGTTACTATTTATGCTAAGCCCTTTAAATTAAAAATTTGTAAATGCAGTTTTAGAAAAAAACAATTAAAAAAGCATAAAATTCGATTTTCAAATGACTAAAACAGCTTTTTATATGAATTTAACCTCAAAACAAAGTATGCAATTTGATTTCTTCTATAATGACACATTTTTAGAAAAAAAAATTTGAAAATCGTTAGAGGCGTTTTTAAGAAAAATTATTTTTTCCATATAAAAAAAAATTGGTACGCCATTTTTAAGATATTATTTATCAACATTTAAAAACTAAAATTTGAAAAAAAAATATTGAATAGTTTTCGAAAAAATGATATTTCAAAAAAAAAATTCAAATTTTTTTTTAAAATCCAAAAAAATAATTTTCGAAATTTTTTTTACTAAATATTATTACGGCAACTTAGCATCCATGTAAAAAAAAATGGTTAAAAGTGATTGAGTCATGAAGGAGAAAATCAGAATTTAAAAAAAAACGGTTCTATGGCAGGTACCGTTAATAATAATAATAATAATCCAGCCGATTCGTTTTTGTGCAATAGACTATCAAATCTTTAAATTCAATTCCCCAAAAACAAAGATTTGGCATACAGACCAATTTACAGCAGTTGAAATGCAAGTTTATGGCACAATTTGTACAGAATTTAGAACGGGGTCGCAAATGGCCAGTGTTTGTTCCTGTAAAAAAGAGTATAGTGCCAAAGTTGCTAAAAAGCTTAGATGGGCATAACTGCGCTTTCGATTACTTTTCATTAAAACCTGACCGAAATTACTTGTTTTTACACGTATATCTAGTATATCGCACATTTTTTATCAGGAAGTAATACAAAAATAAACAAATAAGTATAAAGAACGGTACCAAAAAAAAGGGTATAGATTCTAATAATTTTATAAGTATTTCAGAATTCCATTTCCTACTAGTGTAAGGCTATGGTGACCAAAATGGGAACATAGTGTTAGTTCTTCGTCAAACACTTCTTTTAATACATTTATCAAAATCACACATTTTAAAAAGTCAGATTTCAAAGTTGAAATGAGAACTAATAGCTAAATTCAAATAAAAATTGCTGAAATTCATTACCAAACAACATCTCTTAAACTCTTTGCCACAGCAGCAGCATAGATGCTCATGTCTCCATACCCTGAGCGAAATTTCTTGTTTCTACACTTACAACATCTAGTATACCGCACATTTTTTATCAGGAAGTAATAAAAAAATAAACAAATAAGTATAAAGAACGGTACAAAAAAAATGCTATAGATTCTAATAATTTTATAAGTATTTCAGAATTCCATTTCCTACTAGTGTAGTTCTTCGTCAAACACTCCTTTTAATCAGGGTTGTAACACAGCTCAAAAGTGAGCTGCGCTCAGCTCACAGCTCAGCTCTTATTTGAGCTAGCTCACATTTGAGCTTATGAACCAGCTCAAATTAATGAGCTCAAATGTGAGCTAGCTGAAATGTGAGCTAGCTCAAATCAGAACTGACCTGTGAGCTGAGCTGCGATTTGAGCTGAGCTGTCGTTTGAGCTGAGCTGTCATTGGAGCTGAGCTTCATTTGAGCTGAGCTATCATTTGAGCTGAGCTGTTGATTTGAGCTGAGGTGTTGATTTGAGCTGAGCTGAGCTATAATTTGAGCTGAGCTGTCATTTGGGCTGAGCTGATTTAAGATGAGCTGAAGAGCTGAAGTAAACCGAGCTGAACCGACCCAAAATATTCTACGTAAAACTGAATGCAGTAAAACTAAATTTTGATATAATGTAGATTAGATATAATAATGATATAATATAATATTATATAATTGGAAAGAAAAATGGTGTGGAAGTAGGTATAGTAAGTTAAGTTACGATTTGTACTATTTTTGCAAGTTACAACATCGAGGCGGAAGATAGGGCAAGTGAAATATATATCTTTAAAGAAACACCATAAATATTAATAAAAAAAACTTCTCGATAATAGAATTTTTTCTAGAAATCGATAATTACCCATTTTGATCGCAAAATAGATTTTATTAAATAACTTCTTAGGTACTGGGAAGGTTTCTAATTGTATTGTATAATGTAACAAATTTATGAGGATAATAAAAATATGTTGGGTTACGATCAGTAAGGGAACATTAGGGCAATAAAAGTAAACCGATGGTATATATGTATATATTGCGATTTCAAAAGTCAGGTAGTTAGGATTTTCTTGAAGTATTTGCAATCAATGGTCATCAGTGGTTTTTCCGATATCCTTTTGGTGAATAAGATATACATTAATGCAAGTTTAGGTAACTGATTGGTAATGAAAGGGTTGTAATTGAAATAAGAAAACCCAAAATTTTACAATGGGTGATTCTAGTAAATTTGTATATTTTAACCTGTTAAAAAAACAGAACGACTGTATAAATGCATTTTGTAAAATATCAGTCACCAGTCACCAATTATAATTGTCCGAGTGTCAGTGACAACTTATTCTCTATCAAAAATAATCTTTTATTATGTTTGCTAAGCAATAGTTAACAAATCTACCATACCTACAAGTATAACAAGTATTTAACTTCAATCTACAAACATGCAATTCATAGAGCAGAAATATGATTTTAGAGTATATCCATAATGTAAAGTTACGACAACACCAGATTATTCAATTTGCAATGTTTTACCAAAAAAAAAATTAAATCAACTCTTACCATAGAAGAAATCAGCGCAACTGGACTGAATTAACTTAGCTCAGCTTAGATGAGCTCAGCACAACACAGCTCAATCAGCTCAGCTCAAGTAACAGCCCGGCTCAAGTAACAGCTCAGCTCAAGTAACAGCTCAGCTCAACTTACAGCTCAGCTCAACTTACAGCTCAGTTCAAATCAGCTCAGCTCAGCTCAACTAACAACTCAGCTCAACTAACAGCTCAGCTCAACCGGCAGCTCAAATTTGAGCTAGCTAAAAAAATGAGCTAGATCACAATGAGCTAGCTCAAAAAAAGAGCTTGCTCAATTTTGAGCTGAGCTGAAATTTGAGCTTTTTGCATCTCTGCTTTTAATACATTTATCAAAATCACACATTTAAAAAGTCAGATTTCAAAGTTGAAATGAGAACTAATAGCTAAATTCAAATAAAAATTGCTGAAATTCATTACCAAACAACATCTCTTAAACTCTTTGCCACAGCAGCAGAATAGATGCTCATGTCTCCATACATATAGATGGCAATACATAAGTAGAACATTACCCGGACGAAATCGTTGAAAAATAGTCCAGCCATTTCACCCATTTCGACTTTGTTATCGAGCATGTAATATTGTGATCTTTGCGATGATAGTGGTATTTGTTCCAGATCACCATCAGTTCCAGAAGTTACCAATAATTGTGTACCGCGAGGCAATAATGTTTCTGTTGGATCATCGGTGTCGAGTTCATCTGTGTTTTCAGCTGCTGCGGCTGTCTGATCTCTTTTTAGATATTGCAAACGTTGCCACTGAATGACAGCATTCGCACAAGACATGGTCTCAATGACAAAAGTAGCCGTCATATAACTTATGCCAGCGAGAATGGCTATAATTGAAATGCTCAGAAGCCATCCAGCCTTAGCAAAAACTGCAGGCAAAGTTAGGGCTCCAGTGCCAACAATGAGATTGAAAACGAATATGAAGCCAATCTTTATGAAAACAAAAGAATTATTTTTTTTTTTTTTAATATGGGTTTTGATTGGAAGAAAAGAAAAAGCGATCACATAGGCATAGATTAATGTAAAATACAAACCCAAGTTGGATATTCGTCTCCAGTTCGTATGCGATATGGCATTTTTATTATCGTTAAAATATCAGTTTATTTATATTCAAGTAATATAAATGTAGGAATTTGTTTTTAATCGTTTCACTTTATAGTAACTACAAACAAAAGTATTCGTGCAGTTTCTGTTGCACAGTATCGGTGATATTTTTTTATTTATTTAATGCGGCAGCCGTTGCATAGTCAGGTAGATAGAAATATTTTATCAAAAAATAGTTAATTTCAACAAAAGAAAAACCCAAACAAAAGAGATAGGACACAAAATTTCTTTTCTTTTCTTTGTTTTTTTAAAGCCTTTTGATCATAGATAAACCAATACCAAGATATGAAACCAAGCTGTCAAATGAATTTTGCCACCAAGCTGAAAAACAGATGATTTGCCATCAAAAACAGATGATTTGCTACAAGGTTTGCTATGGGTGCGTGTTTTTCGCACACATATAAACTCCCCGCAGCAAATCAGCTGTTTCTCTCCTTATAATTTTGTTGTTGGTTTTCAAATTTATTCACCGACATAAAATCGAATTACAAATACAACAATGTAAACAATCGGGTTTTGGGGGGTGAAACGTACGAAGTTTTCGTATCTTGGTATTGGTTTATCTATGCTTTTGATTATTTTAACCATAGACTAATCAATACCCAGATATAAAACCCATGATCATGATAAACAGAAAACAAGGTATGCTCATTTAGCATTTTGACAGTTTTTCTGGGATGTCATCATTGTATATATTTTCTTATATACAATGATGTCATTCATAGTCATCTTTCTCATGGGCCGAACGTCAAATTGGATTTGAAGAAAACATCTTTATAATTAATAACAACAACAATGCAATTACAATTTGCAACAACAAACTCGATTTTTAGCGTCGATGACTTACGTCATCATTTTTTTCATAATAAGCATACCTTGTTTTTTCTTTGTAATGGAGGAAAATAAAACACATGATAAACAGAAAACAAGGTATGCTTATTATGAGCGCCATGTCGCCATATTGGAAAACTGATGACGTAGTAGTCATCTCTGATGCTGACAATCGAGTTTTTTTCAGTTTCATTGTTGTTGTTTTCAATACAAAAAAATGTTTTGTCCAAACCCATACTGACGTTCGGGCGAACTGCCGATGAGAAAAATGACTATGACGTCACAGATAGCCTGCCAAAAATTTAATGAGCATACCTTGTTTTTTGTTTATCATGCCCAGACCCACGATAAACAGAAAACAAGGTATGCTCATTAGATTTTTGGCAGGTTTTCTGTGACGTCATAGTCATCTTTCTCATGGGCAGTTCGCCCGAACGTCAGTTATGGATTTGGAAAAAATATTTTTTTAATTGAAAACAACAACAATGAAACTGAAAAAAAACTCGATTGTCAGCATCGAAGATGACTACTACGTCATCAATTATCCAAAATGGCGACAAGGCGTTCATAATAAGCATACCTTGTTTTCTGTTTATCATGCAATGTGTCTACATGTCATGTAGGTCTTTGGTTATGATTAATAACCAAAGCTCTGAACGCTTTCATCCGAACTTCGAACTTTCGAACTTCGAACGAAACGAAATGGAACGGAATGAAATATGTCCATGTCTGTCTCTATCTGTCTGTGTGTATTTGTCTCTTTCTCTTAACGAAACTATAGATCACCGGAACCTTCGAGAAGAAATGAGAGGAGTATAAATTCGAGCTCGAAGAAGGAGATCGACACAGTTTAGTTTTGACAGTGATAAAGATAAGTGATTGTGAAAGTGTAATTTGGAAGTGTTAATTTTTCTAAATTGTAAAGAGGAATATTGTAAAACAGTTTGTAATAGATTAAAGTGTTTGTTAATTTGCAAGTAAATAAAAGTGTATAGTAAAAAGTAGAAATAAGTTTTATTTCGAACCCAGAAAACATTACAATATAATAAATATAGATGGAACTATACTCAGAGGCACAATTAATCGCCCACCTCTGTTAAGTCTCACTATGTGTTCTGTTGATAAGTAAGGTTTATCATAATTATTTATTATGAAACCAGCTCTGACTAACCAAATATCTCAAAAATTTGACATTTGGTGATATTTGTTTAATCAGAGGTTGTTCTTGAACCCGGGAAATAACTAACGAAATCATGAAAAAACTGGGTGGGCGGTTAGATGTTCCTCTGAGTGTATATATACCTAGTAAGAAAAGCAATGTACACATGAAAACTCTCTCATATACATATTACCAAAATGTTAGTATTAACTTAAATTGAAAAAAGAACTCTAAGAATAATACAACCAACCTACCTATCACCACGCAATTAGAAGGAGCATCAAGGCTATCCTTGTAACACCACTCAAAACCATTCTTTCGCCACAAATTCAGTTATCAATGAAGACATTCTTGAAGTCATGGACCACAAGTGCAAGAAATGTATTCCATCAGCAATAATCACAATTATCGACAAAGCTCGCGAAATGGAAATATCACCAAAAATAAAAAAAATCCTCAACAGTCATATCCTCTATTAAATATAAACGCTGATTCCTTTATATTGAGCCTTGGCCACTACAGAAAAACAAATATAAGTAACGCACTATACCAATCACTGTTCTTATGTATCTCATCAGAACTTAAAACTAGATTTTATATTTATATACATCATTTGCTGTGGCATTTGAATATGGCCAAATCTTGAATATAAGCATCATGCTTCTATATTCACTGCAGAAGCTTTTGCTATTCTGCAAGCAACCCTCAGCAATTCACCAGCACCTTCTAAACAAAAACAATACGGAAAGTATCCCCCTTACCTGGACTTCCAGGTACCGAGAAAGAAGCTTTAACTACATCGCTGAAGAGGGGTCAATTGTTTCCATCCAGGACGAAGTCGTCTGAACGCTACAATACCAACAAGCTATTTTACACCTAGATATTGAAAGCAGTTGTCGACGATATCATCAGAGTACAGAGCCCATAGATCATATCATCAACGGGTGTTTTACACTAGCAAATAATTACTATCTGAACAGACACAACAACGTAACCAAAATCGTGCACCAGGAACTAGCTCTTAGATCCAAATTTGTCGATATGAAAACACCTCATTATATATATCAACAAAAATTCTTTTTGTTAAGCTCAGACTTGAAGCTACACTGGATCAAACAGATCACACAATATTGGCCAACCGACTGGATATGATATGGATCGACAAAATAAATAAAAAAGGCTTTCTCATAGACGTAGCAGTTACACTGTCTTCAAATTCAAACCGAACGTTTGCCGAAAAAATTGCAAAATATACTAAACTTGCTCATGAAATAAAATCTGCAGAATGATTAAATAAAATGCACGACTGCTCTTGAAGATAAAGTTACTATTTATGCTAAGCCCTTTAAATTAAAAATTTGAAAATGCAGTTTTAGAAAAAAACAATTAAAAAAGCATAAAATTCGATTTTCAAATGACTAAAACAGCTTTTTATATGAATTTAACCTCAAAACAAAGTATGCAATTTGATTTCTTCTATAATGACACATTTTTAGAAAAAAAAATTTGAAAATCGTTAGAGGCGTTTTTAAGAAAAATTATTTTTTCCATATAAAAAAAAATTGGTACGCCATTTTTAAGATATTATTTATCAACATTTAAAAACTAAAATTTGAAAAAAAAATATTGAATAGTTTTCGAAAAAATGATATTTCAAAAAAAAAATTCAAATTTTTTTTTAAAATCCAAAAAAATAATTTTCGAAATTTTTTTTACTAAATATTATTACGGCAACTTAGCATTCATGTAAAAAAAAATGGTTAAAAGTGATTGAGTCATGAACGAGAAAATCAGAATTAAAAAAAAAAACGGTTCTATGGCAGGTACCGTTAATAATAATAATAATAATCCAGCCGATTCGTTTTTGTGCAATAGACTATCAAATCTTTAAATTCAATTCCCCAAAAACTAAGATTTGGCATACAGACCAATTTACAGCAGTTGAAATGCAAGTTTATGGCACAATTTGTACAGAATTTAGAACGGGGTCGCAAATGGCCAGTGTTTGTTCCTGTAAAAAAGAGTATAGTGCCAAAGTTGCTAAAAAGCTTAGATGGGCATAACTGCGCTTTCGATTACTTTTCATTAAAACCTGACCGAAATTACTTGTTTTTACACGTATATCTAGTATATCGCACATTTTTTATCAGGAAGTAATACAAAAATAAACAAATAAGTATAAAGAACGGTACCAAAAAAAAGGGTATAGATTCTAATAATTTTATAAGTATTTCAAATTCCATTTCCTACTAGTGTAAGGCTATGGTGACCAAAATGGGAACATAGTGTTAGTTCTTCGTCAAACACTTCTTTTAATACATTTATCAAAATCACACATTTTAAAAAGTCAGATTTCAAATTTGAAATGAGAACTAATAGCTAAATTCAAATAAAAATTGCTGAAATTCATTACCAAACAACATCTCTTAAACTCTTTGCCACAGCAGCAGCATAGATGCTCATGTCTCCATACCCTGAGCGAAATTTCTTGTTTCTACACTTACAACATCTAGTATACCGCACATTTTTTATCAGGAAGTAATAAAAAAATAAACAAATAAGTATAAAGAACGGTACAAAAAAAATGCTATAGATTCTAATAATTTTATAAGTATTTCAGAATTCCATTTCCTACTAGTGTAGTTCTTCGTCAAACACTCCTTTTAATCAGGGTTGTAACACAGCTCAAAAGTGAGCTGCGCTCAGCTCACAGCTCAGCTCTTATTTGAGCTAGCTCACATTTGAGCTTATGAACCAGCTCAAATTAATGAGCTCAAATGTGAGCTAGCTGAAATGTGAGCTAGCTCAAATCAGAACTGACCTGTGAGCTGAGCTGCGATTTGAGCTGAGCTGTCGTTTGAGCTGAGCTGTCATTGGAGCTGAGCTTCATTTGAGCTGAGCTATCATTTGAGCTGAGCTGTTGATTTGAGCTGAGGTGTTGATTTGAGCTGAGCTGAGCTATAATTTGAGCTGAGCTGTCATTTGGGCTGAGCTGATTTAAGATGAGCTGAAGAGCTGAAGTAAACCGAGCTGAACCGACCCAAAATATTCTACGTAAAACTGAATGCAGTAAAACTAAATTTTGATATAATGTAGATTAGATATAATAATGATATAATATAATATTATATAATTGGAAAGAAAAATGGTGTGGAAGTAGGTATAGTAAGTTAAGTTACGATTTGTACTATTTTTGCAAGTTACAACATCGAGGCGGAAGATAGGGCAAGTGAAATATATATCTTTAAAGAAACACCATAAATATTAATAAAAAAACTTCTCGATAATAGAATTTTTTCTAGAAATCGATAATTACCCATTTTGATCGCAAAATAGATTTTATTAAATAACTTCTTAGGTACTGGGAAGGTTTCTAATTGTATTGTATAATGTAACAAATTTATGAGGATAATAAAAATATGTTGGGTTACGATCAGTAAGGGAACATTAGGGCAATAAAAGTAAACCGATGGTATATATGTATATATTGCGATTTCAAAAGTCAGGTAGTTAGGATTTTCTTGAAGTATTTGCAATCAATGGTCATCAGTGGTTTTTCCGATATCCTTTTGGTGAATAAGATATACATTAATGCAAGTTTAGGTAACTGATTGGTAATGAAAGGGTTGTAATTGAAATAAGAAAACCCAAAATTTTACAATGGGTGATTCTAGTAAATTTGTATATTTTAACCTGTTAAAAAAACAGAACGACCAGTCACCAATTATAATTGTCCGAGTGTCAGTGACAACTTATTCTCTATCAAAAATAATCTTTTATTATGTTTGCTAAGCAATAGTTAACAAATCTACCATACCTACAAGTATAACAAGTATTTAACTTCAATCTACAAACATGCAATTCATAGAGCAGAAATATGATTTTAGGATATATCCATAATGTAAAGTTACGACAACACCAGATTATTCAATTTGCAATGTTTTACCAAAAAAAAATTAAATCAACTCTTACCATAGAAGAAATCAGCGCAACTGGACTGAATTAACTTAGCTCAGCTTAGATGAGCTCAGCACAACACAGCTCAATCAGCTCAGCTCAAGTAACAGCCCGGCTCAAGTAACAGCTCAGCTCAAGTAACAGCTCAGCTCAACTTACAGCTCAGCTCAACTTACAGCTCAGTTCAAATCAGCTCAGCTCAGCTCAACTAACAGCTCAGCTCAACCGGCAGCTCAAATTTGAGCTAGATCACAATGAGCTAGCTCAAAAAAAGAGCTTGCTCAATTTTGAGCTGAGCTGAAATTTGAGCTTTTTGCATCTCTGCTTTTAATACATTTATCAAAATCACACATTTAAAAAGTCAGATTTCAAAGTTGAAATGAGAACTAATAGCTAAATTCAAATAAAAATTGCTGAAATTCATTACCAAACAACATCTCTTAAACTCTTTGCCACAGCAGCAGAATAGATGCTCATGTCTCCATACATATAGATGGCAATACATAAGTAGAACATTACCCGGCCGAAATCGTTGAAAAATAGTCCAGCCATTTCACCCATTTCGACTTTCTTATCGAGCATGTAATATTGTGATCTTTGCGATGATAGTGGTATTTGTTCCAGATCACCATCAGTTCCAGAAGTTACCAATAATTGTGTACCGCGAGGCAATAATGTTTCTGTTGGATCATCGGTGTCGAGTTCATCTGTGTTTTCAGCTGCTGCGGCTGTCTGATCTCTTTTTAGATATTGCAAACGTTGCCACTGAATGACAGCATTCGCACAAGACATGGTCTCAATGACAAAAGTAGCCGTCATATAACTTATGCCAGCGAGAATGGCTATAATTGAAATGCTCAGAAGCCATCCAGCCTTAGCAAAAACTGCAGGCAAAGTTAGGGCTCCAGTGCCAACAATGAGATTGAAAACGAATATGAAGCCAATCTTTATGAAAACAAAAGAATTATTTTTTTTTTTTTTAATATGGGTTTTGATTGGAAGAAAAGAAAAAGCGATCACATAGGCATAGATTAATGTAAAATACAAACCCAAGTTGGATATTCGTCTCCAGTTCGTATGCGATATGGCATTTTTATTATCGTTAAAATATCAGTTTATTTATATTCAAGTAATATAAATGTAGGAATTTGTTTTTAATCGTTTCACTTTATAGTAACTACAAACAAAAGTATTCGTGCAGTTTCTGTTGCACAGTATCGGTGATATTTTTTTATTTATTTAATGCGGCAGCCGTTGCATAGTCAGGTAGATAGAAATATTTTATCAAAAAATAGTTAATTTCAACAAAAGAAAAACCCAAACAAAAGAGATAGGACACAAAATTTCTTTTCTTTTCTTTGTTTTTTTAAAGCCTTTTGATCATAGATAAACCAATACCAAGATATGAAACCAAGCTGTCAAATGAATTTTGCCACCAAGCTGAAAAACAGATGATTTGCCATCAAAAACAGATGATTTGCTACAAGGTTTGCTATGGGTGCGTGTTTTTCGCACACATATAAACTCCCCGCAGCAAATCAGCTGTTTCTCTCCTTATAATTTTGTTGTTGGTTTTCAAATTTATTCACCGACATAAAATCGAATTACAAATACAACAATGTAAACAATCGGGTTTTGGGGGGTGAAACGTACGAAGTTTTCGTATCTTGGTATTGGTTTATCTATGCTTTTGATTATTTTAACCATAGACTAATCAATACCCAGATATAAAACCCATGATCATGATAAACAGAAAACAAGGTATGCTCATTTAGCATTTTGACAGTTTTTCTGGGATGTCATCATTGTATATATTTTCTTATATACAATGATGTCATTCATAGTCATCTTTCTCATGGGCCGAACGTCAAATTGGATTTGAAGAAAACATCTTTATAATTAATAACAACAACAATGCAATTACAATTTGCAACAACAAACTCGATTTTTAGCGTCGATGACTTACGTCATCATTTTTTTCATAATAAGCATACCTTGTTTTTTCTTTGTAATGGAGGAAAATAAAACACATGATAAACAGAAAACAAGGTATGCTTATTATGAGCGCCATGTCGCCATATTGGAAAACTGATGACGTAGTAGTCATCTCTGATGCTGACAATCGAGTTTTTTTCAGTTTCATTGTTGTTGTTTTCAATACAAAAAAATGTTTTGTCCAAACCCATACTGACGTTCGGGCGAACTGCCGATGAGAAAAATGACTATGACGTCACAGATAGCCTGCCAAAAATTTAATGAGCATACCTTGTTTTTTGTTTATCATGCCCAGACCCACGATAAACAGAAAACAAGGTATGCTCATTAGATTTTTGGCAGGTTTTCTGTGACGTCATAGTCATCTTTCTCATGGGCAGTTCGCCCGAACGTCAGTTATGGATTTGGAAAAAATATTTTTTTAATTGAAAACAACAACAATGAAACTGAAAAAAAACTCGATTGTCAGCATCGAAGATGACTACTACGTCATCAATTATCCAAAATGGCGACAAGGCGTTCATAATAAGCATACCTTGTTTTCTGTTTATCATGCAATGTGTCTACATGTCATGTAGGTCTTTGGTTATGATTAATAACCAAAGCTCTGAACGCTTTCATCCGAACTTCGAACTTTCGAACTTCGAACGAAACGAAATGGAACGGAATGAAATATGTCCATGTCTGTCTCTATCTGTCTGTGTGTATTTGTCTCTTTCTCTTAACGAAACTATAGATCACCGGAACCTTCGAGAAGAAATGAGAGGAGTATAAATTCGAGCTCGAAGAAGGAGATCGACACAGTTTAGTTTTGACAGTGATAAAGATAAGTGATTGTGAAAGTGTAATTTGGAAGTGTTAATTTTTCTAAATTGTAAAGAGGAATATTGTAAAACAGTTTGTAATAGATTAAAGTGTTTGTTAATTTGCAAGTAAATAAAAGTGTATAGTAAAAAGTAGAAATAAGTTTTATTTCGAACCCAGAAAACATTACAATATAATAAATATAGATGGAACTATACTCAGAGGCACAATTAATCGCCCACCTCTGTTAAGTCTCACTATGTGTTCTGTTGATAAGTAAGGTTTATCATAATTATTTATTATGAAACCAGCTCTGACTAACCAAATATCTCAAAAATTTGACATTTGGTGATATTTGTTTAATCAGAGGTTGTTCTTGAACCCGGGAAATAACTAACGAAATCATGAAAAAACTGGGTGGGCGGTTAGATGTTCCTCTGAGTGTATATATACCTAGTAAGAAAAGCAATGTACACATGAAAACTCTCTCATATACATATTACCAAAATGTTAGTATTAACTTAAATTGAAAAAAGAACTCTAAGAATAATACAACCAACCTACCTATCACCACGCAATTAGAAGGAGCATCAAGGCTATCCTTGTAACACCACTCAAAACCATTCTTTCGCCACAAATTCAGTTATCAATGAAGACATTCTTGAAGTCATGGACCACAAGTGCAAGAAATGTATTCCATCAGCAATAATCACAATTATCGACAAAGCTCGCGAAATGGAAATATCACCAAAAATAAAAAAAATCCTCAACAGTCATATCCTCTATTAAATATAAACGCTGATTCCTTTATATTGAGCCTTGGCCACTACAGAAAAACAAATATAAGTAACGCACTATACCAATCACTGTTCTTATGTATCTCATCAGAACTTAAAACTAGATTTTATATTTATATACATCATTTGCTGTGGCATTTGAATATGGCCAAATCTTGAATATAAGCATCATGCTTCTATATTCACTGCAGAAGCTTTTGCTATTCTGCAAGCAACCCTCAGCAATTCACCAGCACCTTCTAAACAAAAACAATACGGAAAGTATCCCCCTTACCTGGACTTCCAGGTACCGAGAAAGAAGCTTTAACTACATCGCTGAAGAGGGGTCAATTGTTTCCATCCAGGACGAAGTCGTCTGAACGCTACAATACCAACAAGCTATTTTACACCTAGATATTGAAAGCAGTTGTCGACGATATCATCAGAGTACAGAGCCCATAGATCATATCATCAACGGGTGTTTTACACTAGCAAATAATTACTATCTGAACAGACACAACAACGTAACCAAAATCGTGCACCAGGAACTAGCTCTTAGATCCAAATTTGTCGATATGAAAACACCTCATTATATATATCAACAAAAATTCTTTTTGTTAAGCTCAGACTTGAAGCTACACTGGATCAAACAGATCACACAATATTGGCCAACCGACTGGATATGATATGGATCGACAAAATAAATAAAAAAGGCTTTCTCATAGACGTAGCAGTTACACTGTCTTCAAATTCAAACCGAACGTTTGCCGAAAAAATTGCAAAATATACTAAACTTGCTCATGAAATAAAATCTGCAGAATGATTAAATAAAATGCACGACTGCTCTTGAAGATAAAGTTACTATTTATGCTAAGCCCTTTAAATTAAAAATTTGAAAATGCAGTTTTAGAAAAAAACAATTAAAAAAGCATAAAATTCGATTTTCAAATGACTAAAACAGCTTTTTATATGAATTTAACCTCAAAACAAAGTATGCAATTTGATTTCTTCTATAATGACACATTTTTAGAAAAAAAAATTTGAAAATCGTTAGAGGCGTTTTTAAGAAAAATTATTTTTTCCATATAAAAAAAAATTGGTACGCCATTTTTAAGATATTATTTATCAACATTTAAAAACTAAAATTTGAAAAAAAAATATTGAATAGTTTTCGAAAAAATGATATTTCAAAAAAAAAATTCAAATTTTTTTTTAAAATCCAAAAAAATAATTTTCGAAATTTTTTTTACTAAATATTATTACGGCAACTTAGCATTCATGTAAAAAAAAATGGTTAAAAGTGATTGAGTCATGAAGGAGAAAATCAGAATTAAAAAAAAAAACGGTTCTATGGCAGGTACCGTTAATAATAATAATAATAATCCAGCCGATTCGTTTTTGTGCAATAGACTATCAAATCTTTAAATTCAATTCCCCAAAAACTAAGATTTGGCATACAGACCAATTTACAGCAGTTGAAATGCAAGTTTATGGCACAATTTGTACAGAATTTAGAACGGGGTCGCAAATGGCCAGTGTTTGTTCCTGTAAAAAAGAGTATAGTGCCAAAGTTGCTAAAAAGCTTAGATGGGCATAACTGCGCTTTCGATTACTTTTCATTAAAACCTGACCGAAATTACTTGTTTTTACACGTATATCTAGTATATCGCACATTTTTTATCAGGAAGTAATACAAAAATAAACAAATAAGTATAAAGAACGGTACCAAAAAAAAGGGTATAGATTCTAATAATTTTATAAGTATTTCAAATTCCATTTCCTACTAGTGTAAGGCTATGGTGACCAAAATGGGAACATAGTGTTAGTTCTTCGTCAAACACTTCTTTTAATACATTTATCAAAATCACACATTTTAAAAAGTCAGATTTCAAATTTGAAATGAGAACTAATAGCTAAATTCAAATAAAAATTGCTGAAATTCATTACCAAACAACATCTCTTAAACTCTTTGCCACAGCAGCAGCATAGATGCTCATGTCTCCATACCCTGAGCGAAATTTCTTGTTTCTACACTTACAACATCTAGTATACCGCACATTTTTTATCAGGAAGTAATAAAAAAATAAACAAATAAGTATAAAGAACGGTACAAAAAAAATGCTATAGATTCTAATAATTTTATAAGTATTTCAGAATTCCATTTCCTACTAGTGTAGTTCTTCGTCAAACACTCCTTTTAATCAGGGTTGTAACACAGCTCAAAAGTGAGCTGCGCTCAGCTCACAGCTCAGCTCTTATTTGAGCTAGCTCACATTTGAGCTTATGAACCAGCTCAAATTAATGAGCTCAAATGTGAGCTAGCTGAAATGTGAGCTAGCTCAAATCAGAACTGACCTGTGAGCTGAGCTGCGATTTGAGCTGAGCTGTCGTTTGAGCTGAGCTGTCATTGGAGCTGAGCTTCATTTGAGCTGAGCTATCATTTGAGCTGAGCTGTTGATTTGAGCTGAGGTGTTGATTTGAGCTGAGCTGAGCTATAATTTGAGCTGAGCTGTCATTTGGGCTGAGCTGATTTAAGATGAGCTGAAGAGCTGAAGTAAACCGAGCTGAACCGACCCAAAATATTCTACGTAAAACTGAATGCAGTAAAACTAAATTTTGATATAATGTAGATTAGATATAATAATGATATAATATAATATTATATAATTGGAAAGAAAAATGGTGTGGAAGTAGGTATAGTAAGTTAAGTTACGATTTGTACTATTTTTGCAAGTTACAACATCGAGGCGGAAGATAGGGCAAGTGAAATATATATCTTTAAAGAAACACCATAAATATTAATAAAAAAACTTCTCGATAATAGAATTTTTTCTAGAAATCGATAATTACCCATTTTGATCGCAAAATAGATTTTATTAAATAACTTCTTAGGTACTGGGAAGGTTTCTAATTGTATTGTATAATGTAACAAATTTATGAGGATAATAAAAATATGTTGGGTTACGATCAGTAAGGGAACATTAGGGCAATAAAAGTAAACCGATGGTATATATGTATATATTGCGATTTCAAAAGTCAGGTAGTTAGGATTTTCTTGAAGTATTTGCAATCAATGGTCATCAGTGGTTTTTCCGATATCCTTTTGGTGAATAAGATATACATTAATGCAAGTTTAGGTAACTGATTGGTAATGAAAGGGTTGTAATTGAAATAAGAAAACCCAAAATTTTACAATGGGTGATTCTAGTAAATTTGTATATTTTAACCTGTTAAAAAAACAGAACGACCAGTCACCAATTATAATTGTCCGAGTGTCAGTGACAACTTATTCTCTATCAAAAATAATCTTTTATTATGTTTGCTAAGCAATAGTTAACAAATCTACCATACCTACAAGTATAACAAGTATTTAACTTCAATCTACAAACATGCAATTCATAGAGCAGAAATATGATTTTAGGATATATCCATAATGTAAAGTTACGACAACACCAGATTATTCAATTTGCAATGTTTTACCAAAAAAAAATTAAATCAACTCTTACCATAGAAGAAATCAGCGCAACTGGACTGAATTAACTTAGCTCAGCTTAGATGAGCTCAGCACAACACAGCTCAATCAGCTCAGCTCAAGTAACAGCCCGGCTCAAGTAACAGCTCAGCTCAAGTAACAGCTCAGCTCAACTTACAGCTCAGCTCAACTTACAGCTCAGTTCAAATCAGCTCAGCTCAGCTCAACTAACAGCTCAGCTCAACCGGCAGCTCAAATTTGAGCTAGATCACAATGAGCTAGCTCAAAAAAAGAGCTTGCTCAATTTTGAGCTGAGCTGAAATTTGAGCTTTTTGCATCTCTGCTTTTAATACATTTATCAAAATCACACATTTAAAAAGTCAGATTTCAAAGTTGAAATGAGAACTAATAGCTAAATTCAAATAAAAATTGCTGAAATTCATTACCAAACAACATCTCTTAAACTCTTTGCCACAGCAGCAGAATAGATGCTCATGTCTCCATACATATAGATGGCAATACATAAGTAGAACATTACCCGGCCGAAATCGTTGAAAAATAGTCCAGCCATTTCACCCATTTCGACTTTCTTATCGAGCATGTAATATTGTGATCTTTGCGATGATAGTGGTATTTGTTCCAGATCACCATCAGTTCCAGAAGTTACCAATAATTGTGTACCGCGAGGCAATAATGTTTCTGTTGGATCATCGGTGTCGAGTTCATCTGTGTTTTCAGCTGCTGCGGCTGTCTGATCTCTTTTTAGATATTGCAAACGTTGCCACTGAATGAAAGCATTCGCACAAGACATGGTCTCAATGACAAAAGTAGCCGTCATATAACTTATGCCAGCGAGAATGGCTATAATTGAAATGCTCAGAAGCCATCCAGCCTTAGCAAAAACTGCAGGCAAAGTTAGGGCTCCAGTGCCAACAATGAGATTGAAAACGAATATGAAGCCAATCTTTATGAAAACAAAAGAATTATTTTTTTTTTTTTAATATGGGTTTTGATTGGAAGAAAAGAAAAAGCGATCACATAGGCATAGATTAATGTAAAATACAAACCCAAGTTGGATATTCGTCTCCAGTTCGTATGCGATATGGCATTTTTATTATCGTTAAAATATCAGTTTATTTATATTCAAGTAATATAAATGTAGGAATTTGTTTTTAATCGTTTCACTTTATAGTAACTACAAACAAAAGTATTCGTGCAGTTTCTGTTGCACAGTATCGGTGATATTTTTTTATTTATTTAATGCGGCAGCCGTTGCATAGTCAGGTAGATAGAAATATTTTATCAAAAAATAGTTAATTTCAACAAAAGAAAAACCCAAACAAAAGAGATAGGACACAAAATTTCTTTTCTTTTCTTTGTTTTTTTAAAGCCTTTTGATCATAGATAAACCAATACCAAGATATGAAACCCATGATAAACAGAAAACAAGGTATGCTCATTAAATTTTTGGCAGGTTTTCTGTGACGTCATAGTCATCTTTCTCATCGGCAGTTCGCCCCAACGTCAGTTATGGATTTGCACAAAACATTTTTTTGTATTAAAAACAACAACAATGAAACTGAAAAAAACTCGATTGTCAGCATCGGAGATGACTACTACGTCATCAGTTTTCCAAAATGGCCGACGTGGCTTTTATAATAAGCATACCTTGTTTTCTGTTTATCATGTATGAAACCAAGCTGTCAAATGAATTTTGCCACCAAGCTGAAAAACAGATGATTTGCCATCAAAAACAGATGATTTGCTACAAGGTTTGCTATGGGTGCGTGTTTTTCGCACACATATAAACTCCCCGCAGCAAATCAGCTGTTTCTCTCCTTATAATTTTGTTGTTGGTTTTCAAATTTATTCACCGACATAAAATCGAATTACAAATACAACAATGTAAACAATCGGGTTTTGGGGGGTGAAACGTACGAAGTTTTCGTATCTTGGTATTGGTTTATCTATGCTTTTGATTATTTTAACCATAGACTAATCAATACCCAGATATAAAACCCATGATCATGATAAACAGAAAACAAGGTATGCTCATTTAGCATTTTGACAGTTTTTCTGGGATGTCATCATTGTATATATATTCTTATATACAATGATGTCATTCATAGTCATCTTTCTCATGGGCCGAACGTCAAATTGGATTTGAAGAAAACATCTTTATAATTAAAAACAACAACAATGCAATTACAATTTGCAACAACAAACTCGATTTTCAGCGTCGATGACTTACGTCATCATTTTTTTCATAATAAGCATACCTTGTTTTTTCTTTGTAATGGAGGAAAATAAAACACATGATAAACAGAAAACAAGGTATGCTTATTATGAGCGCCATGTCGCCATATTGGAAAACTGATGACGTAGTAGTCATCTCTGATGCTGACAATCGAGTTTTTTTCAGTTTCATTGTTGTTGTTTTCAATACAAAAAAATGTTTTGTCCAAACCCATAACTGACGTTCGGGCGAACTGCCGATGAGAAAAATGACTATGACGTCACAGATAGCCTGCCAAAAATTTAATGAGCATACCTTGTTTTTTGTTTATCATGCCCAGACCCACGATAAACAGAAAACAAGGTATGCTCATTAGATTTTTGGCAGGTTTTCTGTGACGTCATAGTCATCTTTCTCATGGGCAGTTCGCCCGAACGTCAGTTATGGATTTGGAAAAAATATTTTTTTTAATTGAAAACAACAACAATGAAACTGAAAAAAAACTCGATTGTCAGCATCGAAGATGACTACTACGTCATCTATTATCCAAAATGGCGACAAGGCGTTCATAATAAGCATACCTTGTTTTCTGTTTATCATGCAATGTGTCTACATGTCATGTAGGTCTTTGGTTATGATTAATAACCAAAGCTCTGAACGCTTTCATCCGAACTTCGAACTTTCGAACTTCGAACGAAACGAAATGGAACGGAATGAAATATGTCCATGTCTGTCTCTCTCTGTCTGTGTGTATTTGTCTCTTTCTCTTAACGAAACTATAGATCACCGGAACCTTCGAGAAGAAATGAGAGGAGTATAAATTCGAGCTCGAAGAAGGAGATCGACACAGTTTAGTTTTGACAGTGATAAAGATAAGTGATTGTGAAAGTGTAATTTGGAAGTGTTAATTTTTCTAAATTGTAAAGAGGAATATTGTAAAACAGTTTGTAATAGATTAAAGTGTTTGTTAATTTGCAAGTAAATAAAAGTGTATAGTAAAAAGTAGAAATAAGTTTTATTTCGAACCCAGAAAACATTACAATATAATAAATATAGATGGAACTATACTCAGAGGCACAATTAATCGCCCACCTCTGTTAAGTCTCACTATGTGTTCTGTTGATAAGTAAGGTTTATCATAATTATTTATTATGAAACCAGCTCTGACTAACCAAATATCTCAAAAATTTGACATTTGGTGATATTTGTTTAATCAGAGGTTGTTCTTGAACCCGGGAAATAACTAACGAAATCATGAAAAAACTGGGTGGGCGGTTAGATGTTCCTCTGAGTGTATATATACCTAGTAAGAAAAGCAATGTACACATGAAAACTCTCTCATATACATATTACCAAAATGTTAGTATTAACTTAAATTGAAAAAAGAACTCTAAGAATAATACAACCAACCTACCTATCACCACGTAATTAGAAGGAGCATCAAGGCTATCCTTGTAACACCACTCAAACCATTCTTTCGGAAGCAGGCCTTCCCTCTGTTTAGCAACATTTTGAACAAATCATCTCATATCTAATGGTAAAATTAGTCGTCTCCACAAATTCAGTTATCAATGAAGACATTCTTGAAGTCATGGACCACAAGTGCAAGAAATGTATTCCATCAGCAATAATCACAATTATCGACAAAGCTCGCGAAATGGAAATATCACCAAAAATAAAAAAAATCCTCAACAGTCATATCCTCTATTAAATATAAACGCTGATTCCTTTATATTGAGCCTTGGCCACTACAGAAAAACAAATATAAGTAATGCACTATACCAATCACTGTTCTTATGTATCTCATCAGAACTTAAAACTAGATTTTATATTTATATACATCATTTGCTGTGACATTTGAATATGGCCAAATCTTGAATATAGGCATCATGCTTCTATATTCACTGCAGAAGCTTTTGCTATTCTGCAAGCAACCCTCAGCAATTCACCAGCACCTTCTAAACAAAAACAATACGGAAAGTATCCCCCTTACCTAGACTTCCAGGTACCGAGAAAGAAGCTTTAACTACATCGCTGAAGAGGGGTCAATTGTTTTCATCCAGGACGAAGTCGTCTGAACGCTACAATACCAACAAGCTATTTTACACCTAGATATTGAAAGCAGTTGTCGACGATATCATCAGAGTACAGAGCCCATAGATCATATCATCAACGGGTGTTTTACACTAGCAAATAATTACTATCTGAACAGACACAACAACGTAACCAAAATCGTGCACCAGGAACTAGCTCTTAGATCCAAATTAGTCGATATGAAAACACCTCATTATATATATCAACAAAAATTCTTTTTGTTAAGCTCAGACTTGAAGCTACACTGGATCAAACAGATCACACAATATTGGCCAACCGACTGGATATGATATGGATCGACAAAATAAATAAAAAAGGCTTTCTCATAGACGTAGCAGTTACACTGTCTTCAAATTCAAACCGAACGTTTGCCGAAAAAATTGCAAAATATACTAAACTTGCTCATGAAATAAAATCTGCAGAATGATTAAATAAAATGCACGACTGCTCTTGAAGATAAAGTTACTATTTATGCTAAGCCCTTTAAATTAAAAATTTGTAAATGAATGGTAAATTTGGATTTAAAAAAAAAATTTGAATTTTTTTTTTGAAATATCATTTTTTCGAAAACTATTCAATATTTTTTTTTCAAATTTTAGTTTTTAAATGTTGATAAATAATATCTTAAAAATGGCGTACCAATTTTTTTTTATATGGAAAAAATAATTTTTCTTAAAAACGCCTCTAACGATTTTCAAATTTTTTTTTCTAAAAATGTGTCATTATAGAAGAAATCAAATTGCATACTTTGTTTTGAGGTTAAATTCATATAAAAAGCTGTTTTAGTCATTTGAAACAGTTTTAGAAAAAAACAATTAAAAAAGCATAAAATTCGATTTTCAAATGACTAAAACAGCTTTTTATATGAATTTAACCTCAAAACAAAGTATGCAATTTGATTTCTTCTATAATGACACATTTTTAGAAAAAAAAATTTGAAAATCGTTAGAGGCGTTTTTAAGAAAAATTATTTTTTCCATATAAAAAAAAATTGGTACGCCATTTTTAAGATATTATTTATCAACATTTAAAAACTAAAATTTGAAAAAAAAAAATATTGAATAGTTTTCGAAAAAATGATATTTCAAAAAAAAATTCAAATTTTTTTTTTAAATCCAAAAAAATAATTTTCGAAATTTTTTTTACTAAATATTATTACGGCAACTTAGCATCCATGTAAAAAAAAATGGTTAAAAGTGATTGAGTCATGAAGGAGAAAATCAGAATTAAAAAAAAAACGGTTCTATGGCAGGTACCGTTAATAATAATAATAATAATCCAGCCGATTCGTTTTTGTGCAATAGACTATCAAATCTTTAAATTCAATTCCCCAAAAACAAAGATTTGGCATACAGACCAATTTACAGCAGTTGAAATGCAAGTTTATGGCACAATTTGTACAGAATTTAGAACGGGGTCGCAAATGGCCAGTGTTTGTTCCTGTAAAAAAGAGTATAGTGCCAAAGTTGCTAAAAAGCTTAGATGGGCATAACTGCGCTTTCGATTACTTTTCATTAAAACCTGACCGAAATTACTTGTTTTTACACGTATATCTAGTATATCGCACATTTTTTATCAGGAAGTAATACAAAAATAAACAAATAAGTATAAAGAACGGTACCAAAAAAAAGGGTATAGATTCTAATAATTTTATAAGTATTTCAAATTCCATTTCCTACTAGTGTAAGGCTATGGTGACCAAAATGGGAACATAGTGTTAGTTCTTCGTCAAACACTTCTTTTAATACATTTATCAAAATCACACATTTTAAAAAGTCAGATTTCAAAGTTGAAATGAGAACTAATAGCTAAATTCAAATAAAAATTGCTGAAATTCATTACCAAACAACATCTCTTAAACTCTTTGCCACAGCAGCAGCATAGATGCTCATGTCTCCATACCCTGAGCGAAATTTCTTGTTTCTACACTTACAACATCTAGTATACCGCACATTTTTTATCAGGAAGTAATAAAAAAATAAACAAATAAGTATAAAGAACGGTACAAAAAAAATGCTATAGATTCTAATAATTTTATAAGTATTTCAGAATTCCATTTCCTACTAGTGTAGTTCTTCGTCAAACACTCCTTTTAATCAGGGTTGTAACACAGCTCAAAAGTGAGCTGCGCTCAGCTCACAGCTCAGCTCTTATTTGAGCTAGCTCACATTTGAGCTTATGAACCAGCTCAAATTAATGAGCTCAAATGTGAGCTAGCTGAAATGTGAGCTAGCTCAAATCAGAACTGACCTGTGAGCTGAGCTGCGATTTGAGCTGAGCTGTCGTTTGAGCTGAGCTGTCATTGGAGCTGAGCTTCATTTGAGCTGAGCTATCATTTGAGCTGAGCTGTTGATTTGAGCTGAGGTGTTGATTTGAGCTGAGCTGAGCTATAATTTGAGCTGAGCTGTCATTTGGGCTGAGCTGATTTAAGATGAGCTGAAGAGCTGAAGTAAACCGAGCTGAACCGACCCAAAATATTCTACGTAAAACTGAATGCAGTAAAACTAAATTTTGATATAATGTAGATTAGATATAATAATGATATAATATAATATTATATAATTGGAAAGAAAAATGGTGTGGAAGTAGGTATAGTAAGTTAAGTTACGATTTGTACTATTTTTGCAGGTTACAACATCGAGGCGGAAGATAGGGCAAGTGAAATATATATCTTTAAAGAAACACCATAAATATTAATAAAAAAAACTTCTCGATAATAGAATTTTTTCTAGAAATCGATAATTACCCATTTTGATCGCAAAATAGATTTTATTAAATAACTTCTTAGGTACTGGGAAGGTTTCTAATTGTATTGTATAATGTAACAAATTTATGAGGATAATAAAAATATGTTGGGTTACGATCAGTAAGGGAACATTAGGGCAATAAAAGTAAACCGATGGTATATATGTATATATTGCGATTTCAAAAGTCAGGTAGTTAGGATTTTCTTGAAGTATTTGCAATCAATGGTCATCAGTGGTTTTTCCGATATCCTTTTGGTGAATAAGATATACATTAATGCAAGTTTAGGTAACTGATTGGTAATGAAAGGGTTGTAATTGAAATAAGAAAACCCAAAATTTTACAATGGGTGATTCTAGTAAATTTGTATATTTTAACCTGTTAAAAAAACAGAACGACTGTATAAATGCATTTTGTAAAATATCAGTCACCAGTCACCAATTATAATTGTCCGAGTGTCAGTGACAACTTATTCTCTATCAAAAATAATCTTTTATTATGTTTGCTAAGCAATAGTTAACAAATCTACCATACCTACAAGTATAACAAGTATTTAACTTCAATCTACAAACATGCAATTCATAGAGCAGAAATATGATTTTAGAGTATATCCATAATGTAAAGTTACGACAACACCAGATTATTCAATTTGCAATGTTTTACCAAAAAAAAAATTAAATCAACTCTTACCATAGAAGAAATCAGCGCAACTGGACTGAATTAACTTAGCTCAGCTTAGATGAGCTCAGCACAACACAGCTCAATCAGCTCAGCTCAAGTAACAGCCCGGCTCAAGTAACAGCTCAGCTCAAGTAACAGCTCAGCTCAACTTACAGCTCAGCTCAACTTACAGCTCAGTTCAAATCAGCTCAGCTCAGCTCAACTAACAACTCAGCTCAACTAACAGCTCAGCTCAACCGGCAGCTCAAATTTGAGCTAGCTAAAAAAATGAGCTAGATCACAATGAGCTAGCTCAAAAAAAGAGCTTGCTCAATTTTGAGCTGAGCTGAAATTTGAGCTTTTTGCATCTCTGCTTTTAATACATTTATCAAAATCACACATTTAAAAAGTCAGATTTCAAAGTTGAAATAAGAACTAATAGCTAAATTCAAATAAAAATTGCTGAAATTCATTACCAAACAACATCTCTTAAACTCTTTGCCACAGCAGCAGAATAGATGCTCATGTCTCCATACATATAGATGGCAATACATAAGTAGAACATTACCCGGCCGAAATCGTTGAAAAATAGTCCAGCCATTTCACCCATTTCGACTTTCTTATCGAGCATGTAATATTGTGATCTTTGCGATGATAGTGGTATTTGTTCCAGATCACCATCAGTTCCAGAAGTTACCAATAATTGTGTACCGCGAGGCAATAATGTTTCTGTTGGATCATCGGTGTCGAGTTCATCTGTGTTTTCAGCTGCTGCGGCTGTCTGATCTCTTTTTAGATATTGCAAACGTTGCCACTGAATGACAGCATTCGCACAAGACATGGTCTCAATGACAAAAGTAGCCGTCATATAACTTATGCCAGCGAGAATGGCTATAATTGAAATGCTCAGAAGCCATCCAGCCTTAGCAAAAACTGCAGGCAAAGTTAGGGCTCCAGTGCCAACAATGAGATTGAAAACGAATATGAAGCCAATCTTTATGAAAACAAAAGAATTATTTTTTTTTTTTTTTAATATGGGTTTTGATTGGAAGAAAAGAAAAAGCGATCACATAGGCATAGATTAATGTAAAATACAAACCCAAGTTGGATATTCGTCTCCAGTTCGTATGCGATATGGCATTTTTATTATCGTTAAAATATCAGTTTATTTATATTCAAGTAATATAAATGTAGGAATTTGTTTTTAATCGTTTCACTTTATAGTAACTACAAACAAAAGTATTCGTGCAGTTTCTGTTGCACAGTATCGGTGATATTTTTTTATTTATTCAATGCGGCAGCCGTTGCATAGTCAGGTAGATAGAAATATTTTATCAAAAAATAGTTAATTTCAACAAAAGAAAAACCCAAACAAAAGAGATAGGACACAAAATTTCTTTTCTTTTCTTTGTTTTTTTAAAGCCTTTTGATCATAGATAAACCAATACCAAGATTTGAAACCAAGCTGTCAAATGAATTTTGCCACCAAGCTGAAAAACAGATGATTTGCCATCAAAAACAGATGATTTGCTACAAGGTTTGCTATGGGTGCGTGTTTTTCGCACACATATAAACTCCCCGCAGCAAATCAGCTGTTTCTCTCCTTATAATTTTGTTGTTGGTTTTCAAATTTATTCACCGACATAAAATCGAATTACAAATACAACAATGTAAACAATCGGGTTTTGGGGGGTGAAACGTACGAAGTTTTCGTATCTTGGTATTGGTTTATCTATGCTTTTGATTATTTTAACCATAGACTAATCAATACCCAGATATAAAACCCATGATCATGATAAACAGAAAACAAGGTATGCTCATTTAGCATTTTGACAGTTTTTCTGGGATGTCATCATTGTATATATATTCTTATATACAATGATGTCATTCATAGTCATCTTTCTCATGGGCCGAACGTCAAATTGGATTTGAAGAAAACATCTTTATAATTAAAAACAACAACAATGCAATTACAATTTGCAACAACAAACTCGATTTTCAGCGTCGATGACTTACGTCATCATTTTTTTCATAATAAGCATACCTTGTTTTTTCTTTGTAATGGAGGAAAATAAAACACATGATAAACAGAAAACAAGGTATGCTTATTATGAGCGCCATGTCGCCATATTGGAAAACTGATGACGTAGTAGTCATCTCTGATGCTGACAATCGAGTTTTTTTCAGTTTCGCCCGAACGTCAGTTATGGATTTGGAAAAAATATTTTTTTTAATTATGCTTATTATGAACGTCATGTCACCATTTTGATAAACTGATGACGTAGTAGTCATCTTCGATGCTGACAATCGAGTTTTTTTCAGTTTCATTGTTGTTGTTTTCAATAAAAAAACGTGTTTTCTCAAAATCCATAACTGACGTTCGGGCGAACTGCCCATGAGAAAGATGAATATGACGTCACAGAAAACCTGCCAAAAATCTAATGAGCATACCTTGTTTTCTGTTTATCATGCAGGGAGAGAGCTGTCATTTGGTAGTCCCGTCACTTCAAGCAAGAAAACGGACTCAGTTTTCTCGGTGCCCAAAGGTACCAAGGTGAAAATGCCAAACTATGAATAACACTCACAAAATTACAAACTTTTGTGTATGGACACAATAAAGAAAATATTTTTGTTTTACCTATGGTGAAAAAGTCTGAAAAGGACAGATAGCTAACATATGTCCTAAGGAAAGACAAGGGCGACCGAACCAGAAAAGAGTAAACAATCATTTAGTAGTGGAATTGTTTTCGTTTTTTTAAAGCGAGTGCAAAATAAGTGTTCTAAATAAAATATTTAAAAAAACATTGCTTGGGTTATTATATTTTCTTTGTTTTTCAATCAACAGGATAGATAGATAGAAATGTATGACGCACAGACCATAAATACGAGCATAAAGTTTCGTACTTTCTGTTGTTTGGGATCATTTTATGTAAAAGAGAAAACTCTAATTTAATATCTTTTTGGCATTACTGTTTACAAAGAAATAAATCTCTTCTTCTTCTTGTATTCAAACTGAAACAACGCGTCTTTCATTTTGAGCATTTTACTTTTTCCAGAATATTCCGAGGCATTCAACAGGTTATGGGCCCTCAACAAGAGAAGGAGTAAAATAACTGAATATTTTAAGTAGATAAATCGCGTTTTTAATCGTATAAAGTAAAAAAAAAAGAAAAGAAAAAAATATCTTTAAGCATTATGCCATCCATTGAGCGCCTAAAGGGGCTAGAAAACTTCGACACGTGGAAGTTTGCGGTAGAAAACTATCTTATTCTTGATGGTTTATGGGATTCCGTGCTGGGTACGGAGACGAAGGTTGAAAAATTGGCACAGGCTTAAGCTAAATCATATTGTTGATTGATTCGTCTCTGTATGTGCACATAAAAGAAGCGACTACACCGAAGGAAGTCTGGACGAAATTATCGAGTATATTTGATGACTCGGGACTGACTAGGAGGGTTGGGAATTTCAGCCTATGATAATGGTCATCGAAAGCAGTTGGATCGCAATTACAGCGGATTCGATCAAGGCCAAGTTGTTGCAAGATTTCGATTCATATCGGAAAGGATCGGATTCCAGAGGAGATCAAGCGGTGGTGACATTCAATGGTAGAGGCAAAAAATGGCAATGCAAAGGGCAAGGCAAAGGTGTTAAATGTTTTGGTTGCGGTGGTCATGGTCACATCAAGAAAAATTGTCCGAAATCTACATCTCAGGGCAATGGTAAATTTTCTGCTTCCGTGTCATATTCGGTTCAACATCAGGACAGTCAAATCCAATGGTTTGTTGACTCTGGAGCACCGTCTCATATGACAAGGAATGCGTACGTAGAGTTCCCGAAGAAAGATTTCGTTGTATTGGCAGATGGAAAAAGCTGGATGTTCTTGGTAAAGGTGACGTTTCTATGCAGGCATGTGGAACAAATAAGACTGAAAATGAAGTTGTTTTGCATGATGTGTTATACGTACCAAAAATTTGTGTAAACTTGATGTCTATAAGCCAAACAGTGCAGAAAAAGAATTATATTCAATTTGATGACAAAGGGTGCTCTATTCTTGATCACAGGCGAAGAGTATTTGCGACTGCAACTCTCAATGACAAGGTGTATAAATTGAATATTCCATGTACGAATTCTGCATTTATTTCGGCAAAAAGAGAACTTTGGCATAGGCGTATGGGGCATCCGAGCACAGGTGCGTAGGAGCATTTGAAATTGGCTGATGTGGGGGTTGAACTCGATAGTAAATGCGAGAATTCCTGCATTACTTGTTGCGAAGGAAAGCAGTGTAAAATTAAATTCAAACCATCAACTAGGAGCACCACAGATATTTTGCAATTGATCCACTCGGATGTATGTGGCCCAATGGAAGTGCCGTCCATAGGTGGAGCCAGGTATTATGTTCTGTTTCTCGATGATTTTTCGAAAAAAGTATTTATTTATACTATGAAAGGGAAAAATGAGGTTGCTTCTTAATTTTTTTGCGTTTAAAAGACAAGTAGAAAATCAGACAAATAAGAAGAGTTTGTTAATAAAGAAATGCGAAGATGTTTTGAATCGTCTGGCATAGTACATCAAACATCTCTCCCGTATTGTCCAGAGCAAAATGGTAAATCCGAAAGGACGAACCGATCTATTGTGGAGAAGGCTCGCTGTCTCTTGTTTGATAGTCGTCTGGATAAGAGTTATTGGGGAGAGGCAGTGAACACCGCGGTTTATTTAATTAACAGAACGCCAATTAAGAGCTTAGAAAATCGTTGTCCAGAAGAGGTCTGGTCTGCTGTAAAGCAAGATTTGTCACATTTTGTGTCTTCGGCTCAGTGGGTATGGTCGTGGTTCCAAAGCAAAAGCGTTTAAAGTTTGATACAAAATCCATAAAGTGTATAATGGTTGGTTACGCAGAAAATACGAAAGGGTATAGAATGTACAATCCTGCTAAGAAAACAATAAATATCACCAGAGAGGTAAAGTTTTTAGAAAACTGTCGCTACAATGAAAATTTTGTGGGGAATTTGAAAGTAAATTCTAATTTTGACGCTCACACTGAAGAAGCTGTTGGACATATGTTGATGCATAAGAGTTCTGTTGTTGTTGATGATGCTGGACCTGCTGCTGCTGTAGTTGAGTCTTCTGCAAATGAAGAAAATTGATGTGTTGTTGATGTTGCTGTTGACGACGTTGCTGTTGGTGTTGATGAGTATGCTGATGATGCTGGTATAGATGACGATGATGCTGAAGATTGCGAAGGTGAGTATGCTGATGCTGAGATGTCTAGTGGGGAATTCGACGCAGAGTTGAGATCGAATTATAATCCATCAAATTCGCTATCTAGTGGGGATGTCATCGTTGGACCTGTGCGGCGTTCGAATCGAGAACCCAAACCCAAGAACTTCGAAAATTATGTGACTTTTATTAACAATGTTGTGTGTGAAGCTGATGATCCTTCTACGTATTCTGAAGCGATTTTAAGATCCGATGCCGCAAGTTGGAAGAAGGCAATTAGTGAAGAATACGGGTCATTGATAAAAAACGATACATGGGAAACAGTTCCACTTCCGGGTGGAAAGAAAGCCTTGAATACCAAGTGGGTTTTCAAAATGAAAAGAGGGATCAATGATGAGATTGTTCGTTATAAAGCAAGGCTGGTTGCAAAAGGGTGTGCTCAACGGAAGGGGATCGATTTCGATGAAGTGTATTCTCCCGTCATTAGATACAGTTTGTTACGTTATCTTCTATCACTTGCAGCGAAAATGGATCTACATATAGAGCAGCTAGACGCAGTCACAGCGTTTCTTCAGGGTGAGTTATCTGAAGAAGTTTATATTATGCCCCCTGAAGGTTTAAATTTTCCTAAAAATAAAGTCTTGAAGTTACGGAAATCTATTTATGGACTTAAACAGTCTTCAAGAACATGGAATCTCAAATTAAATAAAGCTCTTAAAACAATTAATTTAATACAATCGCGATTTGATCCATGTATTTATTTTAATGCAAAGAAAGATAATTCATTTTTAATATTGGCAGTATATGTAGATGATTTTTTAATATTTTCTAAAGACCTTAAAGAATCTGAAAAATTAAAAATGTATTTAAAATCAAAATTTCATATGAAAGAGCTATCCAAAGTTAGTACGTTTCTGGGTATGACGCTGCAACAAAATCGAGAATCCGGAAAGCTCTCCATAAATCAAGAGAAATATATTTTGAAGACGATAAGCAGTTTCAGAATGCAAGATTGTTATCCGGTGTCAAGTCCAATGGACATCAACGTTAAATTGAGCAAAGAGAACTGCCCAAAAACAAAAGAAGCGACACTTGAGATGACCAAAGTGCCCTATCAGGAGTTAATTGGCAGTTTGCTGTTTGCAGCTCAAATCAGTCGCCCAGATATTTGCTATGCTGTTAATTTCTTGAGCAAGTTCAACAATAACCCGGGCAAGGACCATTGGCTTGCAGCCAAAAGAATCCTGAGATATTTGAAGGGAACTTCCAATATGAAATTGAGTTATGACAGAAATGAAAATTGTGAAATAGTTGGATATTGTGACGCTGATTACGCCAATGATTTAGATGAAAGAAAATCTATCAGCGGTTATATTTTTTCATCACAAGGTGGCGCAATATCATGGGGTTCGAAAAAGCAGGCTACCGTTGCTTTGTCAAGTACCGAAGCTGAATACGTATCAATGGGCACTGCAGTTCAAGAGGCGATGTGGCTAAAAGGTATTCAAAAAGAGCTTACAGGAAACGATTCATCTATGAGGCTATTCTGCGACAGTTAATGTGCTATTCATCTTGCGTCCAATGAGAGCTATCGTCCTAGGACTAAACACATCGACATACGACACCATTTTATTAGAGATATGGTAGCAGATAGCAAGATCGACTTGAAACACGTTCCTTCCGAAGAAATGGCAGCGGATATATTAACAAAGCCCTTATCAGCTCCTATGATACAAAAATTCATTAAATCAATGGGATTGATACGAAATAAAAGTTTTAGTGGGAATGTTGTTTGGCATCATTTTATGTAAAAGAGAAAACTCTAATTTTATATCTTTTTGGCATTACTGTTTACAAAGAAATAAATCTCTTCTTCTTCTTGTATTCAAACTGAAACAACGCGTCTTTCATTTTGAGCATTTTACTTTTTCCAGAATATTCCGAGGCATTCAACACTTTCAACAAAGGCGTATTGTGCCACGAAATCCCCAATTTCTGCCTGTGCTGATAAATTCAATGGAGCGAAGATTTTTTTTGTATTGCTAAGTCTTAACTACAATGGCCACTTTTTGTAGAAGTAAAATAATTTTTTTTCTTTATAGGACATTGTTTGCGAAAATAAGTACTCACTTTTTCACTTTTGCACTTCTTTGCAAAAAGTGGCCGTTGTAGTTAGGCCGCAGTTTTATTTGTTGTTCAAGTATAAAATAAAAAAAATAAATCAGTACACAAAAATGTATTTGTGTTTATTTAGCCTGAAAATAGCAGACATTTTTTTGAATGGGAATGGATAATCTTTTTTCGTCACCTTTTTGATTGCATGTGTGTGTGTGTGGTGGCTTTCTTTTCACTACTACAAATGCATTTCGACTCCGAGGTGATTATAATTTCCAAACTCATTTGAACCTAAATGAATCCAATCTCGGCATCGAGCTCGAACCTAACTCGGAGTTATTTCTTACGCACTTGGACTCTTTTGCTTGAAGGGGTAAGTTAGTCAGTGTGAACCCCCTTAAAAAGGCCTCTCTTAAAAATAGGCAGTATATCGCTGTCTCATAGCTTTTAAACGTCAAATCGACACTTTGGCCCAATGACGTTTAAGTTATTAACATTAATAATCAACCTTGTTCATATTTTTCATGCAAGAACTATCATTGTACCAAAGTGTTGGCTAGTTTGATAAAAATCCCAATAGAGTTTGTTTTTGTAAATTTCAGTTGAATTGTCGTTGTTTTCAATGAAAAAAATTGTTTTCTCCAAATCCATACCTGACGTTCGGGCGAACTTCCCATGAAAAATATGCCTATGATGTCACAAAAACTGTCAAAAATCTAATGAGCATACCTTGTTTTCTGTTTATCATGAAGCATACTTGTGTTCTGTTTATCATGGATTTATAATATTAAATATATAGTGATCATCTCATCATCTTTTGTTGGGTGAAAGAGTGGCTTGTGCGCATTTGTCGAGTAATTTATTAAATTTTTGAAAATAATTTTAGTAAATAAATGATTTTAAAAGAAAGTTGGTGGTGATAATATAACTCGGGTTAAAATTAAACCTTAATAATAAAAAAATAACAACAATTCCTATTAATTTTATGAGAAAAAAAAATTAAAGTTAAGAATTTATTTATATCAGTGTTTGATTTGATTTCTATATACCGAACGATATAGTAAAATTGTCGTTATTCAATAACAAAACAAAACAAAAACGGAGATTGATTTAGTGTCGAGAGTTTAAAATATTTTTTTTTTGCCTCAAAAGCGACGAACGAGGTAAGTTTTATTCAACAATACTAAAAATATAAACGAAAAACGACAAAAAACATATGTTAATTTCTCTAGCTAATAATCATGTTTTATTTTTTAATTTACAGTGCGTGATTTGTTTAAATTCTGGTTTGTGTAGTGCATCAAAAAATTATTTTTTTTTCTTCTATTTTATGATATTGCCACCATCCGATTCCAATGCAAATTCAAATAAAATTCAAAATGTGAAAAATACATAAGTACTAAAAAAAAACATAAACAAAATTATTAGTTTTCTTAAATGTATAATCGAATGTGATGCATTTGTGCCTATAAGCTAAGGGCTAAGCTATGTACGAACATTCCAGATCCATATTGAGAATCGTAGTTTCGTTAATTTCTTTGCAATTGATTTCTAGTGAAAAAAAAACTTTAACTCTTCTACAAAATGAGGTTTATGCTCATGAAATTAAGTGTCGCTATCGCTGTCGATGCTCTATGATTTGTATTTCTTATGGATGCAAGCAACACCTTGACCCAACTCAATAGCAAAGCCAATTGTCTGTATGTTAATGTCAATACTTAACGCCTACCTCAATGTTAACAAAATTATTCCTGATTTTGTATGTTGATGATGTCAATTTTTCGTGCTTGGTTCTTGCTTTGGCATGTACCTATGAGCTACGAGTATTTTTAAATAATTTTCTCATGTTGACATTTCGCATAGATAGTCCGAAAGAAACTAGCTACATGATATACATTCGTATCTGGTCTATACTATAGTAATTGGTGCTACTCTATTAAATTGGGCTTTGGGATTATCATGTTTGCGTAGCTAAAGGAAAAAGTCATCAATAAATTAATAAAACCAGTTGAATTTTATTCAAGGGTGGAAGTTTTTTTTTTTTCGGATTTTGCAAATTTTTGGCAGGTATACATATATTCGTAGGTATGTATTCAAAGAGCATATCGCCCCGATTTTCAACCAAAATGTGTTGCTCCCTTGTTCATTTTCACTCCTGCCTCACTCCTCCATCTCCTCCGCACAACAAAATTAATCCCTTCTTCCGTCCTCTCGCAGGTAGGTACTCCCTGGCAGAATTCAGAACGCAGTTCTGTGGAAACTGTTTCTGTCTTTTTACAATTCTTTAAAAAGAACATTTTATACCCATCGATGTCAAGTCAATCAAAGCATTCATTCAATAAAATTGAAATAAAGAAATTGTCTCAGACTTCAGTTTTTATGTGCCAGGCAAAACACCCCTATTGACGTTTCACTCACTAACACACAAGTGCTCAGATACACAAACAAGCACAGAAGCAAGTTTGTTGTTACACATTGGATTTTAGAATGATTTTTACTTTAGATAAGTACTTTCAGATATATTTTCTTTTTATTCGCATAATAACTTAAATTCGAAATTTTGAGCAATTCTCTTGCTTGCAAGAAACAAAATCAGAAACTAGAATAAGTTATTAAAATTTGTATTTACAAAATACCGCGGTTCATTTCAAAATATTATTAATCATTCCAATAAAAAATATGCGTACAAATGGCCAGAGATTCAGAATCCATTGGTCTTACCCTCGGTCTCCATTGAACAGTACCGATGATAGGACTCTCGACATGTCAATAGATAATTCAATGGAGACCAATAATCCAATCCATGATCCGGTCATCGCAGTCTGGATTTTTCGCGTGGATCAAAATCCTGTCATCAGATGTCTTATATCTTGAATGTAGTGGTAAGATACTATTTTTTTCAAAAAGTATTAGCATAATGACAAGGCATAATTCGCGAGTAAGAAAAATACTGGATTGTGGATGGGATTGCGGAAAAGAAGTTGGATAGGACTTTACACCTGTGGATCCGCGGGTCTAGCTCAGTGCGACTACCTTTTGCTTTGACTATGACCCTCAAAAGTTCAGAAATGAATTGTAAGTTTCACGAATGTAACACGCAACCTACATTGAGTCTAGAATAAGGAGGTGTGTAGCAGTTATGGAGAACAATCGTTTTTATAACAAAATATTAAAGAATAATCATCTCAAAAAATAATACTCATAAAAAATTCTTTAAAAAAACATTACATTTTTCAAAATTTTGTCCGCAAAAACGAATAGCCAAGCGACCGACTTTAAAAAAACATTTCTTATATTACTAAGACCTCCATAAACACTTCTGCATCAAGAAATTAGGAGTGCAAGAACCTTCGGGTTTGGCCGCGTTCAAACCATCCATGTGGGGAAAAGAGGGTGGGTGGGCGGAAAAGTGGAGTGGGTGTCGAAACACTTGTTTTTTACGATTTCCATCAAAAGTAGACCTATCGAAAAAAGTTTAATTTCAGAGTTGTAGTTGCTAAAAAGATCTACAATGTTTTTTTTTTTAGACAATTTTATAGTTTATATACCTAAAAAATATTATGAAAAATGCCAAAAACAAAGGACCCCGCACTTTTTGTATGAAAAAGTGGTTTCACTAGAGCGCTCCCATTTTTGCACAGAGCTAGTATTTGGCATTGCGATTAAATACAGAACAAAATCGTTCGATTAGTATTTGAGTTATGGGCCAATAAATGTGTACCCTTTCGTACACTACAATATAAGGTTCACTTTTTACATATAAAAGGATTATACACGCATATACAAAATAACATATATTTTTACTCATATGTAAGTATAGCCGTGTTTTATTCAACACTGAGTATCTGCTCAGTGTTTCATTTTATTCGCCAAACAATAGCAATTCAGACTACTCAGCATTTCTTGTTTTTGTTTTGTATTTTTTATTTTGTATTTATTATTTATTTAGCATACTTGAAGCTATTATATAACATTATTTCATTTCTTAAAAACTAGTTTTCACTGAAACACTGAGTAGCTGCTCAGAGTTAAACAAAACAGTAACTCAAGGTCAACAAACGAATGCCGTTTGTTTCAAGTTAAGTTTGTTTTAAGTTAAAATTTGGGGGTGTTAGTCGATTTTCCAGTTTTTCAGACTTCCTATAAAAGTGATTTGACTTCGAAAATTTTCAGAGTTAATTTTATTTTTTGAATTTCTCGATAACGGAGGTAGGGCCAAGGACCATTTTTGGTGTGCAACGACCCTTAACCACCAAGTTTCAAGAAAATCGTTTGAGCGGCTTAAGCTGTAGCTCGAGGTATACACAGACAAACAGACAGACAGAATTTCGAGACCCACTTTTTTCGCATTCTCTATCATCGTAATGACATGTCTGATTGTTATCTCGAGTTCGATTTTTATACGAATCCTAAACTTGCCCTATATCGCAAGTACAAATTTCAAAATATCATTTTTATATGAAAAATAAACATTAAAATGACTTAATCTTACACTCAAATATGTTCCATCCAAGAAGTGAACTCACTTTGAATCCTAAAACAAAACTGATAATTCGTGATATCTTTGTTGAAATGTTTGTAACGGTGAATTTTAAACAATAATATATAAAAAAAAAGAAAACAATAAAAAGAAGCACTGTTACATTTTCTTTTTTGTCGTATGGGCGAAACCATTGTGCAACGGCCCGAATTTCTATTAGTTGCTTTAACCAAGGGCGTACTGTAAATACCAACTTAATACTTAAGAAATAAGAAATACTTTACTTAAATCTTATGCATAAAGACAAAACTGAATGTATCTCCAAATTTTTCATAATCAAAAAAAAAAACTATGCCCTACCTTCCCGTTTTCCTGATTTCCATCATTCAAAGTATTCAAAAAAAGGTCTACTCGTTCAAAACTTATTTGAATGAAATGGGTGCTACTACGCGCGATGGTACGTAGGTACATTCTTATTAAGGAATAAACAAATTAAGTAAGTAAGTGATTATTAGGTGTGTGGTTAATTAGATAGGAATTAAAATGATGTCATCTGTAAGCTAGTCTTCCATGCACGACTTGAACAATATACCACCTCGCAACAGCTTTTAACCTATCACCTTCGTAACCTTTTATGCAAAACTAGATTTATTCAATAAAAAAAAGTTCTTAGTGAGTATAGATGGCGCTATAACACATGATCAAAAATCACTAGAAAAATCTTTTCTCAACCAACAACCAAGCTAATTTTTAAACGAATCTTTTAACGCAAATGCTTCTGCCCCATATATCAAGACTGGGTTCACAAAGGGAAGCTATACGCAACCAAGAGGACACAGGCGTGATTGATTATCAACGGCTAATCTCACCTCCAAGTAATCATCGGGTGCCTAGTACCTAAGCTCGAGATATCGTCTCCCTCAGGCCAGAAACATGAATGCTCAAATTTTCGAATTTCGAATTTTTTGGTTGGTTGAATTACACTTTAATTTATTTCATTTCATTTGTTTATTCAATTATATCTTTACAATGTCCTTTCGCCTATAATAGATAGTAGAAGTTGAAATGGAAATTTATTAATTTAAATTTAAATTACCTATTACCTACTTAAATTAAATTTTTAATGTACTGCTCAGGATCTGAATAAGGCCGCATAAAAATGCGTTGTTCTACAAAGTCTTCTTATGTCATGTGGTAAATTGTTCCACTCCTAATTTTGCCCTTTTGTACACTTAATTTTAATTTCAGCTTAATACAAGCAAACTTAATCTAAGTCTTAAATCTTACAAACCAAAATAAAAAAAATAAACAATACAAATACAAAAATAAATATATACAAATAAATATACAAAGAAAAACATTGATGTTAAAAAATAAAACGCACGACTGGGTCGCACGTACTTGCTGTGGATTCTAAATCTTCATAAAGTTTTTAATTTTATAGGAAATTAGAAAATAAACATAAAATTTATTACTAAAATAACTTAAACAACTTCTTAAATTGTTTTAACCTCAAAACTAAGTATGCCCTTTGATTTATTAAAAAAGATTAATTTTTGGAAAAAAAATTTGAAAACGTTTTAAAAAAAAATAATTTTTTATATACAAAAATTTCCAAGCTTTGTTTAAAAAAAAGTTGGAATGCCAATTTTAAGAAAATATTAATGGACATCTAAAACCGATTTTTCAAAAAAAATCATTCACGCGTTTTCGAAAAATTGATTTTTGAAAGAAAAAACACTGAAATTAAAAAAAAAAATTTTTTCAAAATTTTCATATGAAATACCTTGAAAATTGTTGAGAACCTCTTGTGCAAAAATTGTCATCGAAATTCCGTGTAGTCGCTTACAAGAAAATCAGAAAAGAGAAACACGGCTCTATGGGAGGTACCGTTTTTAACCGATGAAAAAAATAATTTCAAAATTTATTTCAAAAGTACGACCTTGCTTGTTCTATTACATATAAAAATTTTAATCAAAATCGTTAGAACCGTTTTTGAGAAAATCAAATTTTTCCATATTGGTTGAATGGCAGGTACCGTTAATTTTGGTGCTAAAAAAAAAAAAATCAAATTCCCCTCTAGGGAATCACCAAAAACCCTTAACTACCAAGTTTGAAGATAATCTTTTAAGAACTTTAGGCTCTAGCTCAAAATAGATACAGACAGACTGTCAGACTGACAGACTGACAGACTGACAGACTGACAGACTGACAGACTGACAGACTGACAGACTGACAGACTGACAGACTGACAGACTGACAGACTGACAGACTGACAGACTGACAGACTGACAGACTGACAGACTGACAGACTGACAGACTGACAGACTGACAGACTGACAGACTGACAGACTGACAGACTGACAGACTGACAGACTGACAGACTGACAGACTGACAGACTGACAGACTGACAGACTGACAGACTGACAGACTGACAGACTGACAGACTGACAGACTGACAGACTGACAGACTGACAGACTGACAGACTGACAGACTGACAGACTGACAGACTGACAGACTGACAGACTGACAGACTGACAGACTGACAGACTGACAGACTGACAGACTGACAGACTGACAGACTGACAGACTGACAGACTGACAGACTGACAGACTGACAGACTGACAGACTGACAGACTGACAGACTGACAGACTGACAGACTGACAGACTGACAGACTGACAGACTGACAGACTGACAGACTGACAGACTGACAGACTGACAGACTGACAGACTGACAGACTGACAGACTGACAGACTGACAGACTGACAGACTGACAGACTGACAGACTGACAGACTGACAGACTGACAGACTGACAGACTGACAGACTGACAGACTGACAGACTGACAGACTGACAGACTGACAGACTGACAGACTGACAGACTGACAGACTGACAGACTGACAGACTGACAGACTGACAGACTGACAGACTGACAGACTGACAGACTGACAGACTGACAGACTGACAGACTGACAGACTGACAGACTGACAGACTGACAGACTGACAGACTGACAGACTGACAGACTGACAGACTGACAGACTGACAGACTGACAGACTGACAGACTGACAGACTGACAGACTGACAGACTGACAGACTGACAGACTGACAGACTGACAGACTGACAGACTGACAGACTGACAGACTGACAGACTGACAGACTGACAGACTGACAGACTGACAGACTGACAGACTGACAGACTGACAGACTGACAGACTGACAGACTGACAGACTGACAGACTGACAGACTGACAGACTGACAGACTGACAGACTGACAGACTGACAGACTGACAGACTGACAGACTGACAGACTGACAGACTGACAGACTGACAGACTGACAGACTGACAGACTGACAGACTGACAGACTGACAGACTGACAGACTGACAGACTGACAGACTGACAGACTGACAGACTGACAGACTGACAGACTGACAGACTGACAGACTGACAGACTGACAGACTGACAGACTGACAGACTGACAGACTGACAGACTGACAGACTGACAGACTGACAGACTGACAGACTGACAGACTGACAGACTGACAGACTGACAGACTGACAGACTGACAGACTGACAGACTGACAGACTGACAGACTGACAGACTGACAGACTGACAGACTGACAGACTGACAGACTGACAGACTGACAGACTGACAGACTGACAGACTGACAGACTGACAGACTGACAGACTGACAGACTGACAGACTGACAGACTGACAGACTGACAGACTGACAGACTGACAGACTGACAGACTGACAGACTGACAGACTGACAGACTGACAGACTGACAGACTGACAGACTGACAGACTGACAGACTGACAGACTGACAGACTGACAGACTGACAGACTGACAGACTGACAGACTGACAGACTGACAGACTGACAGACTGACAGACTGACAGACTGACAGACTGACAGACTGACAGACTGACAGACTGACAGACTGACAGACTGACAGACTGACAGACTGACAGACTGACAGACTGACAGACTGACAGACTGACAGACTGACAGACTGACAGACTGACAGACTGACAGACTGACAGACTGACAGACTGACAGACTGACAGACTGACAGACTGACAGACTGACAGACTGACAGACTGACAGACTGACAGACTGACAGACTGACAGACTGACAGACTGACAGACTGACAGACTGACAGACTGACAGACTGACAGACTGACAGACTGACAGACTGACAGACTGACAGACTGACAGACTGACAGACTGACAGACTGACAGACTGACAGACTGACAGACTGACAGACTGACAGACTGACAGACTGACAGACTGACAGACTGACAGACTGACAGACTGACAGACTGACAGACTGACAGACTGACAGACTGACAGACTGACAGACTGACAGACTGACAGACTGACAGACTAAAAGACTGACAGATTGACAGACTGACAGACTGACCCACTTTTTTCGCTTTCTCTATCATAGTAGTGTCAATTGTGATTGTTATCTCGAGTTCGATTGTTTTCACGAATCCTAAACTTGCCCTATAGTACCTTACCTATGTATGTATATCGCAAGAAAAAAATCTAAAATGGATAAAAATTCGTTGAAGCTAGATTTTTTACAATGAATGAAAGTCGAAAAATCAGTTTGTTGCCCCTAACTCCATGTTTTGCGGGTGTAACGGAGTTTTAAATACCATTTTGTAATCAGTGCAACAACCTCTACAAAAGTGATAGGGCTCCATCTGAGGCCAAAGAGAAGGTCCATTCCACCATAAATTGTTATTTTGGAGTTCCATCGGTGAGATACCTTTGGTTGTCAAATCAGCAAGATTTTCTACTGATCGAACATGACTTCCTTTTTTATGCAGAAGATCGGTTAGGATTTGAGTAATACGGATTGTCAGGAAGGTTTTCCCAGTGCAGGCTGGTTTATCTAACCAAGCCAATACTATTGAACTATCTGTCCATCAAGATCTTCACTAGGGAATTTCAGTTTTGATATGAGTTTTGTGAAACGTTTAGCTAAAAAAATCGCTCAACATAGTTCGATACTTGGCAAAGAAAGTTTACTGGGGCTACTTTACTTTTGAAGCATATCAAATGGGAGGGATATCGAGGGACTTAGATGTTTTCGATAAATGGCAAAGATTGCCAGCGGCGACACGTTAGGGGCTAAATTTCTTAGTTGCATGAAGTGCTGCATACTGGTGAAAATGGTATATTTGGTTGGACATGGGCTCATAACTTTTGAACGAGATAATTTGATAGTTTTTTTGTCAAATGAAGGTGAAACATTCATCTTCTTAAATATATAAAGCAATGTCGGGTTAGTTCCACCATTTATGACTCAAGAATTGCTGAACCGATTTTAATGATCTCTGATTAGTTGGATTCGTCTTCCTTAGGATAAAGAGTATAACTTCATACTGTTCATGACCTCTAGGAGTTTTCACATGCATTGAAAATAAAATGCACGACTGGGTCGCACGTACTTGCTCTTATAAATAAAGTTACTATTTATGCTATGCTTTTTTAACAAAAATTTGTAAATGCAGTTTTGGAAAAAAATTCGATTTTCAAATGACTAAAACAGCTTTTTAAATGAATTTAACCTGAAAACGAAGTATGCAATTTGATTTCCCCTTTAATAATGCATTTTTAGAAAAAAAAAAATTGAAAATCGTTAGAGCCGTTTTTTTAAAAAAACTATTTTTCCATATAAAATTTTCCATGGACTTTTATAAAAAAAATTGGTACGCCATTTTTAAGATATTATTAATCAACATCTAAAAATTAAATTTTGAAAAAAAATAAAAATATTGAGTGGTTTTTGAAAAAATGATTTTTCAAAAAAAAAAATTCAACTATTTTTTAAAAATTCAAAAAAATAAATTTCGAATTTTTTTTTACTAAAAACTATTACGGGAACTTAAAAGCATCCATGTAAGAAAAATGATTGAAATTGATTGAGTCATGAAGGAGATAATCAGAATTTAAAAAAACGGTTCTATGGCAGGTACCGTTAATAACGGTTTTTGAAAAAAAATGGTTTTCATTTAAAGATAGACCTTATCCAAAAAAATTACCATGATTTTTTTAATAAAAATCGTAGGCACCGTTTTTGAGAAAAATGAGTTTTTCTAAAACCGGTATATGACAGGTACCGTTATTTGGGGTCAAAAAAAAAAATTCAAAAAAACATCTGGGGATATTCTGCAAAAAACGCCACACACCAAGTTTGAAGTAAATCGACCCATCCGTTTAGGCTGTGGTCTGTGATACATACAGACAGACAGAATTGTCGGACCCACTTTTTTCTCATTCTCTCTCATCGTAATGTCATGTTTGATTGTTTCTTCAACTTTTTTTTTGTACCAATGCATAACTTGATATATGGTACCCATATCGCAAGTAAAAAGAATAGAATCAGAAAAAAAAAAATCCCTATACAACACCATCTCTTATACACGATAGAAACAGAACACGGAATGCTGGTTTGGAAAATACCAGCAGTTGGCGCTATGTTCATTGCATTTTGGGTTTTGTTGTCTCCAAGTTGTGGTTATTATGAAATATTACTAAAAATAAATTATTATAAATAAAAGAAAATTATTTTTATTTTATTTGAGTTTTAATGAAATTTTATTTTTGATTTTAATTAATTTTCACAACTTAATATTATTTTAAATATCTTGACGCGTTTCGGAGTGTACCTCCATCATCCGGCGTATGACTATGTTTTCATGTTCATTAACTCATCAGCTTTTGTTTTCGATAGTTATTTTATTTCATTTGAATACGATCGCAAAATACTGCGCAGAAAAACAAAGAAAGTCATAGAAAGAGCAAGAAAAGTAGTGGAAAGCAGTGTGAAAGTCGCGAAAAATATGTGAAATATTATTTATTTCTACATTTATGTATCTTTTATATATTTTTCTTTTCATTTTTTTATTTTTGAAATATTCTCTCAGGCAGACGGCAGAATAGCCATGTCCTTATTCTTAAGTTACAATTATTGTAAAAAATTTAATAAGAACAAATAAAGAATCTATCTATCTATCTATCTATTTATATGTGAAATATCACATCCTACACCGTTAAAAAGCGCCAAGTACCATGGAAAAAATCGCGGAATACTGGTGACAGACTGACAGACTGACAGACTGACAGACTGACAGACTGACAGACTGACAGACTGACAGACTGACAGACTGACAGACTGACAGACTGACAGACTGACAGACTGACAGACTGACAGACTGACAGACTGACAGACTGACAGACTGACAGACTGACAGACTGACAGACTGACAGACTGACAGACTGACAGACTGACAGACTGACAGACTGACAGACTGACAGACTGACAGACTGACAGACTGACAGACTGACAGACTGACAGACTGACAGACTGACAGACTGACAGACTGACAGACTGACAGACTGACAGACTGACAGACTGACAGACTGACAGACTGACAGACTGACAGACTGACAGACTGACAGACTGACAGACTGACAGACTGACAGACTGACAGACTGACAGACTGACAGACTGACAGACTGACAGACTGACAGACTGACAGACTGACAGACTGACAGACTGACAGACTGACAGACTGACAGACTGACAGACTGACAGACTGACAGACTGACAGACTGACAGACTGACAGACTGACAGACTGACAGACTGACAGACTGACAGACTGACAGACTGACAGACTGACAGACTGACAGACTGACAGACTGACAGACTGACAGACTGACAGACTGACAGACTGACAGACTGACAGACTGACAGACTGACAGACTGACAGACTGACAGACTGACAGACTGACAGACTGACAGACTGACAGACTGACAGACTGACAGACTGACAGACTGACAGACTGACAGACTGACAGACTGACAGACTGACAGACTGACAGACTGACAGACTGACAGACTGACAGACTGACAGACTGACAGACTGACAGACTGACAGACTGACAGACTGACAGACTGACAGACTGACAGACTGACAGACTGACAGACTGACAGACTGACAGACTGACAGACTGACAGACTGACAGACTGACAGACTGACAGACTGACAGACTGACAGACTGACAGACTGACAGACTGACAGACTGACAGACTGACAGACTGACAGACTGACAGACTGACAGACTGACAGACTGACAGACTGACAGACTGACAGACTGACAGACTGACAGACTGACAGACTGACAGACTGACAGACTGACAGACTGACAGACTGACAGACTGACAGACTGACAGACTGACAGACTGACAGACTGACAGACTGACAGACTGACAGACTGACAGACTGACAGACTGACAGACTGACAGACTGACAGACTGACAGACTGACAGACTGACAGACTGACAGACTGACAGACTGACAGACTGACAGACTGACAGACTGACAGACTGACAGACTGACAGACTGACAGACTGACAGACTGACAGACTGACAGACTGACAGACTGACAGACTGACAGACTGACAGACTGACAGACTGACAGACTGACAGACTGACAGACTGACAGACTGACAGACTGACAGACTGACAGACTGACAGACTGACAGACTGACAGACTGACAGACTGACAGACTGACAGACTGACAGACTGACAGACTGACAGACTGACAGACTGACAGACTGACAGACTGACAGACTGACAGACTGACAGACTGACAGACTGACAGACTGACAGACTGACAGACTGACAGACTGACAGACTGACAGACTGACAGACTGACAGACTGACAGACTGACAGACTGACAGACTGACAGACTGACAGACTGACAGACTGACAGACTGACAGACTGACAGACTGACAGACTGACAGACTGACAGACTGACCCACTTTTTTCGCTTTCTCTATCATAGTAGTGTCAATTGTGATTGTTATCTCGAGTTCGATTGTTTTCACGAATCCTAAACTTGCCCTATAGTACCTTACCTATGTATGTATATCGCAAGAAAAAAATCTAAAATGGATAAAAATTCGTTGAAGCTAGATTTTTTACAATGAATGAAAGTCGAAAAATCAGTTTGTTGCCCCTAACTCCATGTTTTGCGGGTGTAACGGAGTTTTAAATACCATTTTGTAATCAGTGCAACAACCTCTACAAAAGTGATAGGGCTCCATCTGAGGCCAAAGAGAAGGTCCATTCCACCATAAATTGTTATTTTGGAGTTCCATCGGTGAGATACCTTTGGTTGTCAAATCAGCAAGATTTTCTACTGATCGAACATGACTTCCTTTTTTATGCAGAAGATCGGTTAGGATTTGAGTAATACGGATTGTCAGGAAGGTTTTCCCAGTGCAGGCTGGTTTATCTAACCAAGCCAATACTATTGAACTATCTGTCCATCAAGATCTTCACTAGGGAATTTCAGTTTTGATATGAGTTTTGTGAAACGTTTAGCTAAAAAAATCGCTCAACATAGTTCGATACTTGGCAAAGAAAGTTTACTGGGGCTACTTTACTTTTGAAGCATATCAAATGGGAGGGATATCGAGGGACTTAGATGTTTTCGATAAATGGCAAAGATTGCCAGCGGCGACACGTTAGGGGCTAAATTTCTTAGTTGCATGAAGTGCTGCATACTGGTGAAAATGGTATATTTGGTTGGACATGGGCTCATAACTTTTGAACGAGATAATTTGATAGTTTTTTTTGTCAAATGAAGGTGAAACATTCATCTTCTTAAATATATAAAGCAATGTCGGGTTAGTTCCACCATTTATGACTCAAGAATTGCTGAACCGATTTTAATGATCTCTGATTAGTTGGATTCGTCTTCCTTAGGATAAAGAGTATAACTTCATACTGTTCATGACCTCTAGGAGTTTTCACATGCATTGAAAATAAAATGCACGACTGGGTCGCACGTACTTGCTCTTATAAATAAAGTTACTATTTATGCTATGCTTTTTTAACAAAAATTTGTAAATGCAGTTTTGGAAAAAAATTCGATTTTCAAATGACTAAAACAGCTTTTTAAATGAATTTAACCTGAAAACGAAGTATGCAATTTGATTTCCCCTTTAATAATGCATTTTTAGAAAAAAAAAAATTGAAAATCGTTAGAGCCGTTTTTTTAAAAAAACTATTTTTCCATATAAAATTTTCCATGGACTTTTATAAAAAAAATTGGTACGCCATTTTTAAGATATTATTAATCAACATCTAAAAATTAAATTTTGAAAAAAAATAAAAATATTGAGTGGTTTTTGAAAAAATGATTTTTCAAAAAAAAAAAATCAACTATTTTTTAAAAATTCAAAAAAATAAATTTCGATTTTTTTTTTACTAAAAACTATTACGGGAACTTAAAAGCATCCATGTAAGAAAAATGATTGAAATTGATTGAGTCATGAAGGAGATAATCAGAATTAAAAAAAACGGTTCTATGGCAGGTACCGTTAATAACGGTTTTTGAAAAAAAATGGTTTTCATTTAAAGATAGACCTTATCCAAAAAAATTACCATGATTTTTTTAATAAAAATCGTAGGCACCGTTTTTGAGAAAAATGAGTTTTTCTAAAACCGGTATATGACAGGTACCGTTATTTGGGGTCAAAAAAAAAATTAAAAAAAACATCTGGGGATATTCTGCAAAAAACGCCACACACCAAGTTTGAAGTAAATCGACCCATCCGTTTAGGCTGTGGTCTGTGATACATACAGACAGACAGAATTGTCGGACCCACTTTTTTCTCATTCTCTCTCATCGTAATGTCATGTTTGATTGTTTCTTCAACTTTTTTTTTGTACCAATGCATAACTTGATATATGGTACCCATATCGCAAGTAAAAAGAATAGAATCAGAAAAAAAAAAAATCCCTATACAACACCATCTCTTATACACGATAGAAACAGAACACGGAATGCTGGTTTGGAAAATACCAGCAGTTGGCGCTATGTTCATTGCATTTTGGGTTTTGTTGTCTCCAAGTTGTGGTTATTATGAAATATTACTAAAAATAAATTATTATAAATAAAAGAAAATTATTTTTATTTTATTTGAGTTTTAATGAAATTTTATTTTTGATTTTAATTAATTTTCACAACTTAATATTATTTTAAATATCTTGACGCGTTTCGGAGTGTACCTCCATCATCCGGCGTATGACTATGTTTTCATGTTCATTAACTCATCAGCTTTTGTTTTCGATAGTTATTTTATTTCATTTGAATACGATCGCAAAATACTGCGCAGAAAAACAAAGAAAGTCATAGAAAGAGCAAGAAAAGTAGTGGAAAGCAGTGTGAAAGTCGCGAAAAATATGTGAAATATTATTTATTTCTACATTTATGTATCTTTTATATATTTTTCTTTTCATTTTTTTATTTTTGAAATATTCTCTCAGGCAGACGGCAGAATAGCCATGTCCTTATTCTTAAGTTACAATTATTGTAAAAAATTTAATAAGAACAAATAAAGAATCTATCTATCTATCTATCTATTTATATGTGAAATATCACATCCTACACCGTTAAAAAGCGCCAAGTACCATGGAAAAAATCGCGGAATACTGGTGGAAGATCGTTGAAAACCTAGGAGAATAGAAAGAAAGGTCACGAAAGAAGCCGTTCAATACAACGAGAAAAGGCGTAAAATATCGTGGAGAAAAGCGAAGAAAGTCGCAGAGGAGCCTGAAAAGTCGCTTATAAAACGCGGAATACTGATGAAGTGGTAAAAGAACTTTTGAACACGTGAATGATCGCGAAATACCACATGGAAAGTCGTGAAAAAAGCACTTACTACCCCGAGAAAAAGTGTAAAATACTGCGAAAAAAAAGTTCACAGAGAAAATTGTGGAATCGCGGAAGAGAATATGAAAATTCGGGGAAAAATATGAGACATACCGTGGTAAAAATCGGGGGATACCGTACAAAAAAGCAAGGAATACTGCGTGAAACGTAATTGAAAAATATGCGAAATACCGAAGACTAGCACTGTAAAAATAGCGCGGAATACTGGTGAATGAATTTTTAAACCCCAAGTTTTTTTTTCACTATCTCACATGTTTCTTTCCGCATAAAATGAGATATCATTTATTTGTAGACGATAAGATTTTTTTAAAGACGCCAATTATTATCTTTAGAACAAAATAAATAAGGTACTCCTATTAGTCCAAGCGACAACCGTCTGATTACTTAGCTCATAAGTTTAGAGATTTAAATTAGTGTCAAATGAAAGATGATGAAAGTTGATACTGAAAATGAAAATATAGGGTTGCCACTTTTAAAAAAGGGTGCAACACGTGGCAACCCTGTTTGAATGAAAAAAAAGTTTCTTGAAATTTCAGAGCGAGCGCGCTCTTCCCATTTATTTGGAGGGCTGAGCATATATGTTGGCAGTGATGTGTGCAACAACGGAATTCATTGAAAGTTTTTTTCACGCTCTTATTTGATACATTTTAAAACAAGACCTAAAAAGGATTCCTTAGTGAATTTCTGTCAAAAATTGGGCGAAAATGAATTTGAATTTGTTTTTAAGCTGCTGCAAAATTCGACGTATCTATTGTATATGGTTCTTTCAATATGGGTGGAAATGTAATCAATGTGTTATCTTTACAAATAAAGCTTTTGGACAGCGAAAACTGGAATGCGGAACTAGATGGGAAACAAAAGTTGCAGATTAACAAAAAATGTTGAAAGATGACATAAACAAAATCGAGTTGTTAAGCCAACTAAGAATAGTTTTTAAAAACCTTAATTACAATGTTATAGAGACATACGAACTTACAGAGGCATACAGACTTAATGCCTTATCATCTTCGAAGTGATATAGACTGGGGCTGGCCATTCAGCAGGGTCAAACAAACGTGCAATTACAGAAAGTACTGAACTTTTTGTAAAATCAATATTAGATGCAATTGTTTTGAAGAACATTGAAAGGCATCAAGTTTTGCATTCCATTGAAGCGGTGCCGTGAAATAACACTGAGCGAAATAACGCCGAATTTAAAAATTCGGCCTTTTTGCGCTTTAAGAAAGAGAAGTTACGCCGAATTTCCGCATACGGCCTTATTACTTTTTTCAAAGTGAAATAACGCCGATTCGGCGTTAATACACTTTTTTCAGTTTTATTTTTGCAGTTGCTTAGGAGTTTATCACATGTGCAGGGAGATAAGCTCATGGCACATAATTTCATAATGGACTAATGTCCTGTCACCCCTCTTTAATTTAATTATGGACTCATGTCCCACCTTAATAAAACGGGACATAAGTTCATTATTCTGTTTTCATTGTTATAAACAAAAAAAATTACAATTCATCATAGAAAGGGGCCAGGGCCCTTATCCATGAGCGTATGAACATTGAAGTATGTTCAGGGGCACGATAGGATCAAATCACTACAGGATTTGGCTAAGGTGTGAGGTTGGGTGTATGCAAAGTTTCTTTCGCATTTAAAGAGTCTGGATTTAAAGAAAATTTGATTCTTTAAACGCGAAAGAAGCTTTGCATACTCCCAACCTCGCACCCACCAAAAAACCTATAGTGACCCCAAGCTGGGGGTTACAGGGGGGCAGCATCCCCCAAACATACCTTATTGTTTTATACTCTCATGGGTGGGGACCCTTGCCCTGCATAAATAGTAATAATTGTCAGTTTTATCGATAAAACTTCAATTTAAAATTAAAATTGTTAAGTCAGACACACAGGGCCTGAGTGCAACAAGTCGTTTAAACTTGCATCATTGCTGGATTTATTAGAAGTGTTGAAAACCACCCGAGCTTTTGTTGCAATACTATCTGGTTTTATAACCGCATGATGGGACAGATAGAATGAGCCCACATTGTTTTCGGCTACGATTTTATTTCAGTTATGATTTCATTTCAGCTATGATTTTATTTCAGTTATGATTTCATTTCAGTTATGATTTATGGAACCAAGCCCGTCTAGTTCAGGAGATAAACAGCTTCAATTGACACTGCTTATGATCTCTCAAAAATATAACCAAAAGATAGAAATCCAAGATAAATGCGTATTTTTTTCCAAGATGGCGCATTAACCCAAATGAGGATTGTAAGGACATTGCTGATATGAGTAAGAAGATTGTTGCAAGCAATTTCCACTAATCTTCAGTCTGTTAAATAAATATTTTGTCCTTATTTCACTGAACTAAATAGAGTTTAACAGTTTTTAGAGTTTTAACGCCTTTTCGCAGAATGTAGTAAATATACAAAAAGTTGTCCAATTCGATGCTTTAGAAGACTTGCCTTAACATTTTTTTCATTTAATGAATTTGAACCGAGTTATGAGAGAATGAGAAATGCACTTTTTTGCATTGATAACGTCATAGCAAAAAAGCTTCAATGTTCTTAGAGATATACCCTGCATTTTCAGATTCAGCACCCTTTTTTCATCTAGAAACAATCAAAATATTTTGTATATACCGAAAATTTGGGTTAAGGCTGGGGTTGCTCAGACTACGTGTTAACTCAAATTGACGTATCTGCATTTTGAGCATTTTGAAATACTTTTTTTATGATTTAAGCCAAAAAACAATATTTTTTTGGGAGCGTATCGGAATCCCGATTTTCAAAAGCCGGTTTTCTAAAATCCGGAAAAAAATTACAATCCCGTTTCTAAAGTACTGTTTTTTTTAAATCCCGCTTTTAATAATCCCGTTGAAATAAAATCCCATCTCTCGAAAGCCCGCTTTTTAAAACCCCGTTTTATTCCGCTTATCCCGTCTCGATTTTAATACACATTACTAAATATTTTACACCTTAATATTACCTAGCAGTTCCCCACTGTTAATAGCTAGGCAGAACAATAAAGTTATTTTGTGATTTAGCTGAACATTTCTGTATCAATAATTTTATTTAAATAATACAGAGAAGCTGCGACAGATCTTTCAAGAGATAACAGCCAATTGTTTTTCTGGTTTATTCTACAAGAACTTACTGGTTTAGCAAAAAAAATATTAAGTGTGTGATAAAGTGGCAAACGTACATGTGAAAGATTTTACAAGTAAGTGCAATGAATCAAATAACTAAATTATGAAAGATAGAAAGACAATGAGTAAAACGATTTTTTTGCTCCTTATATGTAGCTCACAATATTAATCTTTAACAATCTTTAATAGCATACCATAGTATATTCTCTTATTGTTTGGAAAAATATATTTTTTTTAAACCACATTTTTGTTATGTTTTTTGTTCTTTATTTGTTAGGTACATTTCAAATTCAATAAAAAATACTTGATCAAATAATTGTTCGCTTTTTTCTTCTTGCATTCTATTCAATTTTACGGCATTGAGGCGTAAAATATATTCGTTCCCGCTTGTGGAATCAACACAAGGTGTTTTATTTTAAAAATCGCTCGATTTTTAAAATAATTCCAAAAGCGGGATTATAAAAACGGGAATTTAATAATAGGGATAGTAAAAAACGGTATTTTAAAAGCAGGATATTAAAAAACGGTATTAAAAAAACGGGATTTTGAAGGCGGGATTTTAAAAACAGGATTCTGAAAAACCCAACCCAATTTTACTTGCGATGTAAGTACTATAGGGCACGTTTAGGATTCGTAAAAAAAATTGAACTCGAGACAACAATCAGACATGCTATGACGATGATAGAGAATGCCAAAAAAATGGGTCCCGCAGTTCTGTCTGTCCGTCCGTCTGTCTGTCTGTGTATACCTCGAGCTACAGCCTAAACCGCTGAACTTTGTGGTTAATTGTCTTTGGTGATTCCCTCCTTATTAATTTCAAAATTATTTAATATCAAAACCATCAAAAACGTAATTTTTGGATTTTTAAAAAATCTTAAATTTTTTTTTTTTTGAAAAATCAATTTTTCGAAAATGGGTAACTGTATTTTTTTTAAATTTTGATTTTAGATCTGCAATAATATTATGTTGAAAATGACATACCAACTCTATTTTTAAACAAGGTTTGAGAATTTTTATACACAAAAGATTTATTGTTTTTAAAATGGCTCTAACGATTTTCAATTTTTTTTTGTATCTTTCTTAATCAAATCAAAATTCATTCTTAGTTTGGAGCTCAAAACAATTTAAGAAGTTGTTTATATCATTTTAGTAATGAATTTAATTTTTGGTAAATGATTTTTGGTAAATTTTAACATGATAAAAAGAGTTTTAAATGAGATTTTTAAGTTCAAAATTATCCAAATTTTAATATCTTTGGTAAGAACTGAAACTGTAAAAATAGTTAAAATTTAGCTAAGAGTGTAATGTGTAATAAGAAGTGTAATGTTGAAGAACTATGTATATTCAGAAGCTTGCGAACGAATTAACTTCAAACACCCACTTTTTATAATTCGAAAAATATATAAAAACAAAATGTAAGTTTCATACGTCATTATAGGTAAATAGCACAGAAATAATACAAAAGAAAATTATTTCGTTTTAAAGAACCCTCTTTCTAATGTGTAACCCCATCATTATATTTTTCTGATCACGAAATTTATCAAAATCATTTTTGAGATGTATTTCATCGTTTGGTCCCATTGTAGCTATCGTACTATCCCAAAAATTAAAAAAAATCATTCTGGAGAAGCATACAAAAATACAACAAAAATAAAATTGTGGTCCAGGCTGTATATAAGTATGTGCATGCACACAAGTTGATCGACACATAGAGTGGGACATAATACCGTCAAAAGTTAGAAAAAGATTAGCCGGCGCAGATATTGGAGGCGGTGTCGTTTGTTCTAAAGAAGCTATCTTATATAGATAACACTTATAAGAAATCACAAAACATAAATAATTTTATAAGAACAATCATCTTTTGAGTCACTGTGTCCCAGTGTGCGACATAAAATACGCCAAAACCCACATTTCTTGGACTTCCTTATAATGGTAAACGATATGTAAATCGTTAGCTCGTTTTTTTAATTCAAAACAAAAGAAAAAAGCAAACAAACAAACCCCTAAAGAGAAAGTAAAAAAAACGTATACATTTTTGTAAAGTTTTCATTTTTAGTGTGTCAAGTGAACCGTAGTGTAGTGTAAATGTCATCATGTGTGCTTCCATTCGTGCAAGTAATGTTCTAATTGAGTTTATATACCATGTTCAGTCGATATGACTGAAAAAGGAAGTAAATAATTTGAACACACATTTAATTGGCTTTTTATATTTCTTCAATATGACAGTCAAATGAGTCATGTTCATTCGCTTAGCCATTTAATATAAAAAAATATGTGTACATCATTATATTATCTGCTCTTGTAAAGTTTTTATATTATAAAATTATAAAGATGACTGATGAGTAATGGAAATATGTATTATGATGATGTCAAGTGATCTAGTGAGAACTAATTGAAATCAGAATTTGACCCCAAATAACGGTACCTGTCATATACCGGTTTTAGAAAAACTTATTTTTCTCAAAAATGGTGCCTACGACTTGGATTAAAAAAATCATAGTCAGTTTTTAAAATAAGGTCTATCTTTAAATGGAAACCATTTTTTTAAACCGTTATTAACGGTACCTGCCATAGAACCGTTTTTTTTAAATTCTGATTTTCTTCTTCATGACTCAATAAATTTCAACCATTTTTTTACCTGAATGCTTTTAAGTTGCCGTAATAATATTTAGTAAAAAAAAACCGAAAATTATTTTTTTGGATTTTTAAAGTTTGAATTTTTTTTTTTGAAAAATCATTTTTTCGAAAACTACTTAATATTTTTTTTCAAAATTCAGTTAGAAAATGTTTATAAATAATATCTCAAAAGTGGCGTTCCAATTTTTTTTTATAAAAGTCCTTGCTAAATTTTATATAGAAAAAATATTTTTTTTAGAAAACGGCTCTAACGATTTTCAATTTTTTTTTTTCTAAAAATGTATCATTATAAAAGAAATCAAATTGCATACTTTGTTTTCAGGTTAAATTCATTTAAGAAGCTGTTTTAGTCATTTGAAAATCGATTTTTTATGCATTTTTATTTTTTTTTTTCTAAAACTGCATTTACAATTTTTTAATTAAAAAGGCTTAGCATAAATACTAACTTTATCTACAAGAGCAAGTACGTGCGACCCAGTCGTGCATTTTGTTTTTTTTTGTACGAATGCATAACTTGATATATGGTCATAATTTAAATATTCTCGGATTAGCCGCGTATTTTAACAAAGAAAGTACTTTTGTACTCACCCCGAACGTTTCGCTTCAAGTTTCATTGAGCGTGGTCACCGGGAAACTGCCGTTAAATGTTATATTTGGTTAGAACGGCTCCGCAAGTTGTATTTGTGCGTAGGCTGTTCTAACTCTGGTTGTTGTTGTTGTTGGGGTTCTTCTTGAGGTGAAAGTTGTTGGGAGCAAACAATGCTCACTACATCACAGGGTGTTTTTACTTCAACTTGGGATGACCGTGAGGTGTTAATGACGGTATCCCATGACAGCGAAAGCTTGAAACTGTCTACACGATTGAAGTTTTTGTGGCGTTTTATCTCAATCGCCTCGCGTACCAGCCGTGGGATGTAGTGCGACTCTTGAGCTAACACCTTCGCTTGGTCGAAGTGTATCCAGTGGTGCTCACAAATTGCCGATTTTTCACGTTGGCTTTTGCTAACCGCACTTATATGCTCTTTTAAGCGGGCGGCAATGCTTCTTTGTGTTTGTCCAACGGAAATCGGTCCTTTGGTGACTGCAGATAGTTTTTTTCCTTTTTTGGTGGCATAAATATGGATTTTACTCCATATCTTTTTAACACTTTGCCAACCCTATCCGTCACCCCCTTGACATATGGTAAGAAAGCTTTTTTGTCCAGGTTGCTTTCTTCCCTCTCCTGCGACACCTTTGGCTTCCACGTTCTTTGTTTCCTTGAATATCCATTTGCCTGGAGAACATTGTCAACCAAATTCAGCTCAGCCGTCACATATTCTATGTGCGCGCTGAACCAGTGTCGAAACAACAGACCTTAAATTCGCTGGGTGGTGGTGTGATGTAGCATGTAGGTATCTGTTAGTGTGCGTTTCTATCCTATAGACTGTGTGCCCTAATGTACCATCCACTTTTCTAATGACTTTCACATCCAAAAATGCAATGAAATTGTCTTTTTCTTTCTCCATGGTGAAACTAATTTTTGGATGTTGAGAGTTCAGATGTTCGAAGAAACTCATAATATTGGACTTTTTGAGGATGCAGAACGTGTCATCCACAACCTCAACCATATTTTGGGTTTTTCTATAAAATCATTTAGGGCCTTTGTTTTAAAATACTCCATCCACAAATATGCGACAAAGGGTGCTAAATCATGGTCATTTTTTTAGGTAAGGTCTATCTTTAAATGAGAACCATTTTTTTCAAAAACCGTTATTAACGGTACCTGCCATAGCACCGTTTTTTTTTAAATTCTGATTTTCTCCTTCATGGCTCAATAAATTTCAAACATTTTTTTTACATGGATGCTTTTAAGTTGCCGTAATAATATTTATTAAAAAAAATTACTATCGAAAATTATTTTTTTGGATTTTTTTAAAAAAGTTTGAAATTTTTTTTTTGAAAAAATATTTTTTCGAAAACCACTCAATATTTTTTTTCAAAATTTAGTTTTTAGATGTTGATAAATAATATCTTAAAAATGGCGTACCAATTTTTTTTATAAAAATCGTTGAAAAATTTTATTTAGAAAAAATAGTTTTTTTTAAAAACGGCACTAACGATTTACAATTTTTACTTGCGATATGGGTACCATATATCAAGTTATGCATTCGTACAAAAAAAAAAAAAACAAAATGCACGACTGGTACGCACGTACTTGCTCTTGTAGATAAAGTTAGTATTTATGCTAAGCATTTTTTAATTAAAAAATTGTAAATGCAGTTTTAGAAAAAAAAAATTAAAATGCATAAAAAATCGATTTTCAAATGACTAAAACAGCTTCTTAAATGAATTTAACCTGAAAAACAAAGTATGCAATATCATTTCTTTTATAATGATACATTTTTAGAAAAAAAAAATTGAAAATCGTTTTCTAAAAAAACTATTTTTTCTAAATAAAGTTTTTCAAGGACTTTTATAAAAAACAATTTGTACGCCATTTTTAAGATATTAATTATCAACATCTAAAAACTAAATTTTGAAAATAAATAATGAGTAGTTTTCGAAAAACTGATTTTTTTTTTTTTTTATTTCAAACTTTTTTTAAATATGCAAAAAAATAATTTTCGATTTTTTTTTTACCAAATATTATTACGGCAACTTAAAAGCATTCATGTAAAAAAAATGGTTGAAATTGATTGAGTCATGAAGGAGAAAATCAGAATTTAAAAAAACCGTTCTATGGCAGGTACCGTTAATAACGGTTTTTTAAAAAAATGGGTTCCATTTAAATAAATAATATCTTAATAAATAATATCTTAAAAATGGCGTACCAATTTTTTTTTATAAAAGTCCTTGCAAAATTTTATATGGAAAAAATAGTTTTAAAAAAAAACGGCTCTAACGATTTTCAATTTTTTTTTCTAAAAATGCATCATTAAAGGGGAAATCAAACTGCATACTTCGTTTTCAGGTTAAATGTTTTTTTTTTTTTGTACGAATGCATAACTTGATATATGGTACCCATATCGCAAGTAATAAAATGCACGACTTAGTCGCACGTCTTGCTCTTACAGTCAAAGTTGCTGTAAATGCTAAAGCTTCATTTATATAGTTTTTAATTTTATAAGAAATTAAAAAATAAACATAAAATTTATTACTAAAATGACTTAAACAACTTAAACAACAAAATTGTTTCGACCTCAAAACTAAGTATGCCATTTGATTTTGTTAAAAAAGATTAATTATTAGAAAAAAAAATTTGAAAATCGTTGGAGCCGTTTTTAAAGAAAATATTAATGGACATCTAAAACCAAAGTTTAAAAAAAAATCATTTACGCGTTTTAAGAAAAAATCATTTACGCGTTTAAAAAAAAAATAATTTCGCTTTCGTGTTTTTAAAAAAAAAACATTTACGCGTTTAAAAAAAAAAACAATTTACGAGTCTTCAAAAAATTGATTTTTGAAAAAAAAAATTAAACTTTTTTTCAAAATCCAAAAAAAATTTTTTTCAAAATTTTGATATGAAAGAACTTGAGAATTGTTGAGAACCTCAAAAGTCTATTGTATTACATATAAAAAATTTAATCAAAATCGTTAGAGCCTTTTTTGAGAAAATTGGTAGCATGGCAGGTACCGTTAATTTTGGTCCCAAAAAAAAAACCAATTTCCCCTCTAGGGAATCACCAAATCAGCTCAGCTCAGCTCAGCTCAACTAACACCTCAGCTCAACTAGCAGCTCAGCTCAAATCAGCTCAGCTCAACCGGCAGCTCAAGTTTGAGCTAGTTAAAAAAGCTGAGCTGAGTTAATTCAGTTGAATTGAGCTGATTTCTTCTATGGTAAAAGTTGATTTAATTTTTTTGTGTTGTCGTAACTTTACATAATGGATGGATCCTAAAATTATCATATTTCTGCTCTATCAATTGCATTTTTGTAGATTGAAGTTAAATACTTGAAGGTAAGGTAGATTTGTTATTCATGTATTATATTTATTTAATTCGTTAATGGGTAACGTTAAACACTTATTATAATAATTCTTAAAACTATTACTTGTAAAATTTGCTTATAAATGTATATATATATATATATTTGAATTATAAAAAGGTTGTTTGAATTTAATACTTTTAAAGTTGTCATTTATTGAGGAGATCATAAAGTAATACTTATTAAATACTGAAATCAATTGGTTTAAAGGACTATTCAATACATAATTTACTCTACTGAATGATGAACATAAAAGTTTGTCTCCTTATGTTGGCTTGACTAACACTGAAATGCAAACTTTCCAAAGTTTATGGCGATGTTATAGAACCGTTTACTAATTTAATTATGTAAGAAAGTTGCAAGTATTCTCTTTGCTTTGAAAGAAGATTCAAAAGCTTAGCTCTTTGAATGTAGGGGGGTAGTGAGACTCCGGGGGACCATGGGAGGAAACGGAGAGAAAATCGCATAAATCTTCGCTGAATACCTTCTATTCTATCAATATGAATTGAATAGTATGGTGACCATACAATAAAGCCATATAAAAGTATGGGCCTAACAAATGATATACATAAAAGTTTTAAGACATATGGGTCATGGAAGTCTCGAGAGAATCGTTTAACAAATCCTAGAATTCTATTGGCATTATTTATAATAAAATCATAGTGATTAGTGAATGTTAGTTTTGAGTCAAGTATAATCCCCAGGTCAGAAAAAAAGGATAGTTTAGTTAAAGAAAAAGAGTCAAACATGTAATTATACCAAATTGTTTTTTGCGTGTAAAACTCATTGTTATACATTTGTCAATATTAAAAAAATAAGCGGTTTGTATTGCACCATTTCCTGAAGCTTCGAAGATCTTTTTGAAGCTGTAAACATTCATTAATTGAAGATATTTCTTTAAAGGTTTTTATATCGTCGGCATATATAAGAAGCGAAGAATTTTGAATAATTGTGGTCACGTCTTTTACATACAAAGTGAACAATAACGGACCTAAGTGGCTTCCTTGTGGAACACCAGAACTTACATAAAATTGTTCGGAACACTCACTACGGAAAATAACAGCATAACTTCTATTTTCTAAATAAGAAGCGATCCACATTAAAAACGTTCATTGAAACCTAAAGCTTTAAGTTTTATTTATAAAATTTGTGACACAATTTGTCAAAAGCCTTACTGAAATCAGTAAATACACAATCTACCTGCTTTCGTTTTTCAAATGAGTCGATGCAAGACGAGGTGAAATGAAACAAGTTTGTAACGGTAGACTTATTTTGCACGAAACCATGTTTACTGTCACTAATAACAGATCTACAGTTAAACGATAAGACATTACATATAAGAGATTCAAACAATTTAGGAATGACAGATAGCTTAGCGATGGGGCGGTAGTTGCCGATATCATTTCTTGGTCCTTTTTTATAAATTGGCCTCATAAAAGCACTTTTCCACAATATGGGAAAGACTGAACATTTAAGAGAATTATTAAATAAATAACATAAAGGGTAAGATAGTTGGGATGCACACTTTTTTAAAACACAAGACGGTACACCATCTGGACCCGGACTAAAACAGTTATCAAGCTCAAAAATATTCTGAACAATTGAATCTTCTTGCATAGCAAAATTTATCGAGTTAAGATGTGAGTAACTTAGTTGCGGACGGAAATTATATACAGGTTCATTAGAATTACTAACCGAGTAAGCATCTTTGAAAAAGTTAGCAAACATTTTTGATATTTCGCCGGAGTCATGACTAGTCATGTTTTTGAATGACATGGAGTTAGGGTAATCGTCTGTATTTCTTTTGCTGCCCACTTAATTCCAAAAATTATGCTTCAATTCACTCTCTATTCTCAAAACATAGTTTGAATATAAGATATTCGAATAATCAATTAACGTATTTTTAATTTCAGAGTAAATTCTAAAATCTTCATCATCCTTGGATTTACTAAAAGTTAGCCCAGCCTTATTTCTTTTGTTTTTTAGGTTTTTTATGCGCTGGTCAAACCATGGTGGATTTTTAGATTTAATATTGTTATTCCGTAAGGGCGTTGTTTTATAAAAGCAATCAAAAATTAGGCTATAGAATTTTAGGCACATCTCATTCATATCACAATTAAGAAACAATTGATTCCAGTTCACAATACACAACAAGTTAACAAGAAGGTCGAAATTACATTTTTTGAAATTAAACTCAAGATTAACAATAACTGTATCCTACATTACAAATGTTCAGATTCAAAGATATATCTAGCGCAGGATGATGTCTGTCTACGTTTAATAATATAGTGTTAGCCGGAGATACAGCAATGTCAGAGTTTACTGAATCCGTAAAGAAGACAGGATCTAGTATTTTACGAGAGCTGTTTAGAACATAATTATATTGGCTTAGTCCGCATAAGGTTAGTCCGTCAAAGACTGAAATTTCGTTAGAAGATGATAAGTTCGTTGTAGAGAATACATTGCAATCTTCTGTTTGTCCAATTCAAATTTGGGAAGTTGAAATCTCCAAGGATCAGAAGTTCATCATTAGGTTCCATTAAATTATTTATAATTTCGATACAATCAATATATTTTTCGTAAACATTCTTATTCGAGCTTGGTGGCCCGTCGAATAGCTCAGTGCTTAAAAAGGAACTGTTTAACCACGTTTCAGTCAGGGCAATAATTCCATGAAGCAGGCTATTTATATTTTTATAGACCGTATTTGTGAGAGATTTATTTATTTTATTATCAATATCACAGATATCAGATATCAGCACTCCAAGAGTTTATTAAAATTTAAATAAAAATAAAACCTCAGATTTGAATTTGTTGCGGTTAAGATTCAGAAAATCTACATTTAAGGATACTTCATTGAAATAAACAATAGATCTTGATATCGTTTCATTGCTACCATAATTGGTTTTATGAGTTTTTTGAAATAATAAGAATTTAGCTCTCATTGACCTAGCGGGAAAATAGATAGGTACTAAGAAGTCTCTAACCAGCCTTACACTATGAATCTTTCTAATTGATTCTAAAGACTTTATCTCGAGTAATTGGCATCTAGCTTCGTATGTGAGACGAAAATCCCAGTTCATTATTTTAAATATATATCTTGTGAACCGTCTTTGAATTTTCTCAATCCTATCGGAATGGACTTTGGGACTCCAAACAACATCTGCGTATTCCAAAAGTGATCTAACAAGAGATATAAACAACGATAATAGCGCATAAGGATCTCGAAAATCTTTTCCATTTCGTTTACTAAAGCCTACCAAAGAGTTTGCCTTAGAGACCAGATAATCGAAATGACTTTTAAAAGAAAGTACAGAGTCAAGAATAACACCTAAATCTTTAATACTTGAAACCCGAACTAAAACCTGAGATTCAATATTATAGTTATACAGGGTGATTTGCATAAGGTGTGACAAAAAGATAGGGTGTGTAGGTTGGACTTGGACAAGCAAAAAATCGTATGGGAGGGGGGGGGGGTCCATTTCCCCCCCCTTGAGGCGGGAGGGGCAATTTAAGAAGAATATCACTTAAAACGGAAAAAATTATTATTTAAAAATAACGGTTATACCTACAGAGTCGTGCTATAGCATTTTGAAAAGCCAACAACCTATACATTAATTTAAATTTTAAAGTAAGTTGTTCAAATGAATAGTTTTTGAAATATTAATTTTTAAAGTCAAAATTTTGAGAAAAAAACATAAATTTTTTTATTTAAACCATTTTTTTTTTAAATTTTACGTTATTAAGTAGTATTTTTCTGGCTTATTTTCAATGCTCTTATTTATTTTTAATCAAACACAAAAAACCGGATGTCAAAATAACCTGTAGTTTTTGAGAAAACCAAAAATGACCAAAACTACTTTTTTCTGAGAAAAACCTTTTAGTTTTTACGTTATTGGATAATTAGATGAACTTACGAAAGAAAGGATTAACTTTATTTTTTTCATTTTTTTATTATTAGTCTTCAAAACATACAATAAAGTGACAAAGTACTCAATTAACCACATTTCACAAATTTTTTCATTGAGAACACCTGCGTGAGAGCATTGGGTTGAAATTGACCTGCCAACTTGTTTTTATTACGGTGGGGTCCCACAGAATGGCCGCCTAGATCACCAGTTTAACTCCGTTAAATTTTTATGCTTGGGGATTCATGAAGGGCTATGTTTACGAAAAGGAAATAGAATCTTTGGCTGAACTGAAACAACGGATTGAAACGGCTGCAGTCAAATTACAAGAAAATTTATCAGGTATAAATTTATGTGCAGCAATAAGAAGGCGCTATAGTCTTTGCCTTCTTCAAAATGGGGATAGGTTAGGTTAGGTTAGGTTAAAGTGGCTGTCATTAAAGCTATCTGACACACTTAGACCAATAGAGGTCCATTGTGATACCACGAACTGTAGTGAACAAAAAGTTCCCTACTAGTTAAAACCATTTAGAGCTTCTAATGAAGCGAGTGAGACTACTAATGTCTGTGTTTGAGAGATCGCTAGGTTCATTATAGAAGAAGTCTCCTAAATGAAGTTTGCGTCTATAGGAGAGAGCAGGGCATGTACAGAGAAGATGTGAGATTGTTTCTTCCTCTTCTTCGTCTAAACAGCTCCTGCAGAAATCATTTGATAGTACACCGAGTCGTGCCGCGTGTCTACCAATAAGACAGTGTCCTGTTATGACACCTATTACAGAGCTGATTTGAGATCTGCTGAGGGACAGAAGGCAATTTGACCGTTTCAAATCTAGTTTGGGCCAGATTCGTTTGGTCGCTGTACACGTAGTAGTATTAAGCCATCTTGTATTTGATTGTTCCAAAGCGATTCGTTTCAGCAGTAGTTTAATTGTAGCTATGGGAATACCTATATTTGCCTTGTTGGGCAGGATAGGCATTTCCGTTCCAATTCTGGCGAGTTCATCGGCTTTGCAATTCCCCGGAATGTCCCGGTGTCCCGGCACCCAGATAAGGTGAATATCAAACTGTTTGGCCATCTCCATTAGAGACGATCGACAGTCTTGGGCTGTGATGGAGTTTGAGGAGACTGATACAAGGGATTTCAAAGCAGCCTGACTATCAGAGAAGATGCGGATATCCGAACTGGATATCACGTTTTCTTTAAGCCAGGACAAGACTTCCTTTATCGCCAGAATTTCCGCTTGGAATACGCTACAATGGTTTGGAAGGCGGAAAAAGAGACTAAGGTTTAGTCTATCTGAGTACACTCCACCACCCACCCCATTTTTAGTTATCATTGGAGGGTCTAGTTGTGGAATTTTGTATTTCCTTGTAAAGAGGACTAGATCAGTCTTGTGGGGGTTAACTCCCAGCCCACACCGATCTGCCCATTTGAGAAGCTTGTTTAGAGCGGTTTGTAAGAGTTCTATTAGAATTTGGGGATGTTTCCCAGACACGGCAATGGCAATGTCGTCAGCGTATGCAATGACTTTGAATCCCTCTTCCTCCAGGTTTACTAGCAGCTCATTGACTACCAAGTTCCATAGAAGTGGGGATAGGACTCCACCTTGTGGAGTGCCTCTGCTGACTGACCTTCTTGCAGTAAAGCTACCTAGTTCCGCATTTATAATTCTGCTTTTCAGCATGAAATTTATCAGGTCTCTAAGTGAACTATCTACGTTGAGATTCTGCAGTGCCTTAGCTATTGCGGCGCTGTCGACATTGTTAAAGGCGCCTTCTATGTCTAGGAATGCAACTAAAGTGTACTCTTTGTGATTTAGGGAGTATTCGATGGTGCGTACCAAGGTATGTAGCGCAGTTTCTACCGATTTTCCCTTACAGTATGCGTGTTGTGATGTTGAGATAAGATTTGGCTCTATCGCACTACGCAGGTGAATATCAATCAGTCGTTCCAAAGTTTTGAGAAGGAAGGACGATAGACTGATTGGTCTAAGATCCTTGGGGGTAACATGGGAGCATTTGCCGGCTTTGGGTATAAATACGACTTTAACTTCTCTCCATATTAAGGGAATGTGAACCAGATTTATACAGCTGCTCAGTATTATCTCAAGAGTGGGTATGATTATATCCGAAGCAAACTGTAGTTCAGCTGGTATTATGCCGTCTGGTCCTGCCGATTTGTATGGATCAAAGCTATTAATTGCCCATTTCAGTTTTTCCCTTGTTATTAACCCTTGGATATTTAATAGTTTGTTGTTTGACTCAATTGAGTACATGTTACAAACGTTTTGCGAGCTACCTGGAAAGTGAGTATCGAGTAGCAGATTGAGTGATTCTTCACACGAGTTTGTCCAGGAGCCATTTGATGTTTTTAATGAACTTGGCATGACTGGATTAGTTAAAAGAATTTTTCTTAATCTAGATGCTTCAGAAGTGTCTTCTATTTTATCACAGAAGATCTTTTACTTATCCTCAGTTGTTTCTTATAAGTCTTAAGGGATTCTTTATATAAATCCCAATCTGAGGATTCCTTTGTATATTTAGCTCGATTGAACAGCTTTCTACAGCTTTTTCTGAGCGGTTCTAATCCTGAATTCCACCAATGAGGTTTCTTATTTCCTCTTATTTGGATAAGAGGGCAGGAAATGCTCATTGCGTGATTGAGGATTGATGTGAGATCCTTGACTTTGTTGTCAAGGTCGGAAGTATTAGAGGGGATATCTTGAAATTCGGGTTTAAATGATCTCTTAAGAATGTTCCTATACAGCTGCCAGTTAGTTTTCCGATAATTGCGGAAAGCTGGCGGTCTGGTTGGTTCATCATTTAAACTGAATTGTATGTATCTATGGTCAGAGAATGAGTGTTCTTCTGATACTTTCCAATTCGTTACTATTTGATGAATGGTGTCAGAACAAGAGTGATATCTAGCACTTCTTGTCTGTTTCTGGTAACGAAGGTGGGTTCGTTGCCTATGTTACTTACTATTAGGTTAGTACTTAGAATAAAATCAAAAAGGGACTCACCTCTATCATTTATATCTGTACTGCCCCATACAGTATGATGGGCGTTTGCGTCACACCCAATAAGGAGGCTTATTTTTTGCCGTTTTGCTTCAGCTATGATCCTCTTTAGCTTATTGCCAGGAGGGCCAGGGTCGTACTGGCCAAGATATGCCGACACTATCCAGTACGTCCCATTTTTGGTATGTATCCTGGCGGCGGTAATATCACGATCGCTGAAATCAGGGAGTAGATATACATTAGAACTACTTTTGGCTAATATGCAGGATCTTGGTTCACCTTTATCCGACGCATACAGCAAGTAGTAGCCAGGAGTCCTGAGTCCTTGAATGGTGGATTTGGCAATCCAGGGTTCTTGGATCAGGACTATTTCTTCCCGGTTTTTATGTAGCCGGAGAAGAAGGGAGGCCGAGGCCTTAATTGAGTGTTGGAGATTAATCTGGAGGAACTGCAGCATCTTGACTACAATCACTCAGACCAATCCCCAACACTGTCAGATTGAGGTCTTCTGATTCAGAAGAGGAATCCAGTAACTCGGCTTCGGAAGCAGAGCCAATGGATTCCTCTTCGCTAAGAAGAGCCTCTCTCCCGGAGTCTTCATCTTCCTTTTCGGAGAGACTGTCGACGGTTGGAGCCTTTTCGGCAGTATGTTTGGTCCTCTCTTCAGACTCAGAAGTGCTAGAGGCATCAATTTTTATGCTGGATCGATGTCCCTAACAGATTCTGCGCCTGTGGAGGTACCGGGTGGTTGTGGAGGATCTTCGTTGATTCCCTCATCTTTTTTGTAGATCTTCAGTGTAATAGATGAGAAACCATATCCAATCACACCTTTGGTCGCCAGTAGAGGAGCCAGGGACTCTTTATTCACCACAATAATTGCAGATCTTGAAGCGCCCTTTGGCTCATCCACTTTCGCGACTTTCCAGTTGTGAGTGGGCAGGTCCGGATTACTACACTGAATGATCTGGAGGATGACATCCAGCTGAGAGGGTTCCTCTGGGATCCAGGCGCGAGCCCGAGGCCTGTTAGGGATTTGCTCTCTAGCAACGACCTCAAGTTTCGCACCTGGCCAGATTTCTGCTATCATGCTAACAGCAAGCTTATAAAGATCGCAGGATCTCTGATCTCCACAAGAGCTAAGCTTTACTTGGCCTCGGTGCCAGCCATAGTCTCTAATAACCGGGGGTGTTCCTGGGTTTTCTTTCATGATATTCAGGAAGAGTCCCGAGAGTTCTCTTATTACCACCCCCCAGCGATCTGGAGAAATCCTGCCATCGATATCGCTTCTGTCGATGACTGCCACAATAATTTTTTTCTGGAGCGCTTCGCTGAAAGAGAGATCTTCCCTACAGATAGCAGATGGAGTGCTAGTCTGCTGCAAAATGGGGATCATATGGAAAATTTTTTATAATAAGCTTTCGATAAAAATATTATAATAAATAGTAACTTAGTATTTTTATCTGAATATGCAAGTATTTCAATTTCGATTGATTTCAAGATTAAGGCTTTCTTATTTCGCAATTGCATTTTTCTTCCACTGGCTAGGTAGCGCGTGGTGTTGCATGATCAATCAACAATCACAAACTAATTATAACCCTTAGTTCTGCAGGTGTTCACAATAAAAAAAGGAAAGAGAAAATTCATCCTTTATTTCGTAAATTCACTTAAGAATTGATTGATTAAAAAAACAATCACAAGCTAATTATAACCCTTAGTTCTGCAGGTGTTCTCAATAAAAAAAGGAAAGACAAGATTCATCCTTTATTTCTTAAATTCACTTAAGAAGCCAATAACGAAAAAAAAAATTAAAAAAAAAAAATTGAAAAAAGTAGTTTCTGTAATTTTTGATTTTCTCAAAAACTGCAGGTTATTTTGAACTTCGGTTTTTTGTGTTTGATCAAAAATAAATAAGAGCATTAAAAATAAGCCAGAAAAATACTACTTAATAACGTAAAATTTTGAAAAAAAAAATGGTTTAAATAAAAAAATTTATGTTTTTTTCTCAAAATTTTGACTTTGAAAATTAATATTTCAAAAACTATTCATTTGAACAACTTACTTTAAAATTTGGCTTTCCAAAATGCTATGGCACGATTCTGTAGGAATAACCGTTAGTTTTAAATAATATTTTTTCCGTTTTAAGTGATTTTTTTCTTAAATTGCCCTTCCCGCCTAAACGGGGGAAAATGGACCCCCCCCTCCCATACGATTTTTTGCTTGTCTAAGTCCAACCTACACACCCTATCTTTTTGTCACACCTTATGCACATCACCCTGTATATGCGACTATTTAATAGTCTGCAAAAGATTTGGTGTTACACTTTTTAATATTTAATTTTAAGCAGTTAATCTGACACCATATTGAGAGAGAATCAAGGTCGGATTGGATATGCTCACAGTCTACCAAACTCGATACTCTCAAAAATAGTTTCAGATCGTCAGCGTATAAAAGACATTTACTATATTTAATGACAGATGTGATGTCATTGATAAATATTAAGAAAAGGAGCGGACCAAGGTGACTACCTTGAGGGACCCCAGACGTGCACTGAATTGTTCTTGAACATACACTTCCAATCTTAACTTGTTGTCAGAAAAATATGAGGATAACCAACAAAGAATTTTCGAATGGAAACCAAAAATTTCAGTTTTTTTACCAGTGGGTTTTACGGTGGTTCACAGAATCAAAAGCTTTGCTAAAGTCCGTGTATACTGCGTCAACTTGAAATTTTTGTTCCATAGCATTGGTAATAGAGGAAGTGAAAAAGGTCAGATTGGTTACAGTAGATCGACCTGAAACAAAACCGCGTTGTAATTCTGACAGATGTTCATTTGTCAAAAAATCGAGCTTAGTTTTTACAATGCTTTCAAACAACTTGGGAATTGCTGAAAGTTTGCAAATCCCCCTGCAATTCTCAACTTCGTTTTTGGAACCTGACTTGTAAATAGGGACCAAATAAGAAAGTTTCCATTCGTCTATAAAAGTCCCGTCATGGAGGGATTTGTTGAATATTTCGAGTAAAGGAGTACACATGGATTCATAACAATATTTAAGCACTGCCGGTGGAATGCCGTCAGGACTAGAACTGAAATTAGATTGTAGTGATCTTAGCGCAGAGATTATATCTGCACTGCTTAATTCCATAAATCCAATATCAATCCTATTTTTTAAATCGTTCAATGAGTTGCCGTTAAATCCTGAACAGGAGTAAACTGACTGAAAAAAATCTGCAAATAATTCAGCAGTGTAATCTAAATTCGATGATTCAAAACCCCTGAAATACATGGTGTTTGGAATCCCAACAGATTTTCTTTTAGAATTGACAAAAGACCAGAACGATTTCGAATTGTTTTTAATATTGTTTTCTATATCCAAGATGTATGCTCTGTATAAAAACTTACTTAAAACCACAAAATCTTTTCTTAACTTACTAAAAATATTATAATCATTTTGATTTTTCGATTTTATGTAATTTAATTTATTAATTTATTTTTTTAATAGTATGCTTTACGCTTCTTTCGTTTTAAGTCACGAAGCTCTTTATTAATCCACGGGGAATCCGAGGACGTTTTATTGCAGGAGTAAGGAACATATCTATCAAAACCTATTGCTGCGATTTCAATGAAGCGATTATACATATTTTTCAAATCGAGATGCATAAATTCATTTCATCATTATCATCATCGGCTCGACAACCGGGGTCCAGTCCTGGCCTCTTTCAACAAGTCTCTCCACCTATCCCGGTCTCGAGCCAACGCCATCCAGTTGCGCACCCCAAGGCTTTGGGCGTCCTGGTCTACGCCATCTCTCCAGCGCAAGCATGGTCTACCACGCTGCCGTCTACCATAGAATGTACCGCAAAAGACTTTCCGAGCAGGTTCCTCTTCGCTCATACGAGCTAGGTGCCCTCCCCACCGGAGTCTACCGAGCTTAATTTTTGTCACTATGTCTGCTTCAAGGTAGATTGCGTACAACTCATGATTGTACCGTCTCCGGAATCGTCCTTCCTCACATATGGGGCCAACAATTCTCCGTAAGACTTTTCTCTCGAACGCGGCTAAGAGGTCACAGTGCCTTTTGCTAAGCACCCAAGTCTCGGATCCATACATGAGTACTGGCAGGACCATGGTCCTGTACAGCAGCAGTTTTGAAGTTATGGTTAGATTTCTGGATTTGAATAGCTTTGACAGACTGTTGAAGGCTCTGTTGGATTTGAGAAGCCACCCGCATAAATACATTTGACCAAATTATACTAGAGAAGTATCTATTCAATTCAAAAAAATTAGCTTTAGAAAAATTATATGATTTGACATGTTTAACATTATTTCACGAATAAGTATAAAATTCTATTTCAAAAAATAATTATTTATGATGAACGGATTCATTTAACAGAGAAAAAGGTGCATTATTCAAATAAACTTTAAATTCATCACAACAAATGAAAACTAAATCTAGTGTTTCGGTCAAGGAGTTAGCAACATGATTCACTTGAACTAAATTTAAAGAATATACATAATCAATAATATAACTTCAAAGTCTTTTTTCATATTGAATGGAAAGAGCATTTTGTCAGATTCTGACCATTTCCATTGAATATCGGGTAAATTAAAGTCTCCTAAAACACAAATGTTATCAGAAATGGAACAAATATTATTTATATAGTCAATATTACTTATATGTTTTTCATAAAGATCAAGAGAACTACTTGGAGGCACATTACTAACAATAAAAAATACATTTTCTTTAGAAAGCACATTAACCTTGACAAAGATGCAAACTTGTTCCACGTCGCACATAGGTCAATTTTTCACATTTATGCGGCCAAAAACATTTATTCACTTATATTGTTTCTATTGAGTTTTATATAACGAATAAAAATGTAATTTTAATAAAAAACTATTTAGAAGTAAATTTAGAAATATTTTGATGTTTTTTTTATTTATTATAATAACTTTTGTTTATTATTATTTATTTAAAAAAAAAAAAAATTAACTTGATTTTTTTTACTTTTTTAACAATTTTTCAGCTCATAAAAAATAATAAAAATAATAATTATTTAAACTTAATTCATAATAATTCATTAACAGATTCGCCTTGTGGTTCAATGTCTGAATCGGGTTCGGTGGTAGAATCTGCTGGCAAAAGCATATTTCTTGCTTCAGGGCAAAATGAACTTAAAAAGGTTCGCTTTTTTGGCCTAAGGCTGCTGATGAGAGGATCGGAACTGAGTAATAATCTGTTATATACATCCATTATATACATCGGGACTGGTGGAAGTGTGATCATAGCCTCTCCGCGGCGGCCGCTAGAAACAAGCCTTTTAAAAAAAGGTTTGGCTAATATGATCAGGCTGCTTCCACAGGTTGGCGACAGGTTAATTCCCTGTCCCGTAAAACTAAAAGAATTACGAGACCGACAACAAGCCTCGGAAACGGACGGATTTTACGACGACAACCCATGCAACGAAAACGGCAAAACGATTTACGAATTTTCTTGTGGAACGTACGATCGCTCTATAGAGCTCGAGCTGCTCAGCAGCTAGCCGATGCCCTGTCAAAATATAAAGCTGACATAACAGCGCTTCAAGAAATAAGATGGACAGGGAATGGTGTTTTACAGAAGAAAGAATATGACTTATATTAGAGCTGTCATACAAAACACCATGTGCTCGGGGTAGGCTTCCTAGTCAGCGAAAAAATGAAGTCTACCATCATCGGCTTTAACGCTATAAGCGAAAGGCTATGCACCCTTCGCGTGCGAGGCAAATTTACAAACATCAGCCTCATTAACGTTCACGGACCTACGGAGGAGTCCTCAGACGAAGAAAAAGAGACTTACTACGAACAAGTCGAGAGGGCCCTCAATGCCTGCCCAAGGTATGATGTCAAAATCATCCTTGGGGATTTGAACGCAAAAATAGGTCGGGAGCCGGTATTCAGGCATTACGCAGGCACCCATAGTTTGCATGAGAACACTAATGACAATGGACTTCGAGTCTTAGAATTGGCAGCATCGAAAAACATGGTCGTTGCGAGTACCAGGTTCCCGCGTAAAGATATCTACAAAGCCACCTGGGTATCACCTGATGGAGTCACTCGTAACCAAATAGACCACGTGTTGATAGATCGTCGCCACTACTCGAACTTGATGACGGTACGAACGTGCCGAGGTGCCAATATCGACTCGGATCACTATCTTGTTGGTATGGTTTTCCGAGGGCGGATTGCCTTGCGGAGACGCATTGCATCCGCCGATCAGGTTCGAATCAACACGGCTGCCCTACGCAACGAAAACACCAGTAACACCTTTGGTAATGCGTTAGGACTCGCCCTAGAATCACTTGATTTAGGGAGAGTAAGTCCTGGAGCCAGTATGCTGGGCGTAAATGAGAAGTGGACACGCCTTAAGAACACTGTCATTAGTACTGCCAACTCCATCTTAGGCAGCAGTCGTAGAAATCGGAACGACTGGTTTGATGATGAATGCAAGCTAGCGACTGAACGTAAGAATGTTGCGTACCGAGCAATGCAACAATCTCATAGAACGCGGGCACGCGAAGAGGAATATAAAGAGCTCAGAAGAATAGAAAAACGGCTTCACAGACAGAAAAAATCAGCCTGGGAGAAGAACCTAATCTGTGAAATAGAGAGCAGCCGAGAGCGAGGTCCGCACCAGGCGCGGAAGTTCTACCAATCCGTCCGAAACATGACGCAGTACACACCACGCTGCACATACTGCAAGGACGGAGAGGGAAATCTGATCACCGATCCACAAAGCATACTGGAGCGATGGGAAGTGTACTTTAATGAATTGCTAAATGGTCAGCTCACAGCAGAAGTGGAGGCTCCACTACTTCAAGATGAACACCCTATGCTACCGCCACCAAGCATAGAAGACGTTGAGAAGGCTATAGGACGGCTCAAGAAAAACAAAGCCCCGGGAGCCGATGGCATACCAGCCGAATTATTCCACCACGGCGGGCCAGCCTTACGACAAGCAATTCATGACATCATAGTGCACGTATGGGAGCATGAAGAAATGCCAGAAGATTGGCGAAAAGGTATTATATGCCCCATACATAAGAAGGGAGATGTCACAACGTGCAGCAATTATAGAGGTATCACGTTGTTGAGTACCGCCTATAAGATACTCTCCTCTATCCTACAAGACCGGATAGCCCCATACGCTAAAACCATCATCGGAAACTATCAGTGTGGTTTCATTCCAGGCAAATCAACAACTGATCAGATTTTTACCCTTAGGCAGGCGATGGAAAAATGTATAGAATTTAACATCCCAACATACCATCTATTTATAGACTTTAAAGCCGCCTATGATAGCATAGCCAGTAGAACTTTACAAAGCCATGATAGAATTCGGCATCCCAAATAAATTGACACGACTATGTAGGTTGACCATGACCAACGTAACAAGCCAAGTTAAAATAGCCGGATTGCTATCCAGACCAATCAACATCTTTAATGGACTCCGACAAGTTGATGGTTTGGCCTGCCTCCTCTTCAACCTGGCGTTGGAGAAAGCAATCCGTGACTCTGGCACGGCAACAAGAGGGACCATCGTCAACAGGTCCAGCCAGATACTGGCTTACGCAGACGACATCGACATCATCGGAAGAACCGAACAAGCTGTACACGATTCCTTCATCCAGATCGAGCAGGCGGCACAAAATCTGGGGCTGCACATTAGTGAAGGTAAAACAAAGTACATGGTGGCGTCGAATGCGAGAAGAACAGTTGGTCAAACAATGAAGGTAGCGGAGCACGAATTTGAAGTGGTGCAATCCTTTAAATACCTTGGGTCGACAGTAGCAGCCGATAACAACATAGAAGAAGAAATACGCGGGCGGCTTCTCAAATCCAACAGAGCCTACTACAGTCTGTCAAGGCTATTCAAATCCAGAAATCTAACCATAACTTCAAAACTGCTGCTGTACAGGACCATGTTCCTGCCAGTACTCATGTATGGATCCGAGACTTGGGTGCTTAGCAAAAGGCACTGTGACCTCTTAGCCGCGTTCGAGAGAAAAGTCTTACGGAGAATTGTTGGCCCCATATGTGAGGAAGGACGATTCCGGAGACGGTACAATCATGAGTTGTACGCAATCTACCTTGAAGCAGACATAGTGACAAAAATTAAGCTCGGTAGACTCCGGTGGGGAGGGCACCTAGCTCGTATGAGCGAAGAGGAACCTGCTCGGAAAGTCTTTTGCGGTACATTCTATGGTAGACGGCAGCGTGGTAGACCATGCTTGCGCTGGAGAGATGGCGTAGACCAGGACGCCCAAAGCCTTGGGGTGCGCAACTGGATGGCGTTGGCTCGAGACCGGGATAGGTGGAGAGACTTGTTGAAAGAGGCCAGGACCGGACCCCGGTTGTCGAGCCGATGATGATGATACAACCAAATTACACCGTTCTCTTGAAAATTTCCTTGCAAAATTTTCGCGATATAAGCAAAATGTTTAGTGCCGGCCTCTGCAGCTTCTTCTAATAATTGGCCTATTGGCAACAATGAGTTTTCGATTATAATTGTGTATATGTGTATCAATATCTTGTGCATTGTCATAGTCATCGGGTGCCAATTATAAAAGTAAAGCTGACCTGTATCTTTGGCATATTGGTCACATTTTTGTGAATCAATTTTGTGTCCACTTGAAATGGTTTCTTATATGACTTTTAATCTATATATCAATTCAAAATTTATACCGGTTATGTCTGCAGCCAACTGGGGATTTTGAAAAAACCTTCTACTAGTGTTGCCATCATTGGTATTCCCAAAGTTTGATTTCGGCATGTCTACCAATAGCCCAGTTTCAGTCCGAAACCTTTGTTGAATGTGGCGCTTACTTTGTTCTTCCAGTTCTATTTCTTCTTTAGTCCTAGTTTTTCTATATTTTTTAACAGGTAGTTTGTATTTTTCCTTTAAAGTGGATTTAAATAAGGAAAATCTATGTTTCAAACTTTTTTTATCATCCACAGTACTGCCATAGTTTCACAAAAAGCGATTTTCTAAATAATTTATTTTAGCTTCAAAATCCGGTAAATTTTGTTCTTTCATAAGCTCATAGAGGTACCTCCGACTAACAATTTTCACTCCTGATGTGCTTGGAGCTCTTATAGCAAGAAACCGCAATGATTGCTTCACTATTGAGAATTTTATTTTTTTTTACCAAAAAATCTGTGCTGTTAAAAATGTCAATATTTTTGTCATCTGCAGTCTACTGCAGCCAAATTTTATCACATTTGTAGATGAAAAGGTTATACTTCACAATTCAAAAAGAATTATCATCCGGACGAACGCGGAAATACAACAAATTCAATTTTGAAAAGTAAAATATAGAAAAAAAAATACCCAAAGTTTTAGAGTCATGCATTTCTGCGGAGCAAATTCTAATAAAAATAAGAAATCATACCTGAGTTATCGAAATCCATCACTATATTATTAATAACACACACAGAAATAGAAATATTGACCCTACACCTTTATTTTTCCTGTAAACTATATGGTAAGAAAAACTTGTACTGCGGTTAGAGATCAAGTTACAATTACACGTGTTTGCAAACGGTGTGCTTTTGGGGGGTAAAAAGAGTAAAATTAAAAACTGGGAGTATTCTCCTAACGATCGCCAAGCTGTTTTTTTTGTTTACCGTTAGTTTAAAAAATCGACTTTTGGCCGCATAAAAGCTATATATTGACCTATGTGCGTCGGTTGATGGTAAAACGATTTCCTTAGAGCATAAGTGAGATCGAACAGCAATTATAATTCCTCCGCCACGTTCGTTGGATGAATTACAGCGATCGCGACGATAAACATTATAGATTTTGCAATTAAAAAGTTCCGTAGAGGCGATACCATCATAAAGCCATGATTCAACAATGATTATGATATCGGAGACCACCGGCATTATGAAAATAAATCTTTAATGATGAAAGACTGTTTAATTGAGTAGATGGTGAAATATTCGTTGTCATTGCTATTTCTCTGATTCCTGAGAAGTTTTTTGCCTTAAACACAAAAGGTCTGATTTTTACTCCAATTGGCCAAAAATTCTCAGCAAAAAACAGAGATGCGACATCCACAGGAACACCAACTTTAAAATTTATGAAACCATGCTTGCGATTCGTATCTTCTATTTTTGTCAGCTTATGGCACAACAGACGGGTTGCATCTATACCTAAACTAGTTGACATAAATGCAATAACTTCATCTATAGTGGTAGCGTATCGAAAACTGCCAATGTGAAAAAATTTGAATTTGTGAGCAACTCGAAGACTATGCAGGAAGAATTTGTACCGATCTTTGTCCTAAATCCGTTTACATTCTGGTAGTAGATTAGTATCTGATGAAGCTGCTTTTTTGATATTTTTGCATTGTCTGTTCCTTCTGAAAAGGGTTTATTTTGGCGTTTTGGTGTTTATTTATAAATTCGGGAACAATTATTCCCCTTGGCCATAATGATGTAGAATTAAGTTTTTGGTATAGTGAATCTGGTAACCTTATTTTAAATGGTGCATATTTTGAGAAGTTCCGGTGTATCATTTTCTCAACCTTAATCACCGTAGAAGTTTCAATCTTTGTGGCGATATAGTTCTTTATATCGAGGGCATTCGTTGAAGGATGGAGCTTTGACACAAATTTTGTCCGATAGCCTTCTACTATTTTTAAACCGGATGTAATCGGAGAAACGTTTTGAGTGGATTGAAATAATTGCGGATAGGAAGCAGAATGTGTTGGTAATTTTAAAAGACTTGTAGCGTCGGATTTGAGTTTTCAATGATCGTATCATCTGATAATGTTGAACTCAGCGAATGTGTCAGCTGCTCTTGTCGTGGTAGATTTATGGTTGTTGGTTGCGTTTCATTAATCGATACAGATGTCGCTGGTTTCTTTGTGAAAGGATGTATGTCAGATGTTTCTGAATCAGTTTCGTCAATTTTTCGTTTTTGGGTTGCAGTATCACAAGTTGAAGCGTTATTTGTATTTGAAGAACCATGGGTTGGATTTTCTTCATGTGATGAATTTTGGATGGTGATATTATTTTCGCGGTCAGCCATCAGACGAATAGGGGGAATAACATGTAGCATACGAAAACATGCACGTGCCGTAACTATTCGGGACTGGTGGAAGTGTGATCATAGCCTCTCCGCGGCGGCCGCTAGAAACAAGCCTTTTGAAAACGGTTTGGCTAATATGATCAGGCTGTTTCCTCAGCTGCTCAGCAGCTAGCCGATGCCCTGTCAAAATATAAAGCTGACATAACAGCGCTTCAAGAAATAAGATGGACAGGGAATGGTGTTTTACAGAAGAAAGAATATGACTTATATTACAGCTGTCATCCAAAACACCATGTGCTCGGGGTAGGCTTCCTAGTCAGCTAAAAAATGAAGTCTACCATCATCGGCTTTAACGCTATAAGCGAAAGGCTATGCACCCTTCGCGTGCGAGGCAATTTTACGAACATCAGCCTCATTAACGTTCACGGACCTACGGAGGAGTCCTCAGACGAAGAAAAAGAGACTTACTACGAACAAGTCGAGAGCGCCCTCAATGCCTGCCCAAGGTATGACGTCAAAATCATCCTTGGGGATTTGAACGCAAAAAATGGGTCGGGAGCCGGTATTCAGGAATTACTCAGGCACCCGTAGTTTGCATGAGAACACTAATGACAATGGACTTCGAGTCTTAGAATTGGCAGCATCGAGAAACATGGTCGTTGCGAGTACCAGGTTCCCGCGTAAAGATATCTACAAAGCCACCTGGGTATCACCTGATGGAGTCACTCGTAACCAAATAGACCACGTGTTGATAGATCGTCGCCACTACTCGAACTTGATGACGGTACGAACGTGCCGAGGTGCCAATATCGACTCGGATCACTATCTTGTTGGTATGGTTTTCCGAGGGCGGATTGCCTTGCGGAGACGCATTGCATCCGCCGATCAGGTTCGAATCAACACGGCTGCCCTACGCAACGAAAACACCAGTAACACATTTGGTAATGCGTTAGGACTCGCTCTAGAATCACTTGATTTAGGGAGAGTAAGTCCTGGAGCCAGTATGCTGGGCGTAAATGAGAAGTGGACACGCCGTAAGTATACTGTCATTAGTACTGCCAACTCCATCTTAGGTAGCAGTCGTAGAAATTGATACGACTGGTTTGATGATGAATGCAAGCTAGCGACTGAACATAAGAATGTTGCGTACCGAGCAATGCAACAATCTCATAGAACGCGGGCACGCGAAGAGGAATATAAAGAGATCAGAAGAATAGAAAACCGGCTTCACAGACAGAAAAAATTAGCCTGGGAGAAGAACCTAATCTGTGAAATAGAGAACAGCTGAGAGCGAGGTCCGCACCAAGCGCGGAAGTTCTACCAATCCCTCCGAAACATGACGCAGTACACACCACGCTGAGGGAAATCTGATCACCAATCCACAAAGCATACTGGAGCGATGGGAAGTGTACTTTAATGAATTGCTAAATGGTCAGCTCACAGCAGAAGTGGAGGCTCCACTACTTCAAGATGAACACCCTATGCTACCGCCACCAAGCATAGAAGACGTTGAGAAGGCTATAGGACGGCTCAAGAAAAACAAAGCCCCGGGAGCCGATGGCATACCAGCCGAATTATTCCACCCCCACCGAATTGTCCCACGGCGAAAATACCTTCGGAGCAATAACTTTTTAGCCATTTAAGTTTTATGCCTAGGTATTGTTAAATAGCCCTGGCACATGATTATGTATAAATTTTTTTTATATATATCATATGTACATATGTACTGTACAACCCCTCAAAGTTGAAAAATATTCTTATTCAAGTCGCGGGCCAAATTTTCAACGAACTTTAAGATGTGTTTTTCCGAAGTTCCTAAAAATATATTATAAAACTTCTTACATCATTTTATTGGTCTACTCTTGAATATATAAAATTAAAAAAGAAAAAAATTAAAATATAAAAAGAAGGCTTCTATAAGAAGCCTCAAACCTAGGTACTAAGAAAAAACGTGTTTTTTTAAACTTGTTGAGCTGTAAAAGCTGTACACTGCTAGTACTCATGTATGATTGGCGGCCTTCTCAGTACCTAACAAGTTATTTCATCATCATCATCGGCTCGACAACCGGGGTCCGGTCCTGGCCTCTTTCAACAAGTCTCTCCACCTATCCCGGTCTCGAGCCAACGCCATCCAGTTGCGCACCCCAAGGCTTTGGGCGTCCTGGTCTACGCCATCTCTCCAGCGCAAGCATGGTCTACCACGCTGCCGTCTACCATAGAATGTACCGCAAAAGACTTTCCGAGCAGGTTCCTCTTCGCTCATACGAGCTAGGTGCTCCCCACCGGAGTCTACCGAGCTTAATTTTTGTCACTATGTCTGCTTCAAGGTAGATTGCGTACAACTCATGATTGTACCGTCTCCGGAATCGTCCTTCCTCACATATGGGGCCAACAATTCTCCGTAAGACTTTTCTCTCGAACGCGGCTAAGAGGTCACAGTGCCTTTTGCTAAGCACCCAAGTCTCGGATCCATACATGAGTACTGGCAGGACCATGGTCCTGTACAGCAGCAGTTTTGAAGTTATGGTTAGATTTCTGGATTTGAATAGCCTTGACAGACTGTAGTAGGCTCTGTTGGATTTGAGAAGCCGCCCGCGTATTTCTTCTTCTATGTTGTTATCGGCTGCTACTGCCGACCCAAGGTATTTAAAGGATTGCACCACTTCAAATTCGTGCTCCGCTACCTTCATTGTTTGACCAACTGTTCTTCTCGCATTCGACGCCACCATGTACTTTGTTTTACCTTCACTAATGTGCAGCCCCAGATTTTGTGCCGCCTGCTCGATCTGGATGAAGGAATCGTGTACAGCTTGTTCGGTTCTTCCGATGATGTCGATGTCGTCTGCGTAAGCCAGTATCTGGCTGGACCTGTTGACGATGGTCCCTCTTGTTGCCGTGCCAGAGTCACGGATTGCTTTCTCCAACGCCAGGTTGAAGAGGAGGCAGGCCAAACCATCAACTTGTCGGAGTCCATTAAAGATGTTGATTGGTCTGGATAGCAATCCGGCTATTTTAACTTGGCTTGTTACGTTGGTCATGGTCAACCTACATAGTCGTGTCAATTTATTTGGGATGCCGAATTCTCTCATGGCTTTGTAAAGTTCTACCCTGGCTATGCTATCATAGGCGGCTTTAAAGTTATTAAATAAAATCTATTTTGTGGTCAAAATGGATAATTATCGATTTCTGGAAAACTTCTATTATCGAGAAGTTTTATTATTACTTATGGTGTTTTTTTGAAGTTATATATTTCACTTGCCTTCTCTTCCGCCTCGATATTGAAACTTGAAAAAATAATAAAAATCGTAACTTAACTTACCAGATATACCTACTTCCAAAACATTTTTCCCAATTATATAATATATATTAAATCACTATTATGTCTAATCTAATCTATATTATGTCAAAATTTAGTTTTACTGAATTCAGTTTTACGTAGAATATTTCGGCTCGGTTCAGCTCTTCAGCTCATCTCAAATCATCTCAGCCGAAATGACAGATCAGCTCAAATAAAAGCTCAGCTCAAATCAACAGCTAAGCTCAAATGATAGCTCAGCTCAAATGAAGCTCAGCTCAAATGACAGCTCAGCTCAAACGACAGCTCAGCTCAAATGGCAGCTCAGATCACAGGTAGCTTGCTCACATTTAAGCTAACTCATTAATTTGAGCTGGTTTCTAAACTCAAATGTGATGCTAGCTCAACTTAATGAGCTAGCTCAAATAAGAGCTGAGCTGTGAGCTGAGCGCAGCTCACTTTTGAGCTACAGTTGTGGCGAACTAATTAAGAACGATCTCTTTTGCTGCGAACTAAGGCTTTTGATTTAATTCTTATAACTTTTAATGATGTGATTTTATTGATCGTTGAATAACCTTCATATTTGCAAACAAAAAATTAAAACAATATAGAAAATTTACGTATTATTACAAAAAAGAGATTTTTGACCTGGCGGTATAATTAAGAACGAATGAAATATGTTTGTATTCGCTTCATGTTATCTACCAAAAATTAAATATTTGGACTTCGGCTTTTTACCAAGTCATAGTACGTGGTCGAATAGCCCTTGTTTTTGAGTACCACTTCACAGTATTCGGTAATCTTCTGGCTTCTTTTTTATGTTATGTTCTTCCATTCGTTGTCGATATTTTTAGTTAAATCGCATCTTTTTCTTTTCCAAAGCTCTATCTATGTCTGTTCACAAGTTCTCCGTCGGTTTTAGATCCAGAATTTGCAGTGGCCATTGCTAAATTTAAATATTTTCATCCTCAAAACATCACTTCACAACACATGAAGTGTGTTAGGGCCATTGTTCGACTGAAAAATTGCAAGAAACCGTGATATACTGAAAGCAAAAGGCTTTATTGCGTTCCTTAATATGTGCTTGTAATTAAACTGATGTGTCATTCAATTCGCTCGATAGGGCTAACCCCACACCAATAAAATGACCTCTAAAGAGTGACAACCATGCCAACGCATGGTCCAAACGCTTGATCCAAAACGTTTATTTTGGATCAAGTTTTTTAGTAACAGGCCGTTCCACACGACGCACAATGGGACAGAATGGCCAAGTCGGTGGCAATAAATCGAAATATGAAATTGGTCGTATGGGACCAGTTTTTCCCTCCCATTTTAATGTTCAGAACTTTAAAACCAATGTGCATCGGTATCTCCTTTTACATCCCTTCCTCCTTTCCTAAAGCTCGTACTGTGTATATACATAAAACCCCTTTAGTGCGCGAATTAAAACACTTGTTTCTTACTTTTAAAATTAAACAATATTTATTTGGAACTATGTCCTTTATTATTGAAATACTTTTTACTAATTCTAAAAGGAGCTTAAGGCTACTATGTAGTTACAATAAGACTATTGATAAATTCATCATACAGTCGTATTTATATACTTTTCTTATCTATCTACAAGGAGACCCAAGCGTACAATCGTCTTGCTTGATAATGAAGAAGAGATAATATTCCAACATTGTATACAAACGATATTATCTCTTTTACATATGTTATCATTGTAGCGTTGTGTGCAAGACTGTACTAGAGACTAAAGATATCATTGAATACAAATAATGTTATCTTTTTTCTCAATATGTTTTGCTATGGATACTTAACTCCCCCCCTTGTTAAACGAAATCGTCCCGATTTTTCGACGCTATTTTTAACATTTCTCTTTCATAAGTTTTGTTATATGCGTCAATCTTTTTTTGTTTTTGACGATCTGTTATACATTGTATAGTTTTTATCATTACGTACGTAAATGCTAGAATAACAATCAGTGTTACAATTGTGTATATAGTTGATAATATCGGTTTTTCTTCAAAAGGAATAATTAGTTTTTTTAAAGTATCTATGTTATCGAATTTGTACATTGTATCTTCTTTAATTATTTGGTCGATGTAAGACTCTGAATTATGATTTCTTAATATAACTTCTTTAATTTGCTTATGCATGTTTTTGTATATTTTATCGTCTAGATTTATAGTATTTTCATAAGTAACTAAGTTTATACCATTAATTGTTTGATTATTTAACTTATGCTTACCGCTTAATAACATAACACCGGATTCAATTTCTAAGTCGTAATCGTATTCTTGTTTAATGTTGCATTTTGAAGTTATATTCTTTAAAAGTGGAATAAGACAATTTTCTTCTTCAAAGTTAATTTCACAAATGTTTTTACTTAGATGATTTTGACAATTTCTTGTTCTTAAATAAGTTTGGTTACATAAGGCAATTGTTTTATCTGTAATGATTTTTCCATGTTTTGAATTTAAAGGTGTTACTTTATACAATTTACATGATTTAATTAGAACTGGATATTTATATATTGTGATGAAGAATTCATCAGTTCTAGCTAATAATATTTTAGAGTACTCAAGTATATTTATTATGGGTACTTGAATTATTTCATGTTGAATAATATTTTTAATGTCATCTAAGTCTAGGCTTTCTGATAAATATTCATTATTTTTTGCTGCATTAATTGTTCTGGTCAATAATAATAATTGTTCGTACACTTGTTCTATTACTAAATGTTCTTTAAGGCTCTGACCTTCGAATTGTTGCAAAATTTGTTCAAATCTAGAATTTATAGTTTTTTGTTTATTATTGTTTTCTATGAGATTATTTATACTCGTTTCTATGTTAACTAAGTCATAATGGTCAGGATTACCAAACACATATTTGAAAGCTGTTCCTAAAAAGTTAATTGATCTAGTATGCCTAGTATGTTCTTGTAATTGGTCTGCTAAATTCTTAATTTTACTTAACCAAATTTTTTCTTCTTGTGTAGGTTGATATTTACTAGTTACGATATTTACGTAAGGTTGAAATATCGAAGTCAGGTTGGTGGCATGTAACAAATAAGTTTGTTCTTTGAATAAATACACGTCATCTGTTTGCGTAAGTATAAACTTCTTGTTTAGTAACTCAGTTATTTGAACGTTTCCTTGCCCTTCTTGACTCTGTACAATTCCTAGTAATGTTAGGAATATTAATATTTTCGTCATCTGAAAAATGATAATTCTTTATGTTATTCTTGTGAATTTTTATTCCTTCTTTAGAGATTACAGTGTCTCCTTTATCTTCTTCTACTATTCTTGTTATGTATCTGGCGTTAGATTTCTTTCTAAGACCTGTGATTCTTACCATTATCTTATCTCCTTTTTTATACTCTCTGTGTCGAGTTCCTTTATTTAGACGTTCGATCACTTTTTTGGATGCTGAGTTTAGTTTATTTATTATAATTTCACTATTGCTATATTTATTTTGATTAAAGAAAATGTCTCTAGGTTTCAAACCGGTAACTGAGTGTATAGAATTATTTAATTCACGCACTGTTCTAAATATTTCTTCGATAAGTCTTGTTTTATTCTGAATTGTGAATATTCTAGACAGTTCAGTTATTGTACCGTTTACACGTTCTACCTGACCGTTCGCTGTCGATCTGTATACTGGAGTTTCTACTTTAGTTATGTTGTATTTCAAACACATTTGGTTCACCATTTCTGTTTTGAATCCCTTCTCGTTATCTGTCATGAGTCGTTCACATTTTGGGAAATAATTAGATAAGACCTCTTCCATAACGTCGTACAGTCTGTTTCGAGTTTCGATTTCCCGAAGGATTGTATATTTAGAATACTTATCTACTGTTACAAGGAAAGTATACTTGTCGTTGAAGTATATGTCCATATGAATGTGTGTTCCCACATGTGTTGGTATTTCTGAATTATTCAGAGGTTCTCTGATAGGTTTTCTTTCATATTTTCCAAATAGACATGCTATGCATTTTTTGTTGAAACTCTTTGCTTGTTTATTTAGATCGGGCCAGTAATATTTCTCTGAGATTTCTTGTATATTGTTACGTAACCCTCGGTGTGCTCTTTCGTGAGTTACCCTTACAAGTTTTAGTTGTTCCTCCAAATTTGTCACGTCTTGAAGTTTTCTTGGTGTGAATATAAACCTTACTAGTGGGAATTCTTTTTTTATGTTTTCACCATATTTGTATATGTTTTCAAATTTCGTATGCAAAGCTACAATCTTTTGGGGTTGTATAACTTCTTTCATCTGCCTTAGTAAAGAGTCTTTGTCCTTAAACTTTATTATGAGTCTTATTTTGTTACTAAAATAGATTTGTGTTTCGATATTATTTGTTATATCTTCAATAAGTTCGAACTGTGCAGCGTATGCATTAAAAGGCTGATTCACAGTTTTTATTATATCATTAGAAGAACTTTCAGCTGAATGTGCTGTTTCTATGGTAGAAGTATTTATGCGTTGACGTGATAATGCGTCAGCTACAAGATTTAGGTTTCCTGGTTTATAAACTAATTTTGCTCCAAAGTCTTCAATGATTCCCTTCCAACGTTTCAGCTTTGTGTTGGGATTTTTTTCTGATACAGAATATATAAGGCTCTGGTGATCGGTATATATGGTTAAGTCTGCTATACCATATATGTAGTTTCTGAGTTTTTGTAAGGACCATATGATCGCTAATAGCTCTTTCTCGTTTGTGCTATAGTTCTCTTCTGTCTTACTCAGTGTTCTTGACAAGAAGTGTATAGGTTGCTTATTCTGACTTAGTACGGCTCCAATAGCTATGTTGGATGCATCAGTAGTAAGCTCGAATGGTTTACTATAATCCGGTTGAAAAAGTTCGACTTGTTCTTTCAAATAATTTTTTAAAATTCTAATCGCTTCTAATGCTGAATCATTCAGATTTAACTTAATATTTTTACTTTGTTTTTTGTTTACTTTACCGTTATCTCCTCGTAAATATAATGTCAGGGGCTTGGCTATGCTTGCGTATCCTTTTATAAACTTACGATAGTAACCTGTAAGACCTAAAAATCCTCTCAAATCCTTTACCGTTTGTGGGACTGGAAAATTTTCTATAGCTGCTATTTTCTCAGGGTTCGTAGTGATTCTACCATGTCTGATTATGTGACCTAAGTATTCTACTTCTTCTTGAAAAAACTTACTTTTCTCATCAGATATTTTTAATGTGGCTTTATTGAGTACGTCGAATACTTGACTTATGTGCTGTATATGTTCTTCCTCAGATGAAGAATATATCAATACGTCATCAATGTAAACGTGTACGAATTTACCTACAAAGTCTCTCAAAATGTCGTCCACGCATCTCTGAAATATGCTTGGTGCATTTTTGAGCCCGAAAGGCATTCGTTTAAAATGATATTTTGCGCCATTTATAGCAAAAGCTGTTTTTTCTTTATCATCTGTTTTGATTTTAATTTGGTGGAAACCTGACTCCAAATCTAACGTTGTAAAGTACTTGGCTTTACCTAAATTTTGAATTGTCATGTTGACATCCGGAATGGGGTATCTGTCTGTTACAGTGTGAGCGTTAAGTTTTTGGAAATCAACAACCATGCGCCGTTTTGGTTTTCCTTTTTCGTCCAAACCTTTTTTAGGTACTGTCCATATGGGACTGTTATAAGGACTATGGCTTTTTTCTATTATATCGTCATGTAAGAGTTTCTGTATTTCTTTGTTTACGAATTCGTTATCTGCTATGGGATATGGATATTGTTTAACATAAACCGGATTATCATTGGTCGTCCTAATGCTTGCTTCTATAGTATCTGTAAAGGGTAACGGTCCTATGCTGTTATTAATCTTCATCAGTCTATCTATGTCTGCTTTATAAATATTATTTTCCCCAATTATGTAATTAATTTTCTGAATAGATTCGACACTGCTTATGGTAGTTAGAGTCATATTACTGAAATTTATTTCCGCGTTTAGAACTTTAAGTCCTTCATATCCTAATATCATATCAAAAGACTGAATATCCTCTAATTCAAAAAATGTTATATTTTTCTTTAATATCCTAACTACTTTCTTTGTATCTACCATAGAATAACCATGCATTGTTTTTATTTTTATAGGTTTAATTTTAATTTTTTCGCTAGAATCGCATTTTCTATTAATGTAATTATGGGTTGCACCAGTATCAATAAGAATTTTATAAATTTTCTTAGAAATAGTACTAGTTAAATTTAAGCAGGGCAACCCGTCTACTAGTTTAAATGATCTATTCTTATGTTATTATTTACCATACATTCCGTTTCATCTGCTTCTGCATATGTACTGCTGACATCGTCTCTGCGTTGTAGTCGGGAGTTATTTACTCTCTGCTGCTTGAAGTTCTGCTGATAAGATCGTTGCGGTCTGTTGTGTGTGTTGAAACTCCCGCTGTGTTCACGTTTCGCTGGTGGATTATATACATCGGGTTTGTATTGATTCCAATTTTGTCGCTGTGCATGTACAATTTGTCTCGAGTTTATCTCCATCGGCTGTGGTCCGTCATTTCTCTTGAAAGGGTTTAGGCGTGGTCCTTGATTGTGTTGCTGCATATTATCGTATTGCTTCTGGGGTTGATAATTCGTTGTTTGGCTCGAATAATTTGGTCTTCTTTCGTTTCTGCGTTCATGTGGCATATTTTTGTGGTGCTTATCTTGAGTGAGATGTAAATGCCTGTGCACATTATCATGTTCTATTCTGCGAGCAATTGCGAATGCGTGTTCTAGATCATTTATTGTAGCTGAATATAATGATCCTCTTGTAAAGTTGTCACTCATACCATCAATGAATATACGAACTGCGTCGTCGTTAGCATTTTTAATTAGTCTGTCGATTATATTCGGCGGATCACCTGACATAGTGATTTTTGATATTATTAAATTGAGATTTTTATTTATCTCGTCGTGGTATTCAGACAGTGTGCTTCTTTTTTGCGTGATGGCTTTCATCATGTCTTGTAGCACGTATAGAGGTTCTTGATTAGAGTACGTATAATCTAATCTGTTACGTATCGCCTCAAAATTAAAAATTGTGTTATAATTAGTTAACACATTCGCGGCTGCACCCTGTATTTTACTTTTCACTATAGTCAATGCTGCTGCGTACTTACTGTGTGTTTTGAAGTTTTTAATGCTGTCCATTAATCTGGATGCTTCTTCGCGCCACGACCGATAATTTGATTGATCGCCGTTGAAAATAGGTAGGCTTTTAAATGCGTCTAACTGTATTTCACTACCATCTGTATATGTGGTTCTTATTTCCTCTAGCACAGGTATGTTTGGTACTATGCCTAATCCAGATTTTACTTCATTTAGTTTTGTTTCTAAATTAGTGTTTATTTGATTTTGGTTAGTTATTATTGCTGCTAACCTTGCATTCTCTGTGCGTGTGTGCTCTAGGGTTTGTGTTACTGTGTTGCACCTGGTTTCTAAAGCTTCTAATCTTGCCATTAATACTGCGAGTTGTTCCATTTTGAACTCGTGTCTGTTGTCGTCGAATTTGTGTGTTTTTTTTCTCCACATATACACTTTCACTGAATTGCTTTGCTGCTTCGTACGAAGAAGCTATATTTGTACCTGCTATGCTAGGTAATTCTTGTAACCGGTAACGCGAGTGTTCTGTTTATACTAGATTTCACTACTTGTTCCCGAGGTCCGCTCGATTGAAGTTAAAAAGTATATTTAACCTCCTGGCAGGATCGCCAATTAAAACACTTGTTTCTTACTTTTAAAATTAAACAATATTTATTTGGAACTATGTCCTTTATTATTGAAATACTTTTTACTAATTCTAAAAGGAGCTTAAGGCTACTATGTAGTTACAATAAGACTATTGATAAATTCATCATACAGTCGTATTTATATACTTTTCTTATCTATCTACAAGGAGACCCAAGCGTACAATCGTCTTGCTTGATAATGAAGAAGAGATAATATTCCAACATTGTATACAAACGATATTATCTCTTTTACATATGTTATCATTGTAGCGTTGTGTGCAAGACTGTACTAGAGACTAAAGATATCATTGAATACAAATAATGTTATCTTTTTTCTCAATATGTTTTGCTATGGATACTTAACTCGCGCTCATTATAAAAAAAAAAAAAAAAATTTTTATTTTATTTTAATAGTCAAATACCCCACCATTAATGCCGTAAAAGTTTCAAACCGATATCACTTTGTATGACAAGCATCGGCGCGAGCCATTCTTGTTCACAGAAAGCTTGAGTTTGGTGTGACGAAATTTCTTAAGTGTTTTTAATTACATAATAAAAAGTAGAGATTATAAAATATTAAAAGTTTTGGTATGCAGCTTTTAAGTTCTATGTGTTAAGCTGTTTAAGTATTTTTTTCGTGAGAAAGTGTTTTAAATTTAAAAAAACGGTAACTGTCATAAAAAAACTTTAAAATTACTTTTTTTTGTTTTTGTTTTTTTTTTGCACAAAGAAGTGCAAACATTGATCGGTTTAGTTGTGTTCCCAAGCAGTCCCAGGCCGAATTTTTATTGTTTTTGGAAGCTTGTCTTAACTTTTTTAAGGAACTGCAAGAAAATTCGCCGGATTTTTGTGGTTTTGATTAAAAAGCTTCTTTATAAAATGTGCTTTCTGACAAAAAAAACAACAAAAATTAAAATTGTAAGAAGGGCTAAGATTTGTTTTATCCTTTATTACACGTTTAAAGACTATTGTTAAAACCCGGAAAGAGCTTGTTAATAAAATGTCAGCTATAAATATTAATTTTCAAGCCAGATTTCATGTTTTTGATAAAGAGTTAATAAACAGAACACAAAACTTCGATAACATTGTTTAACTTAATCGCTTTTAAAAAACCCGTTTTTCAAAAAGCTTTTCGAAAATTCAAGACGTTCTCAAAAACAAATACCTAATTCATGACTTGAGACATCTGTTTCTTTTCTTTTTTGCCTTGAGAAAGGCTTAAGGTCGACCAAAAGTTTCATTCCATGAATGTATTGACCGTATAAAAAGAAGAAAGTTTGCATCGATTTTTATGTCGAGTTTTACTACTCAAATGAGCAAATGAGTAGAGGGATCGGTTAGTTCTTCTGAAGTTCTACAATTATACATGCTGAAATATTATTAATGCATCAAATAAACTTTAAGTTAAGCAAAGGTAGCCCTTCGGTTACTAATAGATTTAACCCCAAAACGCTTCTTAGAATCAGAGATCGAAGGAATTAGTCTATTAACAGCAGTTGAAAATCTAAGCTTATTTTGCAAGTTCGGATTTGATGGAAGTTTGGGACACAGCTCCTATAAACAAGCTTTACAAGGCCTTGATGAAACTAATTCTTCGGTCTTTATTCCTTCTGTTTTAGACTGTCTTACAGTCACATGGTTGTATGGCAAAATCCACGCCCAGGTTCTATAAGATACTGCAGGCCATTAGAAAAAGAGTTTGTAAAGGATTTAACAGAAATGTCTATTGCAGAAAAAAAAATAGATTTGGAAACGAGGCAAAGAATTAGCAGAATACAACAATTTTAATTGAAAAAAGATAAATACACGTCATCATACTTTACTTTTTACAATGACTGACGACAAAAATGGATCCAAATAATACCTTTCAAAAGAAAAACAGCCGACTTCAAATTTAAGACTTTTAATATTTTCTCATAGATGTCATTATCAAAACTGGTCCAAATTAAAATGGGATCCTATTAGGACCAGCTATCAAATAAAAAAGAATCATCAAAATCGATTCACCCAGTCAAAAATTCTGAGCTTACAAACATACAAAAACAAAAAAACAAAAACAGTAGAATTGAGAAAACAGAGAATTGATAACCTCCTCCTTTATTGAAGTCGGATAAAAAGGCAGTTATTGCCAAGCCAATTGAAGGGATTTGCAGATCTCCCTATCGATAATAATAATTCTGAGGCTGAGGCAGATAGTAGTAAAAAAAGCGATGACTTTATTTTAAATTAATAAATCATACATTATGTTTTATTTTTTGTTATAAATTTTATTTTTAGTCTCTTTTTTATGAGCAAAATATGTGTATATATCTATTTTTTGCAGAAAACATAAGACAAAATATATACTTGTTTGTAGGCGTAATTATAGCAAAATTTGACAGCCCTAAATATTGATGTAATGAAAAGGGTTGCTATATTAATTTGTCATTTATTATCGAAATACAAAAAAGCGGGCGTTTTGGTGGGCGTGGTCACTGTTGGGTTTGGAAATATCAATATATTGATTCTATAAACAATTCCAAAATTTTTCAGATTCCTAGCTCTTTTTCCTGATTTATTGCCACCAATAGGCTCATTCTGCACCAGTGTGCGACGCTAGGTATCGTGTCCAATGATGTTGAAGTTGGATTTGTCCATCTAGAATACCTTATTCTAAAATGAAAGCGGTTTTTTCGGATGTATTCTCGAGAACTCTATTCGACGTTTTATATTTCTTTTTGCACGTATGGTTTTTTGTGAGTGAAGCATCCCCGAAAAACTTCTGCTAGAGGCCAATTTCGTATTGTCTTAGCTTTAATTTCTTGAGATTGTGAGCAAACGGCTGCAGGAATACCCTTACTAGCGGGAAATCGATTAACCCATCCCTGCCGGCTATCAAGAAAATCTACTTTTGGTGTTGTTTTTTTTGACTCTTTGCTCTTCAGGAATTTAAAAGCCTCTAGCCTGTGTGTAAACTAATTTAGCATCATGTATCACTTTATAAAAATACAGATTTTCTTATTAAATTGTACTGACTAGGCATTTCAGTCAGAAGTACTTCTGTACATTTAATTCTCGCATTTCTAGCTTGTAGTTCATAATTTATCGGTTTTTTTTTATATTTAAATAAAATGATCTTTACATCATTATTACTCTTTCTGTTAAGCAGTAACTCACCAAATATAGATTTAATTAAAAAGTTTAAGGATCGTTCTTAATTATGTCGGAAGGCAAAAATTCCACTTTTTTTAATAGTACGTTATATTTTTTTTTGTTTTCGAATTTTTTTTATTTTTACCTATACTATAGGGCAAAATCGAACTCGAGATAACAATTAGACATTACATTACGATGATAGAGAAAGCAAAAAAAGTGGGTCTCACAATTTTGTCTGTCTGTCAGTCTGTTCCTAGAGGGGAAATTGAAATTTTTTTTAGGACCAAAATTAACGGTACCTGCCATACAACCAATATGGTAAAACTTGATTTTCTCAAAAACAGCTCTAACGATTTTGATTTTCTGCACAAGAGGTTTTCAACAATTTTCAAGTTATTTCATATCAAAATTAAAAAAAATTTTTTTTAGTTTTGAGATCAAAACAATTTAAGAAGTTGTTTAAGTCATTTTAGTAATAAATTTTATGTTTATTTTTTAATTTCTTATAAAATAAAAAAACTTTATATGTGAAGCTTTAGCATCCAAAGCAACTTTGACCCTAAGAGCAAGTACGTCCGACCCAGTCGTGCATTTTATTTTGTTTGTAAACATGAAGCTTAATCAATAATCAATAAAATCACATCATAAATATGTGTTTTAAAGTTAAAAGAATTAAATCAAAAGCCTCAGTTCGCAGCAATAAGGTTCGTTCCCAATTAGTTCGCCACAACTGTATGTTACAACCCTGCTTAGTTGTAGGTATTATCGTTATTTTAAAATGATTTCTCTTTACATTTTTTGTAAATTTTTCATGAAATTGCTTAAACGGCGATAGACAATTCCTAATTTTTAAAATTTTGATACGGTTTTTTTTTAAACCCATTTGTTGGTCTTTGGGTAGAAAATGACGTTTCTGTTTTCAAACATTAATACCTCTACAACCAAAAACTGTAAATTAAATTTAGAGACAGTTTTAGAAACAAGAACAAATTTCCTATAAACTTTATTTATGAACTTTTAAGCAAATAACGGTTAAATTACAGCTATCCATGAAACAACCAATTTTGACTGTGACTTTTATAGCCATATACACTCTTACAAATACACTCGCAAAATTTTAAGTAGATCTATCGAACCGTTTCTTAATTACAAGCAACCAAACTTTTTAAACACAATTATTTTTATTTTTTGCTATCGTGATCAATATTAAAATAAAAGATAAAAACAAATGTTTAATTGTTTTCGTGTTTTTAACCGCTTTCAACATTTAAATGTATAAACAAAATTATAATACAAAATTTTAAAAATATTTGTTTTTCATAAATTTCTTATTATTTCATATATTTGTTTAAACGTTAAATCATAAATATTCCTTTTTTTGATGTTTTTTTTCAAAACTAATGTCAGAGATGAAAAAGAATAAGTACGTTCAAGTTACAAATTTATTTTCTAGGAAATTTGTTCTAGTTTCTATTTTTTATGAAAACAGAAACGTCATTTTCTTCTCAAAGACCAATAAATGGGTTGAAAAAAACATCAAAATTCTAAAAATAAGAAATTGAAGCTGGAAACACAAAATTGAACCTGACATTATGATGATTCTCTCCGTCGTCTGTCTGTCTGTCGGCTGTCTTTCTGTCGTCTGTCTGTCTCTCGTCTGTCTGTCTCTCGTCTGTCTGTCTATATCTCTAGATACAGCCCAAGCCACTGAAGCGATTATCTTCAAACTTGGTAGTTAAGGAGAAATTAACATTTTTTGTTAGAACCTTTTTAAAAAAAGATTTTGATTGAAATTTTTATGTGTACTGCAACCGACAAGGTCGTACTTTTGAATATAAAAAAATACTTTTTCATTGATTAATAAAGGTACTTCCCATCAAACGTTTTTCTTTTTTCTGATTTTCTCGTAAGCGCTTCGACGAATTTCTATGACAATTCTTACACCAAAGCTTTTTAGTAATTGTTAAATTATTTGATGTCAACATTTAAAAAAAAAATTGATTTTAAAAAAATTAAATGTTTTTTTTAACCATCAATTTTTCGCAAGAAAAATGACATTCCAACTGTTTTGGTTTGAGAATCTGTATATATACACAAATGAATTTTACTTGCTCCATAGGGCAAGTATTGGTTTCGTGTCAAAAAAAAATTGAGGTTTTAATCAAAACCAACATTACGATGATGGAGAATCCCAAAAAAGTGGTTTTCGTCGTGCGTCTGTGCATCTTAGCGTACTTATGTCTGTGCGTCCATCTGTACACCTCTCCACTGCCCAAACGTGTGGACGGATCTTCTTCAAATTTGGTACAGATGATTTTTATGTAATTTCGAAAGTTGATTTTTTTTGTTGTTTTTGAATATCTCGTCTAGAACTAATACCTCCCATATAAAAGTTTTGCGTTATTGGATTTTTCTCGAAAATGGCTCTAACGATTTTGTTTAAGATTTGTATATGTATTGTTTTCAGTGATTGCAACAAAACTGCATTTTTAGTTTTTCTCAAAAAACTCGAACAACGGAGAAACAGCGTTGCCGTTTTTTTACAAACTATTTTTTTTTTTTTGTGAATATCTCGTAAACGGTTTAAGCGATTTCGACTTAAACTTTTGCACAGATATTTCATTTAACCTTAAACAATATAATCAAGTTTTCAACAAAAAAAAAAGTATTAATTATAAAACTAAAAAAAAAATAAAAAGTTAAAATCAGTTTTATTCTTTTTACACATGTTCCACTTTTCTTGTAAATAAATATATAACTTAATCAAAATTTTTTTAAATTTCTAACAAAATTATTATATTTAATATACAAGCGGCTTTAACGTCTGTAGCAACTTTAACCCAAAGAGCAAATATGTGCAATCTAGTCGTGCAATTTATTTTTATCGCTCTAATTTTGTTTCCTGAAAATTCATATTTTTAAACGAAATAAAATGGCAAAAAGAAGTTGTTTAACTAATTTTAAAAATTAATTTTATGTTTTTACACATTTCTTATAAAATAATTTGTTATTTAAAATATTAAATAAGAGTCTATAGCAACTTTGACCCTAACTTGAAGTACCTTCGACCCAGTCGTACATTTTATTTAAATAATTTTAAAACTATTTATAAGATTAGGCTTTCAAATGCTTTTTAATTTATCTCAATATAACCTATCCATCGAAAATCACTACAAATTTCAGAAAATAGATCTTGCACCTTAAAGTTTTGTGGGCGAGATAAGTATTGGTTAGGTACATATTTAACGCATTAACAACCACAAAGAATATGAAAAAAAAATGATTCTTGTTCGTTTATTCTTTTTATTTTAGACCGTATCTTAATGAAATCTGATTACACATAGGATACTTAAAAAAAATACACGAAAATGGCTCTTGGTGACACAAAAAATGGAAATTTGCCTTCGATGACTAAGGATACTCAACTTCCAACAGCTGTTGAAACAGCCCCACAAAATAATGAACAAATCGAAAGAGGATCTACAGAAAAAATTGCACATAAGCTCAATAAACAGGTTAGTGTATTTTTATTACATTTAATTTTATTACATTCAATAAATCGCGAAAAAAAATAAGTTAATGCATCATTATGCTAACGTGTTGTCCGAGTCTATAATGTTGAGTGTCTTTTATCGCTTCCATATTCAAAGAGTAGTTACATATGTGCCATCGAAGAGGAGACAAGGGTTCAAAAGCTTTTCTCAAAACCAGTAACCAACTCTTGCTACCAAATCCTACCCTCACCCTCCCGTGGCGAATGTCGGTTTTCTACTACCCTACCATGAGATCGGGATCTACCCTTGTGGAAGGTTGTTGAGGGCAGCAAACGAGAGAGAAGGGAGGAGTTTGAGTGTAAGTCAAACATTCCCAAGGGTTAAGTGATGTTTTTTTTCCAGTGATAGTAAAAGGAAAAGATCACACACTTAAAAGACGCGGATGCGATTTCCTATTCTCAACCAGGTGGAAATGTTTCTACAGACTTTGGACAATAATAATATATCGAACAAAGACAACTAAACAACGCACGTGTTTCTGGTAAGAGCTTCCCCTTTGGCTGATTCAGCAAACCTGAACAAACAAAATAGACACATCTACCAACCACCGAACTATCAATCGCACCTACCAGACGTTGCAAGGAGTCAGACGCTTCAACGGGACTGGTAGAGGTAACGCCTTTATAGGGTTATTTATCTAAGTGTGACATTTACCTTAATGTGACGGTAACAAGATCAACAACTGTCGGCCCTCTTGCCTAACCTAACCCAATCTCTCAAGCACTTACCACGCAAACCATCTGAGCTATGGGTAATCCCGTAGGTAGCTTAAAAAAAAAAACAGTTTTCAATCTCCTTGAGTCCTTATTCTTTATCTTATTTCCAAATGTTTGTTTGTATTTTATTTATAGATTGATGCAACAATATCGTTCCTTAGAGCTGGTCGCAGCGGCGAATTAGGTAAAGTAATTGAATTTCTCGAATCTGGGCAAGTAACAGACATAAACACATGCAATGCGGTAAGTCATTTAAAAAAGAAAAAACTGAATTAAATGTATATATAAAGAAAATTTAAGACGCTCTGATTTATTTAATATAAATCTTTTTAAACATTGAAAGAAAAAAAAAACCAAAAAAAAAAAAATACAAACAAACTGTCCTATTTAGAATGGCCTTAATGCCCTTCATTTAGCAGCAAAAGATGGCTATATTGACATTGTAAGTGAACTATTGCGTCGCGGCGCAAATGTTGACAATGCCACAAAAAAAGGAAACACAGCTTTGCACATAGCTTCGCTTGCCGGCCAAAAGGAGGTGATTAAACTTCTTATTCAATATAACGCAAATGTTAATGTTCAATCGCTTAATGGATTCACACCGCTGTATATGGCGGCTCAAGAAAATCATGATGCTTGTGTGCGTTATCTTTTATCTAAGGGTGCCAATCCATCTCTGGCTACCGAGGTAACCTATTGACATTGTCATTCATATAATATGCATGTAGTTTAATATTTTTGTTTTATCAATGAACAACAAAATAGGATGGATTTACACCACTTGCGGTTGCCATGCAACAGGGTCACGACAAAGTTGTTGCTGTACTACTTGAAAGTGATTCCCGGGGCAAAGTTCGTCTTCCAGCACTTCATATTGCCGCCAAAAAGGATGATGTTAAAGCAGCTACGCTGCTTTTAGAAAACGAGCATAATCCTGATATTGTTTCTAAAAGTGGATTCACTCCCCTACACATTGCTGCACACTATGGAAATGTTGATATTGCAAAGCTGTTAATTGAACGGGGAGCAGATGTCAACTATATTGCCAAACATAATATAACGCCATTGCATGTAGCTTGCAAATGGGGAAAGAAGAATATTCTAATGTTGCTTCTATTGAAAAATGCGCGTATAGACGCTACAACTCGTGACGGCCTTACACCGCTTCATTGCGCGGCGCGATCAGGCCACAAAGGGGTTATTGAATTATTGCTCGAGAATGGCGCACCGATTTTGTCAAAAACAAAAAATGGTCTCGCGCCATTGCATATGGCTGCTCAAGGCGAACACGACGAAGCAGCTCGGATCCTGCTGACGCACAAAGCGCCCGTCGATGAAGTGACCGTGGATTACTTGACTGCACTGCATGTATCGGCACATTGTGGACATGTTAAGGTAGCTAAACTTTTACTCGATCACAATGCCGATCCAAATGCACGAGCGCTCAATGGATTTACACCCCTGCACATCGCTTGCAAGAAGAATCGCATTAAGGTGGTTGAACTCTTATTAAAACACAATGCTAGTATTAGTGCGACGACCGAAAGCGGTTTGACACCATTGCATGTTGCCAGTTTCATGGGCTGCATGAATATTGTTATATACCTGCTGCAACACGATGCCAATCCAGACGCACCAACTGTCCGAGGAGAGACTCCACTTCATTTAGCTGCTCGGGCCAACCAAACAGATATTATTCGAATTCTCCTGCGAAATGACGCTCAAGTCGATGCCCAGGCCCGCGAAGGACAAACACCCCTGCATGTGTCATCACGTCTTGGTAATATTGATATTATAATGCTAATGTTGCAGCACGGTGCGAATGTCGATTCGGTCACGAAAGATGCCTACACGCCTTTGCACATTGCTGCTAAAGAAGGCCAAGAAGAAGTTGCAGCACTCTTGATCGATAATAATGCTTCCCTAGATGCTGTCACTAAGAAAAGTTTTTCGCCACTTCATTTGGCGGCTAAATATGGCAAAGTGCAGATAGTCCAACTGTTACTACAGAAGGGCGCTAACGTTGATTGCCAAGGCAAAAATGGTGTTACACCACTTCATGTGGCCAGTCATTATGACCATCAGGCAATTGCTTTATTGTTGCTCGAAAAAGGTGCATTGCCGCAAGCAAGTGCCAAAAATGGACACACAGCCCTACATATTGCCGCTCGAAAAAATCAAATGGACATCGCTACGAATCTCTTGGAGTATGGTGCTGATCCGAATGCCAAAAGCAAATCTGGATTTGCTCCACTTCACTTAGCATCTCAAGAGGGACATGTTGATATGTTGAATCTATTGCTCGAGCATGGTGCCTCAGCAAATCTATCAGCCAGAAATGGACTGACACCGATGCACTTGTGCGCTCAGGAGGATCGAGTTAAAGTTGCTAAAATCTTGCTTGATAACAATGCACAGATATCAGAACGAACTAAAGCCGGCTACTCACCGCTACATGTTGCTGCACATTTTGGCCAAATAAATATGGTTAAATTTTTACTCAAAAACGATGCAAACATTGAGTTAAGTACAAATGTAGGATATACACCTCTCCATCAAGCTGCACAACAAGGTCATACGTTGGTTATTAATTTACTATTGACGCATAAGGCAAATCCAAATGCCCTCACAAATGTAAGCCAAATAATAAATAAAAATTTTATGGCATGTTTTTGTTATTTTTTTTATTGAATAATATTAAATAGCTAAATTAATTTCAATCACATATCACTCACAAACTTGGTTTCGCTTTTGAGTGCTGCTTACTTGCTTGGTGTCCGCTAAACTGGGAAATCAATTTTTATCAGGGAAAGTCAGGGAATTTGAAAAGCGGACAATGATTTTTTGCTTGTATCATTTTTTAAAAATTATCTGAAATTATTTTTCACTTTTTAACATTAGAAACTTTTTCCTGACCGATAACATCTCAGAAAAACTCAGCAAAATAAAACTACAAAAACTAAATTCACAGGATGCTTTCAACAAATCAGCGGCTGAGAAGCAATTGTGTCCTTTCGTTTTCTCAACAAGATCATCATATAACTCGTCAATAGAAATTTCGGATATAGGTATTTCGACACATGTTTTCTGACAGCAACAAAATTTTAAGATAGCAAAAAAAAAAAATTTCATAATTGTTATCAATCAGGGGTCGCACCTTAATTTCACGATAAAAAGACAAATGGATGTCGTTCTTTACTCTGATGAAACGAAAGACATGGTCTGTAATTGATATTATGAGAGTGAATTTGTGGGTTTTACAAAATCCAAAGGTATTTGAAAACACTTTTCGAACAGGATCCGTTTTTTTAAACAAACAAACAAACACACAGAAGAGTCTCCGTCTGGCTTTCGTTGCGCAGACATCCTCTTCTAAAAAGCGAAACTTTTCACCTTTAAGTGCATTATGATCTTCTTCCCTTAATTAACCGCTTTGTTTTTCAGTGTTTGTTTTTTCTCACTCTCCTCGCGCAACGTTAGTTTACTTAACTGATATATCATTCATCATCATCGGCTCGACAACCGGGGTCCGGTCCCGGCCTCTTTCAACAAGACTCTCCACCTATCCCGGTCTCGAGCCGACGCCATCCAGTTGCGCAGCCCAAGGCTTCGGGCGTCCTGGTCTACGCCATCTTTCCAGCGCAAGCATGGTCTACCACGCTGCCGTCTACCATAGAATGTACCACAAAAGACTTTCCGAGCAGGTTCCTCTTCGCTCATACGAGCTAGGTGCCCTGCCCACTGGAGTCTACCGAGCTTAATTTTTGTCACTATGTCTGCTTCAAGGTAGATTGCGTACAAATCATGAATCTCCGGAATCGTCCTTCCTCACATATGGGGCCAACAATTCTCTGTAAGACTTTTCTCTCGAACGCGGCTAAGAGGTCACAGTGCCTTTTGCTAAGCACCCAAGTCTCGGATCCATACATGAGTACTGGCAGGACCATGGTCCTGTACAGCAGCAGTTTTGAAGTTATGGTTAGATTTCTGGATTTAAATAGCTTTGACAGACTTTAGTAGGCTCTGTTGGATTTGAGAAGCCGCCCGCGTATTTCTTCTTCTATGTTGTTATTGGCTGCTACTGTTGACCCAAGGTATTTAAAAGATTGCACCACTTCAAATTCGTGCTCCGCTACCTTGATTGTTTGACCAACTGTTCTTCTCGCATTCGACGCCACCATGTACTTTGTTTTACCTTCACTAATGTGCAGCCCCAGATTTTGTGCCGCCTGCTCGATCTGGATGAAGGAATCGTGTACAGCTTGTTCGGTTCTTCCGATGATGTCGATGTAGTCTGCGTAAGGCAGTATCTGGCTGGACCTGTTGACGATGGTCCCTTTTGTTGCAGTGCCAGAGTCACGGATTGTTTTCTCCAACGCCAGGTTGAAGAGGAGGCAGGCCAAACCATCCCCTTGTCGGAGTCCATTAAAGATGTTGATTGGTCTGGATAGCAATCCGGCTATTTTAACTTGGCTTGTTACGTTGGTCATGGTCAACCTACATAGTCGTGTCAATTTCTTTGGGATGCCGAATTCTCTCATGGCTTTGAAAAGTTCTACCCTGGCTATGCTATCATAGGCGGCTTTAAAGTCTATAAACAGATGGTATGTTGGGATGTTAAATTCTAGACATTTTTCCATCGCCTGCCTAAGGGTAAAAATCTGATCAGTTGTTGATTTGCCTGGAATGAAACCACACTGATAGTGTCCGATGATGGTTTTAGCGTATGGGGTTATCCGGTCTTAATACAGCCCTTTCCCAACGGGCTTTTCAATTCATATGAACAGATTTAAGGGGTTATCTCTGGATACACCCCTTCACTCTCCACACATACATTCCTCCCTCCCTCCCCCCTTTCCTAAAAGACCAAAACAAACAATCAATCAAGAAGAATTCCCCCAACTCCCTATCCGATCAAGCACTAAAAATCCAAAATATATTTTGATCTCATCAATTAACGAACATAAAACTCTTACAAATGGGTGTATTTTTGTGCGGAAAAAAGTTATAGATCCTATTATCCTAGAATACGACAGCATCAATCAGCTCCGCGAAGGAAACATTCTTATTCTTGCAAGGAACAGAAAACAAAAATAGTGGAAAGATTTATAGCGGTCTCCAACCTAGCCAATCAATGTCTAATTAAAATAAAATAGAATTGAATTGTGTTAAATTTACTTTATTTAGCTTAAGAAGCTATTTACTTTTCAGTTTTACATTTTTTAAAAACTTATTTAATATAATCACAGTAACTTTTATCGTATTTATGGCTTAAGACTTATATAAATAAAATTATAAATATTATTTGACAATAATGAAAATCATTTAAATTAATGTATATAAGATGTGTTTTATTGCACGCAGTTAAAAGCTTAAACATAAAATTGGCATGTAAAAACAATAACAACGATATCCTTGATAAATTTCCTCGCTTAAGAGTAAAGCGTTAATAAATAAAGCTTCCCATATGTGTATGTATATTTAGAATTTTGTTGCTATGAATTCTCTATAAATGTTTGATTGACTCTATAGAGTCAAATAAAAAACTCGTGTTAAATTATAGTTTATTTAATTATATTTAAATAATAAAGAATCTGATGCGTTTCGTCTTATAAAGACATCCTCAGGGAACTAAAATTACTTTTACTTTTACATTTACATTTAAATTTACATTTACATTTAAATTTACATTTACATTTAAATTTACATTACAGTAATGACTAGAAAAGTTGACTTTAAATAAATGAAAGCATAAATATATGAACAAATAAATAATAAATTATTAACTTTAGTTAAATTTTGATATTCAGCAGTGGGCTATTATTCGTTAAGTCAATTTGGTTATTGAGTAAAATGTTTCCTTTTAATTTTATTTTATTGATTTCGAACATTTCGAACTTATCAAAAACTCGTCCAGAATTGAGGTTGCGAAGAAGTGTTGTCCACAGTACAAACATGGCCCGAAAAACGGAGATGTTATGAGACCAGATGAAGGATACAGATGAGAAACCCCTATATATTTACTGAATCTTTTTTCCAGATTTCTTGATGTTTTTCCAGCGTAAACTCCATCACAGTCATCACACGTTATTTTGTAAACACCACATTTCTTCAGTTTAATAGACATTGGAACAATTTTATTGTTACACTAGCTGACCCAGCAGACGTTGTCCTGCCTTGCAGAATGATTTTTTTTTATAATTTTTGCTGATTAAATGATCTTTTATAAAATTAATTAGTTAATGAACCATAACTACAGTAGCTACTGACCCGCAAGGTTTTCAATAATTGTGTTGATAAACTTTATTATTTTAAATCATTTTATTCAAGCTCTTTTAAATACACAGTACTGTTGTTTTTTTCTTCATATGCAAATCATGGCATAACATGGATTACCGGCGAAAAAAAGTGAAAATTTGTGGATGTCCTTAACATATGCGTTGAATATCGCGAAAAAATTGTGTTTTTTTCTCTGCTTTTATCCACAGTATTCCGTGCTGTTTAACCATGGTAGTCAGTCGTATTTAGCAAATTTTTCGTCGATTATTTCTTTTTTTTCCCTTTACTTTGCCCAATTTTTCTGTGAGCTATGAAAGGCTTTTCTTCCGGTATTTTAATTTTTTTTCCCGTTGTACTTAGCGTTTTTTTTTAAAACTCTTTTACTATTCTTCGTGTGGTGTTTCACCAGTATTCCGCGGTAGTTTACTCCCGTTACTCTTTTTCTCGAACTTTTCCCTTGCTATTTTCCGCGTTATTTCGCGACCAGTGTTTCGCTCATTTTTCCACGGTATTCCGTGGCTTTTATCGCGGTATTCCAAACTCGCATATTTTTATGCGACTTTTCATACTTTTCTCTATGACTTTCATTGCTTTTCTACAGTATTTTACGCTTTTTCCAGCGCATTTTTGTGACTTCCCATGCAGTTTTTGGAGATTTTTTTACAGGTATTCATTTAAATCGATTTCAAATAAAATAATCGAAGTGCTCTACTTAACAGATAGCTGTATGCGATGAAAGGACTTTGCAACAGAATCGGCTCCTCAAAGAATGCAACCATATAGTGGTATTACTCGACCATTCCATGTTCTGTTTCTGTCATGTATCAGAGAAGTCGTTGTATAGATATATATTTTTCAGTGATTTTTTCATTTTTTTTAGAATGCATGAGAAAATTTATCCATGACTTTCTAATTTTTTTATTACCTAGTTATTCTGCTATTCGGAAGGGAGACGAATGCAACAAATCTGACATTATTAAAATCGGTCTAGCAGTTCTTGAGTTATAAATGGTGTAACTAACCCGACTTTGTTTGAAGAAAGCTGGCCGCATATTCAATTTCTTGAGAGCGCTAATAAGATGTTCTGAAATGCCTTTAATGTCAGGGATTTTTCCAATGAATGGGATCTTTGTCGTCTATTGGTGACAAAATAGATTTTAAAGTAACTCTTTTAGATTTGATGCGAAACAATTGTCCGAACCTCTTAATAAATTAACTATTTAAACATTAATCAGTTTTTTTTTATTATTATATAACACCTTCACGGTGTTATATAAAATATTTTAATTAATTGACGTGTCACGTCAACATCGTAATAATTAAAGTTGTATATAGTTTTTTTTTTATAATGGCCATTTTTTGTACCGATTTTTACAATTGTATTTATACTCTGACCAACAAAAATTGTCAGTACAGGTTTAATGGGAGAGCTTTTTTCTTACAAAAGGTGCCGGTTAGTGGTAGTATTCCCAAATCACCTACTGAAAAAAAATATACACAACCACTGACTAACCCTTCAATTGTTGTTGTAATTTCGCTTTTTTACCCCAGACGTCAGGCAAAAATAAAAAAAAAAAAATTGATGGCAAAAAACAATGGCAGCTCTTTCGAAGAAAGTTAGTAGCTTAAAAATTGAAATTAAAGAATATTTTGTGCTAAATCTGTTGGCTATCAACTAAAAATTAACATAATAATAAATTTAAACTGTTATTATAAAGAAAAAATACACATTTTTGCAAAAATACTGAATATGGTATGCGTTGTTTGTTTACATTCTTCGAACAAGATTTACCGTTTTCTTTTTTTTTCTATTTTTGTGTGAAAGAGAAGCGACAAAGACAAATGCCCAATAACCTGCACCGCCACAGCCTAAGCTACACTGATTATGTGTTCCCAAACAACCTTCTTGTATGTATTGAAAATGAGCACATTATTATCAGAGCTACCATTCCCACATTTATGCGAATGTGGATTTTTCTTTGAATTTTGCTTGAGAGCTTTCAGAATGTATGCTTTTTTAAAAGTTTAAAAGAATAAAATGAAGTGCGGTTTGAAAAGTGAAGTTTATTTAGTAGATATTCTTCGAAATTAAATGAGTTTAAGTGAAAATTATTTTTAATACAGGATAAAAAATAAAGGGTTTTTCAATAAGAGCGCTACAAAAGTAAAACAAAAACGGGTTTTGGATATCAATGAATTTCTTTATTCCTGTGAAAGTACGCTGGATGCTATAATGTATGGAACTCGATTTCTTTTGTATGGCCACCACAGACACGCTTGTAGAAATCCAGACGCTGAACCCAATTTTCGACTGTTTTCAAGCATAAATAGGCTGATACTGCTGCAATTTCACGTTCGATATTCGTACGAAGTTCATCAATCGTCGCTGGCTTGTTGGCATAGACCAAAGACTTGACGTAGCCCCACAGGAAATAGTCTAAAGGCGTCAAATCGCACGACCGAGGCGGCCAAGCGACTGGGCCATTTCGTGAGATAACACGTTCTCCAAACTTGGATTCCAATAAATTGATTGTGACATTCGCTGTGTGGCTTGTGGCGCCGTCCTGTTGGAACCACATGTCCTCCAAGTCCATATCATCCAATTGGGGCCAAAAATATTCGGTTATCATTGAACGGTAGCGACCCCCATTCACAGTAACGTGCCGGTCTTGATCATCACGGAAGAAGTACTACCCAATGACTCTGCCGACCCATAAACCACATCAAACCCTAATTTTTTCGGGATGCAATGATGACTCATGGAGTTCGTGTGGACTGCTGCCTGACCAATACCGCATATTTTCCTTATTGACGAAGCCATTCAGTCAGAAATAAGCCTCATTGCTGAAGATGATTTTTTGATGAAAATCCGAATCATTTTCAAGTTTTTGCTCAGCCTAATACACGAACATACGACGCTCCTGGTGGTCAAGCGGCTTCGGTTCTTGCGTCAATTTAATCTTGTAAGAATGTAAGCCAAGATCTTTTCGCAAAATTTGCCACAACGACGTCACAGAGATGCCCAACGCTTAAAAACGACGTGTGAGAGACACATTAGGGCTTTCTGCAACTGAAGCCACAGTGGCAGCAATATTCTCGACACTACGGGCACTTCTTTGTCTCACTGGCAAGGGTATATTTTGTACTGTGCCTGTGGATTCAAATTTTTTCACTAGATGCTCAATTGTTGATCTGCTAGGACGATTATGACGACCATAAATTGGACTTAGTGCTCTTAACGTTGAGGCCACTGACTCCGAATTTCGGTAGGAAATTTTAATAATTTCGACTCGTTGTTGACTCGTATATCTTACCATCATGAAATGGCAAACCTTACTGAAGAGAAATGTCAAAAGAGCGGCAAGAAATATGTCGTCGTTTGCTGTCCCTGACGCTCTACTTTTGTAGCGTCCCTGTTGAAAAACCTTTTAGTGTTTTGTTCATAAAAAAAAAAAAACAAATACTCTTCAATAAGAGTGTTTATTTGTTTGATGTTTTATAATCAGTGCCAATAAAAACTTATGAATTTTGTTATCAACCAATTTTCAATTTTCAAATCTTAATCAAAAGTTGGTAACTCTATAAATATTTATCAGAGCTTTTTCGAAATCTATAATATACACTACGGAAACCCTGTAATATTTGCGCTCTCTCACAGATTGCTGAAATTTCACTGCAGTCAGAGTGAGAGGTAAACGTTCTATCTTCTCTGTACTGACTATTTTTGTTGGACAGAGTATAGTTCCTTCTTGAAGTTGGTTGGGCTCAATGGAACACGAAGAAAGCCGTAAATTTACTCAATAATCAAACTGACTTAACGAATAATAGCCCACTACTCAAAATCAAAACTGACATACTGACAGACTGACAGACTGACAGACTGACAGACTGACAGACTGACAGACTGACAGACTGACAGACTGACAGACTGACAGACTGACAGACTGACAGACTGACAGACTGACAGACTGACAGACTGACAGACTGACAGACTGACAGACTGACAGACTGACAGACTGACAGACTGACAGACTGACAGACTGACAGACTGACAGACTGACAGACTGACAGACTGACAGACTGACAGACTGACAGACTGACAGACTGACAGACTGACAGACTGACAGACTGACAGACTGACAGACTGACAGACTGACAGACTGACAGACTGACAGACTGACAGACTGACAGACTGACAGACTGACAGACTGACAGACTGACAGACTGACAGACTGACAGACTGACAGACTGACAGACTGACAGACTGACAGACTGACAGACTGACAGACTGACAGACTGACAGACTGACAGACTGACAGACTGACAGACTGACAGACTGACAGACTGACAGACTGACAGACTGACAGACTGACAGACTGACAGACTGATAGACTGACAGACTGACAGGCTGACAGACTGACAGACTGACAGACTGACAGACTGACAGACTTACAGACTGACAGACTGACAGACTGACAGACTGACAGACTGACAGACTGACAGACTGACAGACTGACAGACTGACAGACTGACAGACTGACAGACTGACAGACTGACAGACTGACAGACTGACAGACTGACAGACTGACAGACTGACAGACTGACAGACTGACAGACTGACAGACTGACAGACTGACAGACTGACAGACTGATAGACTGACAGACTGACAGACTCATGATAAACAGAAAGCAAGGTATGCTTATTATGAGGGCCATGTCGCCATTTTGGAAAACTGATGACGTAGAAGTCATCTCCGATGCTGACAATCCAGTTTTTTTCAGTTTCATTGTTGTTGTTTTCAATTAAAAAAAATATTTTTTCCAAATCCATAACTGACGTTCGGGCGAACTGCCCATGAGAAAGATGACTATAACGTCACAGAAAACCTGCCAAAAATCTAATAAGCATACCTTGTTTTCTGTTTATCATGGACAGACTGACAGACTGACAGACTGACACCTAGTGCCTGGTTTCTTTTTCTATGAAAAGAACATTTTAAAAGCTATGAGATAAAAGTAAAAAAAAGTATCAAAGTTTTTATATGTACATGTACAATACTGGTACTGATATCTATCCCAATATCATCCCAAAAATTCAGCGATTCAGTTTGTTGCGGACTTGAATATTTTGTAGGACTGGCCTATTATTTCACTGTGGTGAAACCTTCAAGCATTTAAATAATTTTTTTTTATAAAATTCTAATCAAGGGAACCGCACTGTAGATAGTTAATGCCTTTTAGAACTTTTCTTCTTTCAATCAGTTTAAAGTAAGATTGAAATTGCTAGATAGATATAATCGCGATCTGAAATTATAGGCCTGTATGTTTTTTTATATTTTAACTTTGAATAGCCATTGAATGAAATTGGTAAATACCAAAAAAGAATTTAGTTTTGACTGAGACTCGATACTGTTGTGTGTATCTATTGCAACGAAAAAAAAAATCAAATATAAAAACAAGACCATCGAAAAGAAAATATCGAAAAAAATCCAGATACAAAAAATAAACACACATCACAGAGAGAAGGAGTGTTCTAAAAATATAAGAGGAGTGCACAGCATTAAAAATAAAATAGGCACGTAACTGCGTTGGTCTTAGAACAAAATGTGTGTTTGCCTTTTTTGAAATTCTTTTTTTGAAATCGAAATTGAAATTGAATTTGAATGAGTCGAATTACTTTTGGGTGTGTAACTGTGTGATTGAAATTAAAATTTTGTTAAAAAAGTTAGGTACAAAACAAAAAAAAAACTGATTCAATAAAATTCAATAAAAACATTATTGTGCCTAATTATACAACAAATCAAACGAATCATAGATTTTCCTGGGCATTTTTGTGGAATCCGCCCTTTTGTATTATCATTGATATTATTTATTTATTAATTTTTTTTTTTTTTAAATAAAAGCATGGACAAACGGCCTTGAATATTGCAAATAAACTGGGTTATGTTACTGCTGTCGAAACATTAAAAGTTGTTACCGAAAAAAGTATTACAAATACTGTTACTGGAGTACTGGAAGAGAAATACAAAGTTGTTGCCCCGGAATCTATGCATGAAGCTTTTATGTCGGATTCTGAAGACGAAGGTGTTGAGGATCACTTGGACCAACATCAATACAAATACATGGCCACAGATGATTTAAAAACCATTATCAATGAGAATGATCAACACAATTATGACACTACCGATGATGGACAAATATACGGAAGTAATCGTAAAAGTAAGTTTTTTTTTAATAAAATATGATGTCATTTGTATAATAACGTAGTACATAATGTGACGAGAATTGATGGATGGATATTTTTATTTTGTTTTCATACGAAAACATGCATTTGTTAGATATTTGTCAAATAATTTACTTTGATTATAAATTCAACTCGTTACTTAATTTGTTCCAAAGAATAAGAAAATTTTATTTCTTATTCTTAGATTTGTTCAAGATCTAGTTACAACAATTCAAAAGGGGGTGTAATTGGACTTGATGAATTAAGAATTTAGTTGACTTAATATCAAGGCACTTGTAATCATTTTCAATAACTTCCCCTAATTGAATTTTTTGACTGCGCTGGTTATTATATTTTGTTTTGTTGCATTCATGGTTTCCATCAAAGAACTTTTGGTCAAAAATTGAAAAGCAAAATTATATTTAATTTTGAAAAAAATATATGTATGTATGTCTGTATCTATAATTGTGACTCAAGTTGCTATAAAATTTGTACACTCCGCTCAACTTGAATAGAAACAAGGATTTTAATAAAGATAAGAGTGATATGTGCTTAAGTCAAGAGCAGATTTTTGCCTTTAATTTTAAAAAAAGAAATTCATAGCAAACAATGATCTTAAAACAGAAAACCCAAAACCTTAACAGTGTGGCTACTTTTTGTGCAATTCTGAGAGGCTGTATTTAAGTGAAAAATGGTCGTATTGAGACAAATCAAAAAGGACTTGAAACCTCAGATATTCTAGTTTTTAGATATTTTACTGAACCATTTTCAAAAATCACCGTTATAATGTAGTCATAAGGAAAAGCGCGAAATCAAAAATTTAATTTTTTTTTCTGTTTTTCAATGCCACTTTAAGAAAAAAAAATTTTTGAGCTAAATCGCCGGAAAGCGGTAAAAAAGCAAAAAGTAGTAATCATTTTTTTTTTTAATTTTTTATTTTAGTCATGATCATGCAAACCGTAAAACCCCTAAATTTTGCTTCAAAAGTTTGATTGCTTGTAACAAAGAAACCGTTCATTAGATCGACTTAAAACTTTGCAGGAATTTTGTTAGTGTATTTAGCTATAAAAGTCACAGTCAACATTGGTCATTTTATGGATAGCTGTAATTTAACCGTTATTTGTTTAAAAGTTCATAAATATCCCTTTTTTTACCTTTTTTGACGTTTTTTTAAATTAATGTCAAAGACAAAAAAAAAAAAATAAGTACGTTAAGGTTGTCGTCGTGAAATCCGTCCGTTTCCGAGGCTTGTTGTCGGTCTCGTAATTCTTTTAGTTTTACGGGACAGGGAATTAACCTGTCGCCAACCTGTGGAAACAGCCTGTTCATATTAGCCAAACCTTTTTAAAAGGCTTGTTTCTAGCGGCCGCCGCGGAGAGGCTATGATCACACTTCCACCAGTCCCGAATAGTTACGGCACGTGCATGTTTTCGTATGCTACATGTTATTCCCCCTATTCGTCTGATGGCTGACCGCCAACGAAACGAAAACGGCAAAACGATTTACGAATTTTCTTGTGGAACGTACGATTGCTCTATAGAGCTCGAGCTGCTCAGCAGCTAGCCGATGCCCTGTCAAAATATAAAGCTAACATAACAGCGCTTCAAGAAATAAGATGGACAGGGAATGGTGTTTTACAGAAGAAAGAATATGACTTATATTACAGCTGTCATACAAAACACCATGTGCTCGGGGTAGGCTTCCTAGTCAGCGAAAAAATGAAGTCTACCATCATCGGCTTTAACGCTATAAGCGAAAGGCTGCACCCTTCGCGTGCGAGGCAAATTTACAAACATCAGCCTCATTAACGTTCACGGACCTACGGAGGAGTCCTCAGACGAAGAAAAAGAGACTTACTACGAACAAGTCGAGAGGGCCCTCAATGCCTGCCCAAGGTATGACGTCAAAATCATCCTTGGGGATTTGAACGCAAAAAATGGGTCGGGAGCCGGTATTCAGGAATTACGCAGGCACCCGTAGTTTGCATGAGAACACTCATGACAATGGACTTCGAGTCTTAGAATTGGCAGCATCGAAAAACATGGTCGTTGCGAGTACCAGGTTCCCGCGTAAAGATATCTACAAAGCCACCTGGGTATCACCTGATGGAGTCACTCGTAACCAAATAGACCACGTGTTGATAGACCGTCGCCACTACTCGAACTTGATGACGGTACGAACGTGCCGAGGTGCCAATATCGACTCGGATCACTATCTTGTTGGTATGGTTTTCCGAGGGCGGATTGCCTTGCGGAGACGCATTGCATCCACCGATCAGGTTCGAATCAACACGGCTGCCCTACGCAACGAAAACACCAGTAACACATTTGGTAATGCGTTAGGACTCGCTCTAGAATCACTTGATTTAGGGAGAGTAAGTCCTGGAGCCAGTATGCTGGGCGTAAATGAGAAGTGGACACGCCTTAAGTATACTGTCAATAGTACTGCCAACTCCATCTTAGGTAGCAGTCGTAGAAATTGAAACGACTGGTTTGATGATGAATGCAAGCTAGCGACTGAACATAAGAATGTTGCGTACCGAGCAATGCAACAATCTCATAGAACGCGGGCACGCGAAGAGGAATATAAAGAGATCAGAAGAATAGAAAACCGGCTTCACAGACAGAAAAAATTAGCCTGGGAGAAGAACCTAATCTGTGAAATAGAGAACAGCTGAGAGCGAGGTCCGCACCAAGCGCGGAAGTTCTACCAATCCCTCCGAAACATGACGCAGTACACACCACGCTGAGGGAAATCTGATCACCAATCCACAAAGCATACTGGAGCGATGGGAAGTGTACTTTAATGAATTGCTAAATGGTCAGCTCACAGCAGAAGTGGAGGCTCCACTACTTCAAGATGAACACCCTATGCTACCGCCACCAAGCATAGAAGACGTTGAGAAGGCTATAGGACGGCTCAAGAAAAACAAAGCCCCGGGAGCCGATGGCATACCAGCCGAATTATTCCACCCCCACCGAATTGTCCCACGGCGAAAATACCTTCGGAGCAATAACTTTTTAGCCATTTAAGTTTTATGTCTAGGTATTGTTAAATAGCCCTGGCACAGGATTATGTATAATTTTTTTTTATATATATCATATATAACCCCTCAAAGTTGAAAAATATTCTTATTCAAGTCGCGGGCCAAATTTTCAACGAACTTTAAGATGTGTTTTTCCGAAGTTCCTAAAAATATATTATAAAACTTCTTACATCATTTTATTGGTCTACTCTTGAATATATAAAATTAAAAAAGAAAAAAATTAAAATATAAAAAGAAGGCTTCTATAAGAAGCCTCAAACCTAGGTACTAAGAAAAAACGTGTTTTTTTAAACTTGTTGAGCTGTAAAAGCGTAGTCACATTTAGTCAAAAAATTTAGTGTGCCAAGGTGTGCTCCATGCTTTCCAGAAGACAGGACTGAAGGATTTACCGACAGATACCGACAGACCTGGAAGTTATGGTCAAATTAGTGTCGCAGGATCGGTTTTCAAAAAACTCGATTTTGATGGTGGTATATACAAAAAAAATCTCAGAAACTGTTTGTCAGAACGCAATTTTCGAGCTTTCTATTTTTAGGTAAAATGTGTACCTTTATTTTAAAAATAAAACAATATTCATGTGTTGGCCCAGGTCAGGGATATTCGATATTTTACGCAACCCTTTATTCTGGACCCAACATTTTTTTTCAACTTTCAACTTAATTTTCTTGGAAAAAATACATCAGATAAACAATTATTTTACTATAGTTTAAATTATATGAAAGTACAGAATGAAAAATAACCAAAAGGATTAGGGATAATCCCACAATTTTGTTGGTTACACGAAAAATGCATGACAGGTAAAAATTAAGAAAAACGGTTTTTTTCTGTATGTGTGTTTTTCCATGTACCTGTTGCGTTTTTCATATCAATTAGAAACAAACAATTTTTATTGTTGTTTAAAGTTTTATTGCTTTGTCTTTGTTGTGTGTTACCTAATTTTTAATTTACAAAAACAAAAAAAAAAAAATGCATTTCATTACTCTCGAATTTTTGAAAAATGTCAATAACTTTGTTAAAAATTATTATTTCTTAATCAAATTTTTACCACGTATGTATTAGCCAGATCTTAACGTGTATGTTAAATCAAAATTGAAATCCGTTCACTGGTTCAGATTTTACAATATTTTTTTTAGTTCAGTGTACTACATTTTTTAAACAAATGTCAATAACTTTGTTAAAAATTATTTCTTAACCAAATTTAGACCACGTATGTATAAGCTGGATTTTAACATGGGTGCCAAATTTCATTGAAATCCGTTCACTAGTTCAGATTTTACAATATTTTTTTTAGTTCAGTGTACTACATTTTTTAAACAAATGTCAATAACTTTGTGAAAAATTATTATTTCTTAACTAAATTTAGACCACGTATGTATAAGCCGGATATTAACATGGGAGCCAAATTTCATTGAAATCCGTTCACTAGTTCAGATTTTACAATATTTTTTTTAGTTCAGTGTACTACATTTTTTAAACAAATGTCAATAACTTTGTGAAAAATTATTATTTCTTAACCAAATTTAGACCACGTATGTATAAGCCGGATATTAACATGGGTGCCAAATTTCATTGAAATCCGTTCACTAGTTCAGATTTTACAGAATTTCTGCCGCTCTCCCATACAAGTTGAACCACTGTGCGGCGGGCCAGCCTTACGTCAAGCAATTCATGACATCATAGTGCACGTATGGGAGCATGAAGAAATGCCAGAAGACTGGCGAAAAGGTATTAAGAAGGGAGATGTTACAACGTGCAGCAATTATAGAGGTATCACGTTGTTGAGTACCGCCTATAAGATACTCTCCTCTTTCCTACAAGACCGGATAACCCCATACGCTAAAACCATCATCGGAAACTATCAGTGTGGTTTCATTCCAGGCAAATCAACAACTGATCAGATTTTTACCCTTAGGCAGACGATGGAAAAATGTCTAGAATTTAACATCCCAACATACCATCTGTTTATAGACTTTAAAGCCGCCTATGATAGCATAGCCAGGGTAGAACTTTACAAAGCCATGAGAGAATTCGGCATCCCAAAGAAATTGACACGACTATGTAGGTTGACCATGACCAACGTAACAAGCCAAGTTAAAATAGCCGGATTGCTATCCAGACCAATCAACATCTTTAATGGACTCCGACAAGGGGATGGTTTGGCCTGCCTCCTCTTCAACCTGGCGTTGGAGAAAGCAATCCGTGACTCTGGCACGGCAACAAGAGGGACCATCGTCAACAGGTCCAGCCAGATACTGCCTTACGCAGACTACATCGATATCATCGGAAGAACCGAACAAGCTGTACACGATTCCTTCATCCAGATCGAGCAGGTGGCACAAAATCTGGGGCTGCACATTAGTGAAGGTAAAACAAAGTACATGGTGGCGTCGAATGCGAGAAGAACAGTTGGTCAAACAATCAAGGTAGCGGAGCACGAATTTGAAGTGGTGCAATCCTTTAAATACCTTGGGTCAACAGTAGCAGCCGATAACAACATAGAAGAAGAAATACGCGGGCGGCTTCTCAAATCCAACAGAGCCTACTACAGTCTGTCAAAGCTATTCAAATCCAGAAATCTTACCACTTCAAAACTGCTGCTGTACAGGACCATGGTCCTGCCAGTACTCATGTATGGATCCGAGGCTTGGGTGCTTAGCAGAAGGCACTGTGACCTCTTAGCCGCGTTCGAGAGAAAAGTCTTACGGAGAATTGTTGGCCCCATATGTGAGGAAGGACGATTCCGGAGACGCTACAATCATGAGTTGTACGCAATCTACCTTGAAGCAGACATAGTGACAAAAATTAAGCTCGGTAGACTCCGGTGGGCAGGGCACCTAGCTCGTATGAGCGAAGAGGAACCTGCTCGGAAAGTCTTTTGCGGTACATTCTATGGTAGACGGCAGCGTGGTAGACCATGCTTGCGCTGGAGAGATGGCGTAGACCAGGACGCCCGAAGCCTTGGGGTGCGCAACTGGATGGCGTTGGCTCGAGACCGGGATAGGTGGAGAGACTTGTTGAAAGAGGCCAGGACCGGACCCCGGTTGTCGAGCCGATGATGATGATGATGATGACGTTAAGGTTATTAAAATATCTCAAAACTGTATTTAAATTTAATTTACAGATGATGTTTGAAAACAGAAACGGCATTTTCTACCAATAAATGGGTTAAAAAAAATCGTATCAAAATTCTAAAAATAAGAAATTGAAGCTGAATACATAGGCTTTCCGGACTTTATAAAGATTTAGCTCAAAAAAAAATATTTTAAGAAGTGGCATTGAATAACAAAACAAAAAAAAATTTAATTTTTGGTTTTGCGCTTTTCCTTATGACTACGTGATAACGTTAATTTTTAAAAACAGTTCAGTAATAAATCTAAAAACTAGAATATCTGAGGTTTCAAGTTCTTTTTGATTTGTCTCAATACGACAATTTTCACTTAAATACAGCCTCTCGAAAATCACTAAAAAAAATTTATTCGTTTTTATCCTTCCATATTTTCCACTAGTGTATAAGAAATTAAAAAAAAAACATAAACTTTATTACTAAAATAACTTAAGCAACTTCTTTAATTGTTTTGACCTCAAAACTAAGTATGCCACTTGATTTTGTTAAAAAAAGTGTAATTTTTTTTAATTAGAAAAAAAAATGAAAATCGTTAGAGCCGTTTAAAAAAAAATAATATTTTTAATATAAAAATTCTCAAGCTGTTTAAAAAAATGTTTGAATGCCAATTTTAAGAAAATATTAATGGACATCTAAAATCAAAATTTCAAAAAAATTCATTCACGCGTTTTCGAAAAATTGATTTTTGAAAAAAAAATTTGAATCTTTTTTTAAAATCCAAAAAAAATATTTTTTCAAAATTTTGATATGAAATAACTTGAAAATTGTTGAGAACCTCTTGTGCAAAAATTTTCATTGAAATCCGTGGAGTCGCTTACGAGGAAATCAGAAAAGAGAAAAACGGCTCTATGGGAGGTACCATTTTTAACCGATGAAAAAATATTTTTTTATTTCAAAAGTACGACCTTGCCTGTTGTATTATACACAAAAAATTTAATCAAAATCTTTAGAGCCGTTTTTGAGAAAATCAAGTTTTTCCAAATTGGTTGTATGGAAGGTACCGTTAATTTTGGTCCTCAAAAAAAAAATTATGTGAGTACACACAAATAATTATATTAATAAGTTATTAAATTAATTCAAGAGCTTCTTCACTCAAAGGAAGATGTTTTGTCTTTGGTTCAGATCTTAATAGGGTTATAAATGGATCAGATGATATCAGGATCATATGAAATATATCCTCATTCTTGATAACCAGGAAAACTTCCTGGTGTGGTGGGTCCTATAGTACTTGTAGTCCTTATTCCTGCATTCTTGGTTCGAAAGCTATCCAACTGACAAGCATGCAATTTCTTTTATTTCTGCTCCGCGTAGTAAAATTATGTGAACAGTTGCGGGCATGTTATACCAAGGGTACAACTAAAAAAAATCTCTTTCTAACTGCTGATACTATGGCCACAATATCATTTGTATTAAATAACGGAAATTGTTCTAATAAAATCGGTTCTAACAAATCGATCCCTTCCCTTGTGTTTTATACAAAATCAATTAATCTTTTTTTTTATGACCGTACTTATTCTGAAAAGATTTTCAGGACATACCGCAACACCCTTCAAATTCTTTTTCCGATCATAAGAAAGCAATATAATTTCTACTAATTGCTTGTTTTTTATTTGGAGACAAAAACTCGTATTCAGGTAAAAACCCAAAAAATAAAATCCTTTTTTATTTATTACCTGTCTCTACTTAGTGGACCATATAAAATGTTGGATTAAAATATTAAGGTACACATTTTACTTTTAAGTACTATTAGTTTTATTAGTTCGTTTTAATAACATCATAGAAAAATATATGCTTACCACATATTTCCAAGAAAAACAAGTTTGAATTTGGAAAAAAATTGGAACCAAAAAAAATTTATTGCGTTTAAAATTGATAATATCAGAAATCCGTCAAAGAATTAAATTTATTTTATATTTTTATGAATGATATTTATTTTTCGCAAAAATAAAATCTTGGTTGCATTCTTTCCAACCATTATTAACCATGAAATTACAACTTTTGCAACATGACCAAAGTCAAAACCGTGTTTTTTCAATGGGATACTGTGAAACTAATTTGTACATTGCGTTCCAAATCGGATCAGGACGGATACAATTCTTTCGAAAATAGTTACTTAAATATTGTAGCTTTCTAAAAATTGTAGTCACTAGACGTAGCTTAATGTAGCTAAAACTGTAGCTTTAAGGAAAGAATATTAAGAACTAAAAGACGAAAACAATTTTTTTATTTTGAAAGCTCAATAGCATATTATTTAGTAAAAAAATTTTGTTTTTAAAAACAGTTATTAAATTGCTGCTCTACATGAAAAAAAAGTTAAGGCAAGAAATTACTTAGATTTCAAAACTTAAAGATAGGGTAAATTAGAGCCCTGTATCTTGCATATTCCTTGATATAATTATCCCAAATTTTGGGAAAACATAAAACAGTTATACATACATCTATAAAAAAATAAATGAAAAAAATCCAAATTCTAAAATTGATTTTTAGTATCTATTTCCGCAAAAGCACCACTGTGCGCCGCACAGTGGTTTGGTTTGTATGGGAGAGCGGAAAAAAGTCTCTTGAATCTGAACTATTTAACGGATTTTGATGAACTTTGGCACACATGTTAAGATTAGCCTTATAAATAGTTGGTCTAAATTTGGTTAAAATAAATAATAATAAAACATTTGACATTTTTCTGAAGTTCGAGGGTTTTGATGTTGTACTGAAATAAAAGTTTTTTTTTATTGGTAAAATCTGAACGTTTTATTTTAAATAAATATTATAAACTATGTATAACTAAACTATGTATAATATGAATATAAATAAAATGCACGACTTGGTACCCACGTACTTGCTCTTGTAGATAAAGTTACTATTTAAGCTAAGCCTTTTAATTAAAAATTTGTAAATGCAGTTTTGGAAAAAAAATCGATTTTCAAATGACTAAAACAGCTTTTTAAATGAATTTAACCTAAAAACAAAGTATGCAGTTTGAATTCCCCTTTAATGATGCATTTTTAGAAAAAAATTGAAAATCGTTAGAGCAGTTTTTTTGAAAAACTATTTTTTCCATATAAAATTTAGAAGGATTTTTATAAGAAAAAAATTAGTACGCCATTTTTAAGATATTATTAATCAATATTTTAAAATTAAATTTTGAAAAAAAAATATTGAGTAGTTTTTGAAAAAATTATTTTTCAAAAAAAAAATTTCAACTATTTTTTAAAAATCCAAAAAAATAGTTTTCGAATTTTTTTTTGCTAAAAACTATTACGGCAACTTAAAAGCTTTCATGTAAAAAATATGATTGAAATTGATTGAGTCATGAAGGAGATAATCAGAATTTAAAAAAACGGTTCTGTGGCAGGTACCGTTAATAACGGTTTTTGAAAAAATGGTTTTCATTTAAGGATAGACCTCATCCAAAAAAATTACCATGATTTTTTAATAAAAATCGTAGGCACCGTTTTTGAGAAAAATGAGTTTTTCTAAAACCGGTATATGACAGGTACCGTTATTTGGGGTCCAAAAAAAAATTTAAAAAAAAACATCTGGGGATATTCTCCAAAAAACGCCACATACCAGGTTTGAAGTAAATCGACCCATCCGCTTAGGCTGTGGTCTTTGATACATACAGACAGACGGAATTGTCGGGCCCACTTTTTTCTCATTCTCTATCATCGTTATGTCATGTTTGATTGTTATCTCAACTTTTTTTTTTGTACGAATGCATAACTTGATGTATGGTACCCATATCGCAAGTAAAAAAAAACAAATACTTAAAAAACAATATTAATCTGGGTTTTTTGTATAGCTTGCAATACTCGCAGTTATGCTGCTTTTTCCGTCATTTAACATTAAAGGTTTGAATGAAACAACAACAACCTATGTGGGCTACCACAAAGTTCATAGGCTGGAATTATAGCTATTTCACACGCTGCCACACCCGATCATCAGATTCCTTCTATTAGTGGTGCTAAGTCGATGTATGTTCAAATTATTTGAAAAACTGATGCCCGAACTGGGCTCGAACCATCGACCTAGCGATTGCGAAGCACATGCACTACGCAAAGCTACCACATGATAAATCTAAACCCAGATCGAGTTTCATTGTTTATCAAAGTGTATTGAACCGACTAGCATTTTTACTAGCCGACAGAACAACAACAAATCTGTGTGGGCTATTAAATATGCTAGACGGTTCGCAATTCTGTCTATCTGTATGCCAGTCTGTCTGTATCTATCTTAAGCTAGAGCCTAAAGTATTTAAGCGATTATCTTCAAACTTGGTAGTTAAGGGTTTTTGGTGATTCCCTAGAAGGGAAATTTAATTTTTTTTTTTTATGACCAAAATTAACTATACCTGCCATACAACCAATATGGAAAAACTTGATTTTCTCAAAAAGGCTCTAACGAATTTGATTATAATTTTTATGTGTAATACAACAGGCAAGGTCGTACTTTTGAAATAAAAAAAAATTTATCGGTTAAAAACGGTACCTCCCATAGAGTCGTTTTTCTTGTTTCTGATGTTCTCGTAAGCGAATCCATGGATTTCGATGACAATTTTTGCACAAGAGGTTCTCAACAATTTTTTTTTTTATTTGATATCAAAATTTTGAAAAAATTTTTTTTTGGATTTTTAAAAAAGTTTAAATTTTTAAACAAAGCTTTAGAATTTTTATATTTAAAACTTATTTTTTTTTTTAACGGCTCCACCGATCTTTTTTAACAAAATCAAATGGCATACTTAGTTTTGAGATTAAAACAATTTAAGAAGTTGTTTAAGTCATTTTAGTAATAAATTTTGTGTTTATTTTTTTATGAAGCTTTAGCATCCACAGCAACTTTGACCCTAAGAGCAAGTTCGTGCGACCCAGTCGTGAATTTAATTTTTTTAGGACTAGAACTATCGGTAATTGCCATATAACAATTGAAGAAAAGTTAACTTTTTTCAAAAATGGCTCTTACGATTTTGATTCAAATTTTTGTGTCTGCTTCTGTTAGTAGGATCATACTTTTGGAATGAAAGAAATGTTTGTAAAAATTCTACTAAAGGTACCTCCCATAGAGCAGTTTTTCTCTTTTCTGATTTTCTCGTAAGCGACTCCACGAATTTCGATGACAATTTTTACACCAGAGGATCTCAAAAATTTTCAAGTTATTTCATTTAAAATTTCGAAACAAATTTTTTTTGGATTTTTAAAAAAAAGTTTCAATTTTTTTTTTCAAAAGTCAATTTTTTTGAAAAAGCGTGATGTTGTCTTGAAATTGGCATTTAAATTTTTTTTTTAACACAGCATCCACAGGAACTTTTTTTTCTAGAACTGCATTTACAAATTTTTAATTAAAAAGGCTTAGCAGGTATAGTAATTTTATCTATAAGAGCAAGTACGTGCGATCCAGTCGTGCAATTTATTAAATTCCAAGTTTGTAGCCTCTTGGTAGGCTATTAAATATGGCTAAAAAGCTTGCCTAAGCCCTAATTTATACTCACTCATTAGCTGGTTATCTTCCGGTTTCTTCTCTTTTTCTAGGGCGGATTTCTTCTCCTCTTTTTTTGTAATTTAAAAGAAATCACAACACCAAGTTTATTTCGTTTTGATGTTTTTTTTTCACTTCATGTCTCTAGAACCAAGTGCCATTATTTATGCACTTTATCTTATTTCCTAGTTCTCAAACCTAGCATCATTGCAATATGATTATATACATTCTCCAAATACTTACATAACTTCCCAGGTCATTCTTCGGTGACCTAGATTTGTTTTATTATTATTTTAAAACTGATTTAGTTTCCTCATTAAATTTTACATAACAATTCATAACCCGGTTCATTACACGCAAACGTAAACAAACTCAAGCTCAGGTGTCTTTATTGCAAGCTATGCACTTTTTGTCGTCAACCCATTACTTTGTCATTTCTTTTGTTTTGTTTATTTTGTTGCGACAGGGCAGCATAATTTTGTAGGTATCTACTTTTGCGTAAACCCATGTGCGCTATAAACAAATACATAATACCAAAGGATTGGTAATGACACTGTTTTGGGTGAGTGTTTTGTGCAAGCTTTGACATTGACACGCTAAGCAGCACTATTATTTAACAACTGGGAAGGAACACCCTGAGGTGAACCAAGTCAATCGACTTTAAATATTAAGATTTTTTTTTTTGATATGTAAAATATAACTATATATTCATTTTAATTAAAGCCACTGTATAACGTTAGGCCCCCTATGTGCCAACAATTCTAACATTTTGCCACTGTATTATATTATTTGTAAGTTTAAGTCAAATTGTAAATATTATGTTCAATAAAACAAAATTGAAAAATTGAAATTTGACATTGACACTGGCTATTTGGAGCTGGGTGATATGTGTAATAACTTGTACACAACAATGAGGTCATTTTGTGTTCCAGCAGTAGGAAGGCCTAGCTTCTTAAATTTCGCCTTCAGCTCAACACAATTTAACTCATTTAAAATCTTACCCATTTTCCAATTAATTTCAACATAAACACTTTCACTTTTTTCACAACTTAATCTGAAGGCACAGTAGCATAGAAGTCTTATCCCACTTCACCGATGTTATATTTTCCTGGGTTCAAATAAAACTTATTTCCACTTTTACTAATTTCTTTTATTTACTTTCAAATTAACAAACACTTTTGTCTATAATAGACTGTCTTACACTTAAGAAAACTTACCAAAAAATTACAAGGAAAGCAAGAAAAACAAATACCGCGTGTATCTTTAACACCCGTCGCGCCACACTAACCACAAAGGCTGAAGCGCTAGCGTAACCGGTTTGAACATGTTCGCAATGCAATTTTTTTTTTTTATTTCGCCGTTATTTTTGGTTTGGGAAATACAGTGGTAGGCCATATTACCCATGTAGGCGACATTTGCGCACTTGCTCTACAATGGTAATTACTTTAGAAATTAAGAAGCCATGTATGATTGATTCCTGCACTATTAATCAGTCTACCGACTGATTAAATACGAGTCGGCTGTGTTTTTTGTCTGCTCTTCCTTTTAAATTCTTTTAAGATGAATTCTAAATGTAATAAGTGCCTTAAAATCATACCCGATTTATTTTTTCTATCATGTGATATATGTGGCAAAAACTCACAAACTGTTGTAATGTCAATAAAAAGGACATAAACATTATAAAATCTAATAAGAATTTATTCTTCAAATGTGAAAAGTGCATCATATTCCACTGCAAATTTGTATAAGCAAATTCAGAGAACTCTCAGTGTACTTAATGGAAACACCATCCATATCTCTTGGTTCTCATAATTCAGCTGGTAAGTCAACAAATGCTTGCACTAATACACCAAATTTGGATATAAGTCGCCGTATTCGTGATACAACTCGTGCTCAGAGAATTTCAAAAGTTAATGATAAAAAACCGCTTTCTGGTTTGGTCGGAAAAAAAGTTTCTCTTGCGGGAACATCGACTCCCCGAGATCGCATTTCTTTGAAACATAACGCTTCTTCGAACAACTCTCCGGCTCATTCTATTCTCACTCCTATACAGACAAAATCAACTTCTACCGTCAGAAACGAGAACATTGCTGATGCTTCTAATGGTATCAATTTATTGTCTACTCCACACGATGTTGCTGATGGTGCTGCTAGTTCTGGCGAGATCGATTTTTTGTCTCCTTTTCTCTCATCTAAAGTTGTCAACGATGTTGCCGCCAATCTCAATGTAGATGAGAATGTTCTTGTTGATGGGACATCCAAAAATGTTGATGTTGATATCGCTGATGCTAAAGATGTTGAAAATCACGTTACTGGAAACAAAGTTGCTGCTGTTGGTGTTGAATATCACGATGTTGCTGTTGTTGGTACTGCTGATGTTAACGATGTTAAATCGGTTGCTGGAATCAAAGTTGCTGCTGTTGGTGATGCAAATCACGATGTTGCCAATGGTGATAATGATGATGACATCAATGATAATAATACTGTAGTTGCTGAAACCTATGAGAATGTTGCTGATGGTATTGTTATTGTTGATAGGATTGAAGATAATGCTGCTGGCTCCTCTGTAGCTGTTGTCGAAGCTGATGTAAACAATAATAATGTATTTTCTGTAAATCGTCAACAAAAATATAAACAGCTGATAGGCAGCAATGCTAATGCCCTATCAGCTCTTCCGTCTGTCCCAAAACTCCGTTTTATTCATATATCTCGGCTTAGGAATACAGTCACTGAAACTGATGTTTTAGACTTCATTTCACACAAGCTAAATTTGCCGCCTACAAGTTTCGTTTGTTCTTAATTAGTAAAGAAGGATGTAGATATTTCGTCACTGCATTTTATAAATTTTAAACTTGGTGTACCTGCTGGGTCTTTTAATGCTGCTCTTCAAACATCCATATGGCCAATAGGAGTTCAAATTAAGCAGTTTGTTACTCGTTCAAAAAACGAGTTGGGCCAAAAACAACAAGATCCAGGAACATAGTGCCAAACATTCATGCTTCTGAAGTGAGTAAATCATTCTCAATTTTTTATCATAATGCTGGAGGTATGCGAACAAAATCACACGAATTTTCTATTGCTGCTGCTGATTGTCCGTATGATGTTATCGCTCTTACTGAAACTTGGTTGAACGAACATTTCTTAACCAGTGAATACTTCACTTCAAATTTCAACGTCTTTCGTAAGGATCGTTCATGTGAGCAGACTGGCTTAATCAGAGGAGGCGGTGTTTTATTAGCTATCAACTCTAATTTTGTTTGTAGAGAAGTTATATTATCTAATATTTCTGGTGAGCAAATTTGTGTATGTGTAGATGTACCCATTCGTCCTACTCTAAGAATTATTCATTTATATCTTTTTGTTTCGTATATTCCACCTTTATCGCTATTTGCCACGTATGATGCTCACATTAAAAATATAGACATTGCAAGAAATACGGATGAAAATGGTTACTTTGTAATTCTTGGTGATTTTAATTTGCCCAATGTAAAATGGTTATTTTCTAATGATGAAAAGCAAATGTTTCCTTATAATGTTACCAAAGATTTCGAGTATAATGTAATTGATAGTATAACAGCTTTAAATATGTATCAAGTTAACAGTGTTTCTAATTCTATTGGTCGTTTTTTAGATTTGATTTTCATTGACAGTAATTTAGAAGCTCAATTAAATGAAGCAAGTTTTAAATTACTTGAAAATAGTATTCACCACAATGCACTCGAAATTACATTTAATTTGTCTGTTTTGAATGAATCGAAGTCTTTTTGTAATTATTTTTATTTTTTATGATTTTAAAAATGCTGATTACATTTCAATGAATACTTATTTAGAATCAATTAATTGGCAGCAAATTTTAAATTGTACAAATCTGGACCTAGCTTTTACTCTGTTTCGGAACATTTTAGAATATATAATTTCAAAATTCGTACCTATAAAACGTTTTAAAAATTACAAGAAACCGGTTTGGTTTAATAAAAGTTTATCTAGACTTAAAAATGTCATGAACAAATTGCATAAAAAGAGCAAATTGTTGGTTTCTTTTCGTGAACAATTCAAACAAGTAAGGAAGGAGTACGAGTTCTTAAGAAACTTTACTTATAAGCAATATATCTGGACCCTAGAATCGAGCATTAAAGATAATCCGAAGTGTTTTTGGTCATTTTTAAATACCAAACGAAAATCATTTGGGATTCCATCTCATGTTTCATACAATGGTGTCTCTTCAGATAATATAAATGTTATTTGTAGTAGTTTTGCCTCATTTTTTCAATCCAACTTCATTAATTTGAAATTGAATTGTGATGGCATGGAAAATTTAAATTCTTTCACTGACGCTGGTAGTCTCTATATATCTTCAGATGATGTCCTTGGTGTATTGTCCTCTTTGGAAAACAATTTTTCTCCTGCACCTGATAATATTCCACCGATTCTTTTAAAGACTTGTAGAAACAATCTTGCAGCCCCACTCTCTTTCATTTTTAATATGTCATTAAAACAAGGTGTATTTCTAGATAAGTGGAAGTATTCCATCATTACTCCTCTGCATAAATCTGGTTCAAAAGGCTCTGTTGAAAACTACAGACCTATTGCAAAACTTCAGTTAATCCCTAAAGTTTTTGAAGCCATAGTGAAAAACAAATTGTTTAGTTTGGTTAAAAATCATATATCTGAACACCAACATGGATTTATGGCTGGAAGATCGACAGCAACTAACTTATCAATTTTCACTAGCTATTGTCTTGGGCAGTCATCTTGGACCGCTCTTGTTCATTATTTTTATTAATGACTTGCCAGATCTTCTTTCTTATTCAAAGTGCCTTTTATACGCCGACGATTTAAAAGTTTTTAGCTGCATAAAATCTTTGGGTGACGCAAATAAAGTTCAAATTGATCTTAACAAAATTATTGAATGGTGTAAGCTAAATGGTCTCTATTTTAACAACAAAAAGTGCAGCGTTGTTACTTTTTCAGAACTACATAATCCCTTATGTTTCGAATACAAATTTGAAAACGATTCTTTACAAAGGTTCGATATCCAAAAGGATCTCGGCGTGATCTTTAACTCTCAAATGAATTTCGGCCTTCATATAGATCATATAATTTCAAGAGCAAACTCCATGTTGGGTTTCATTATTCGTAATTCAAAGTGTTTCGAAGATCCTTACACACTTAAAACTCTTTATTCGAGTCTTGTTCGACCGTTGTTGGAATATTGTTGCGTTATATGGAATCCCTATACTCAATCAAGTATCCATCGATTAGAAAAAGTTCAAAAAAGATTTACTAAGTTTGCGTTGCGAAAAACCTTTAGATATTCAAATATGCCTTGTTATGAGACCAGATGTATTCTTATAAATTTAAAACCTCTCGAATTGAGGAGAAAATTAAATTCCGTACTTTTTGCTTATGATGTCCTGAATCCTAATATTGATTTTCCGGTGTTGTTATCAATGTTTAATATGTACGCTCCTTCGCGTAGTTTGAGACCAAGAAATGGTGACCTGTTACATGTTCCTTACCACAGTACAAGTAATGCTCAGCACAACCCAGTTACTAAGTGTTGTATTGATTTTAATGAATTTGATTTGGCTATTGATTTTAATGTAAAAAGAAATGAAACTAACAGTAAATTATTGATATTATTGTAAGTATTGTAAGTTTATCTTTAAATTGTATACTGTATATATTAAGATGATTTAGTCTCCATAAAGTTTTGTAACTTGATTGACGAAATAAATAAATAAATAAAATTGAGAAGAGACACAAAAAAAAATAATATGTTATCGTAGCAGCATATCATATATTATATGATATTGTCATATAATCAAATGTGCTTTAATGTTCTTCATTGCATTTCTACCTAATCCACCCATCAAGTAGCAGGTTTCCTATTCACCACACTTGTCGTTTGTTAATCAAACATCAAGTGTGTAGAACCCCTTTCTATTATTTGTAAGTTACTCTTTCCAACATTATCTCTTTAATAAGATAATGCTGAAGAGATTAAGCTTTATCGTAAGTTTACATAGATCGTAAGTCCTGTTCGTAATTTAGTTCTTAAGTGTTTATAGTCAGTCGACTTCGTACGTTCTTTTTGTTCAGTTAAATAAAATATTGTTTGTTATTAAGAATTTAAATGTGGTTTTATTTATAAGATTTGGACTATTAATAAACCACATAATTGGCCCAGTCGGTTCTAAAGTGGCTTAAACTATTTAAAAACTCGTTCTGAATTTTTTTTGAATTAAAACCAAGAATCGAAATAAAAATAAAAAACGCGTTATAATAAAAAATTAGCATAATCGTTTAAATTAACGCTCGATAAACAAATAAGTGCTATGAAGTTCTGAAAAATCAAGAAAAAAAAAATCGCAAATAACATTTTGAAAAAGAGTACATTTTGCGGAAAAAGAAGTATCATGAGTTTCAAAGCGTTCATATACGCGCATAAAAAATAAGAAGAAATTTAAACAGTTAAAAAGACGCCAGAGTTTTAAATAGTTCGTAAACAAGCCATACAAATCACTCCCTACCGCAAGAAAAAAAGCTTTTGTGTATTAACTCGATTCAACCAAGCCTTCAACATTTAACCATCAAACCAATTGTCACGAAATCGTTAAGAAATCAACAAAAGCTTTGTAAAAATACTGGTTTTATTCGTTGAACATACAATAATTCAATAAACTTGGACAAAAGTATTCGTTATATAAAAAAAAAGCTTTTACAATAAACTATTATGAAAAACAATAATTAAACATAAAACAAATCAACTAACCTATAATAAAGTGTTTGAAAATTCAAAAGCTTTTATTTCCAAATATATATATAAAAAAAAAAAACAATAAACTGCAAAACAATAAAACAAAAATCTGTGTGAGCTAGAAGGAAGACCGATTAAATAACTGAAGCAGAAGAAGAACCGAGCGAGTACCTATCAACAATTCATCAAGATGAACGGCATTAATGTTACAGACAGAATTAAGGTAGTTTTAGATTTAATTAACAAAATTACTGAATTTAATGGTAGTTTAAACTGTTTAGTTGAATTTTTTGACAGGGTTGATTCAATAGCACCCATTCTAGATACTTTTGATGAAATGACCGTAAGAATGCTGTCCGGGTATATTAGGGATAAAATTGTATGGAAAGCCAGGGTCGAGCTCCAAAAACATGGACGAATAAGTGATTGGACACAGTTAAAAGAAATTTTATAAGTTAGTTTCGGTGAAAAACTTTCTGCTCATAAGTTGTTGGATCAAATTCGAACTACAAGAGTTAAAACAAATATAGGAGATTATTATAATAGTCTAAGTTTCTTATTAAGTAGAATAAATAACTTGTATTTACTTAACTATAACCAAAACGACCAATCAGTTATTTCATCCAATAACAGGATTGCTCTGGATGCGTTTAAAAATAACCTTCCAGAGCCTACAAAATCTATAATTTTAAGTAGAAATCCGTCTTCACTAATTGGAGCATACAAAATAATTCTTGAAATTAATCACCAATCGTATGGACCAAATGGTCATTCCGAGTATTTTAGACCTGTTAACCGTTCTTCCAATTTTAAAGATAGACAAGAAAAATAATTTACAATCTTATAATTCTAATTCTAGAAATTCTTATGACTCAAACAATTCTTATTCCAACAACAGTAATAATTCTAACCCTAGAAATTATAACAATTCAAACAATTCATACTCTCGCAACAATAATAATTATAACTCTAGAAACTTCAACAATTCAAATAATTCTAGTTCAATCCAAAGCAGACAAAATCAGAACAGTAGTCAAACACGAAACAGCTCAAAATCAAAACACAAACAATAGCCAATCTGTGAATAATAATAACACGCCAAGTGGCCAATCGAGAAGGTCATGTAGGAATGTTTCACGCAATTACAATAGCGAACCAATGGATGTATCTCTTAACGAACAAAATTACACGAACGATGAAAGCCCAAACCAAAATCGTCAAAATTTTCAGTCAAACCGTCAAAACAGCTACCCTATATAGTTGTTCGGAATTCCTTACGAACCCTTAGATTCATAATTGACTGCGGTGCAGAATTTAGTATTATAAATAAAAATTTATGCGACCCAAAGTGGAAAGTTGCACCCAAAAACTATATTTTAAAAGTTGTTGATCGTAATATTAACACAAATGTTGAATTTAGAATACCCCTTTTTAAAGAATTTAATGAAAATGCTGATTACTATGTAAATTTTTTGGAATACCAATTCCACGACCACTTTGATGGTTTGATTGGGAACAATATTCTACTTGGTCTCAATCCTATAATCAACTACAAAACTAGTTTATTAATCACAGAAAATGCTTCTATCCAAATATATTTCAACGACGAAGAAGAAATTTACGCCAATCAAGTACATCAAAATGAAGAAGTTTTGAGTGTATTTTGCAGTGAAAGTGTAATATCTGAAATTCCAAAAGATTTATTTGCAAATCACTTAAGCTATGTCGATAATTCTTGCTTAATTCTTTTAAATCAATTATTTACAAAGAAGGGGATCCTTTATCGTTTACCAACCAAATTAAACACGAGATTATAACAAAAAGCGACATACCTATATATAGCAAGCTTTATCGTTACCCTGAAATTCATTCAGACGAGGTTGACAAGCAAATATCCGAGATGTTAGAGCAAAAAATTATAATCCCTAGTAGTAGTCCTTACAATTCACCCATCTGGGTAGTCCCTAAAAAGGACGATAAGAACGGACACAAAAAGTGGCTAATTGTAATAGACTACAGGAAATGGAACACCGAAACTGTTGAAAATCGATTTCCAATGCCTAACATTGACGATTTGTTTGATAAACTCGGAAAATGTAATTAATTTTCAACCATTGACCTGGTGAAAGGTTTTCACCAGATTGAACTTGATCCTCGCGATACAGAAAAAACTGCTTTCTCAACAAAAACTGGTCACTATGAGTTTCTGCGAATGCCATTTGGGCTAAAGAATGCCCCGGCGACCTTCCAGAGACTCATGAACTACGTTCTAAGAGACTACATCAACAAGATTTGTGTAGTCTACTTAGATGATATTCTCGTCTTTTCCACCAGTTTTGAAGAGCACTTGGTTTCTTTGAAACAAATTTTTCAAAAATTAAAAGAAAGTAACCTAAAAATCCAAATAAACAAATGTCTTTTTGCCGATTTATCCACAAACTATTTAGGCCATATGATAGTGAATAATGGGATAAAACTAGATGAAAAAAAAGTAAAAACAATAACAGAAATGAAACTGTCAAATACCCAAACGGGAATTAAACAATTTCTCGGTATCACTGGATACTACCGCAAATTTATTAAGGATTATGCAAAAGTGGCATATCCTATGATCAAATATTTAAAAAAATCTGCTAAAATACGAATATCTGATCCTCTCTATGCGAAAGCATTCCAAACATTAAAAACATTACTAACCTCTGAACCTATACTAAAAAGTCCTGATTTCATAAAAAAGTTTATCCTCACAACAGACGCATCTGGCTATGCATTGGGTGCCACCAACCACCCTATTTGCTATGCATCACGAACACTGAACAAGCATGAGCTTCGTTACTCCCCAATAGAAAAGGAACTCCTCGCTATTGTCTGGGCTGTGAAATACTTTAGGACTTATGTATACGGTAGAAAATTTGTTGTCCGAACAGACCATAAGCCTCTTGTGTGGCTTAGTGGCATAAAAGAGCCAAATATGAAACTGCAACGGTGGAAAATCATATGATGTATGCTTTTGATGTCGAGTACCTTAAAGGGAAAGAAAACACCGTTGCAGACGGTCTAAGTAGGTATATTGATAAAAACAAACCCGAAGATACATCAAAAGCTGACGATAACGATGATATAAGTCTATATAAGATTTTAAGTTATGCTTTTCGCGGGTATCAATCATTTTAAGTTTAATTAAATTTTACGAAACTCACCGCGTATTTATAAGAAATATTTAATTTTATTTCTTCGCCCCGACGTTTCGAAGAACTTTCAAACTTCGTGGTCACGGGATTACAATGGGTTTGATGGATGTTGTTAATTGTTGTTGTTTGTTCTCGATCGCACACGCAAGTTGTACCTGTGCGTAGTTGTTGGTGCATTTTCTATTGCAGTGGGTGATGACGGGTTTGGTTCTTCTTGGATTGAACTTGTGTAGTCTTGTGTACACACAACGCTCACGACATCAGCTACTTCTGTGTTCATTCTTGTTGGTTTAAGCTTGCTTATCAGTGGGTCCCATGTTGTTGATAGTTTGAAGCTAGAATCGCGGTTGAAATTCTTGTGTTTTTTTATTTCAATAGCTTCTCTTACTATCCTGGGTACATAAAACCTTTCTGCGGCAATCGATTTAGCTTTATCAAACCTAATAAAATGTTCATCGTTATAAGCAATGTGTTCACATATTGCAGATTTTGTGACAGCATTATTTTGAATTGCTTTTACATGTTCATTTAATCTTGTTTTGATCGCTCTTTTTGTTTCTCCGACATATGATGAACCACAGCTACAAGGAACCAAATAAACTCCTGGATTTTGGAGGGGAATTGTGTCCTTTGGTGTTCTTAAGAACTGTCGAACTTTGGCTGGTGGTTTAAATATGGTTTTTATACCAAATTTGCTCAAGATTCTTGCAATTCCACCCGAAATCTCCTTAATGTAGGGAAGAAAAGCTCGCTTTTCCAATTGGAAAGGTGTGTTTTGTGTTGCATTTGATTTGGGCTTCCATGCTCTTTGTCTTGGGCTGTAACCATTCTTTTTTAAAGTCCTGTCTACATACTCTAATTCCTCTTGTAGGTGATCAGGATCACATATTTTGTGTGCACGGTTTACTAGTGCCGATACTACAGAGGTGAAATTAGAAGGATGGTGATGAGACGTAGCATGGAGATATCTGTCTGTATGAGTGTTTTTTCTATAAACTGTATGTCCGATAGAACCATCATATCTTTTTATCAACTTTACATCCAAAAAGGCCAAACAATTTTCTTTTTCTTTTTCTATTGTGAATTTGACCTTTTCATGTATCGAGTTCAGGTGATTTAGGAAGCTGTCTACATGATTTTCTTTGATAATACAAAAGGTGTCATCCACATACCTTTTCCAAATTGTTGGTTTAACCGGTGATGTGTCTAGCGCAAGTTCCTCAAAGTGTTGCATCCATATATCAGCTACTACCGGTGCTATGGGAGAGCCCATAGCAACTCCATCAATTTGAAGATAATATTTTCCGTTGTAGAGAAAATAACCGGATGTTAGACATAAATCGATTAATTCTAGCAACTTGGTGTCATTTTGGGAACCTGGTAGTTTTCTTTTTATAACTTCTAGACAGGTTCCCAAAATGACACCAAGTTGCTAGAATTAATCGATTTATGTCTAACATCCGGTTATTTTCTCTACAACGGAAAATATTATCTTCAAATTGATGGAGTTGCTATGGGCTCTCCCATAGCACCGGTAGTAGCTGATATATGGATGCAACACTTTGAGGAACTTGCGCTAGACACATCACCGGTTAAACCAACAATTTGGAAAAGGTATGTGGATGACACCTTTTGTATTATCAAAGAAAATCATGTAGACAGCTTCCTAAATCACCTGAACTCGATACATGAAAAGGTCAAATTCACAATAGAAAAAGAAAAAGAAAATTGTTTGGCCTTTTTGGATGTAAAGTTGATAAAAAGATATTATGGTTCTATCGGACATACAGTTTATAGAAAAAACACTCATACAGACAGATATCTCCATGCTACGTCTCATCACCATCCTTCTAATTTCACCTCTGTAGTATCGGCACTAGTAAACCGTGCACACAAAATATGTGATCCTGATCACCTACAAGAGGAATTAGAGTATGTAGACAGGACTTTAAAAAAGAATGGTTACAGCCCAAGACAAAGAGCATGGAAGCCCAAATCAAATGCAACACAAAACACACCTTTCCAATTGGAAAAGCGAGCTTTTCTTCCCTACATTAAGGAGATTTCGGGTGGAATTGCAAGAATCTTGAGCAAATTTGGTATAAAAACCATATTTAAACCACCAGCCAAAGTTCGACAGTTCTTAAGAACACCAAAGGACACAATTCCCCTCCAAAATCCAGGAGTTTATTTGGTTCCTTGTAGCTGTGGTTCATCATATGTCGGAGAAACAAAAAGAGCGATCAAAACAAGATTAAATGAACATGTAAAAGCAATTCAAAATAATGCTGTCACAAAATCTGCAATATGTGAACACATTGCTTATAACGATGAACATTTTATTAGGTTTGATAAAGCTAAATCGATTGCCGCAGAAAGGTTTTATGTACCCAGGATAGTAAGAGAAGCTATTGAAATAAAAAAACACAAGAATTTCAACCGCGATTCTAGCTTCAAACTATCAACAACATGGGACCCACTGATAAGCAAGCTTAAACCAACAAGAATGAACACAGAAGTAGCTGATGTCGTGAGCGTTGTGTGTACACAAGACTACACAAGTTCAATCCAAGAAGAACCAAACCCGTCATCACCCACTGCAATAGAAAATGCACCAACAACTACGCACAGGTACAACTTGCGTGTGCGATCGAGAACAAACAACAACAATTAACAACATCCATCAAACCCATTGTAATCCCGTGACCACGAAGTTTGAAAGTTCTTCGAAACGTCGGGGCGAAGAAATAAAATTAAATATTTCTTATAAATACGCGGTGAGTTTCGTAAAATTTAATTAAACTTAAAATGATATAAGTCTAGTAGATATTTTTAATAATGAAGCACATGAGATTCAAAACGATGACGAAGAAGTCAATCGTATAGTTCCTAGTAATAATAACGAAGAAGTTTTATCAACTGGTGCTACAATTCATAGTGCCTTAGAAGACGAATCTCGTCATATCTACATATATCACCGAAAAACCAGTAAACCTATATAAAAATCAGATTCACCTCTTTTATGGCCCCCACGAAAAAACTTCAATCAAAATAGTTCATAAAAAAATACAAAACCTTGTCCAAGTCCAGAAAGAAAATTCCCATTTACTGAAAATAATGAAGGGACTTTTGACAAAAAAAGGACTTTATTGTATTTATTGTGAAGATGTTAAGCTTTATCTTCAATTTCAAGACCTCTTTGTAAAATACATTTCCATGAACAAAAAGTTAAAATTATTAAAATCAAGTATAATCCAAATTTTTTATTATCCAAATTTTCAGGTTGAAATTCAAAAGTATGTAAATAACTGCGAGATCTGCAATCTCGCAAAGCACGATAGACACCCACTACAGATACCCATGGAAATAACCGAAACACCAAAGCATTTCTATGACATTGTACACATCGACATTTGGTTTGCAGAACGTCATAAAATGTATTTAACTACCATCGACAAATTCTCAAAATATGCCACCATTCACTCACTCAATGATAGAAATTGGGTAGCTACATATATTAAGCGCAATAAAACAAAGAATTCTTTTCCTTGGAAAACCAAACAAAATTGTCTCCGATGGCGACACTTGCATATTGCACTCAGCCGTAGAACAATTTCTCAAAGAAAACAAAATTGTATTTCACAGAACATCCCTCAAGACCGTTAAATGAGCATTTGCGAATTATGAATGCCAATAAAGATAATTCCGATTGGACGAAAAGCTTTTCAAAATAATTTCGATTTATAACTCCACCATTCACTCCACAACCAAATTGAGACCATTAGATATTCTTTCTAAGAACCTAAGTAGAGACGATATTGATTCAATAAATTCCAAAAAGATAAAGAAACAAGAATTAACAATAAAAATAAAGATACAGTTGCAGGTGCAGGTGCAGGTACTTCACGGAACCAATGCACAAACATAGTTCAAAACAGAACTGTAGTGAAATGCAGACCGAAGTATAAAAAACTTAATAACTGGGAAAGGGATGGTAATAATATTCATGACAAATCCACAAAACGCAAAATTAAATATCATAAAAAGCAATTGAAAAGAAAATACAAGTACCAAAATTAAAAAAAAAAAAAAAAAAAACAATAAAACACAAATGTACAAAACTCACTTTTTTTAGTAATTTTTTTTTTATATATTTTCTTCACTAGGGATCTGTTTCGTATTTCAGTTATTACATTCACAATATTACAAATTGTTGAATTCTGCATCTTATTATTCAATTTATTATTATTTTCTTCTGGTTTCAGCAAATCATTTTATAAAATAAGACAATGGATTCGAAATTCTAACGTTTCTTTCAATTGTTTCTTTTTATTTCTATTTCCTTCCTTGCGAGATCTTGTTTTGATTTTTGACGGCGAACAGAAATGTCATTTTGGTTTGCGTTCAGGTTCAAAGGAATTTGTAATGTCAAAATGTTTAGAAATGTGTTATGTCAACTGAAATTGTTCCGAAGCTAAGGGTGCATTCACAAGTGAAATTGTTGTTTATTGCTACGTTAACACGTGACCGTTTGCAACAAACGTGGTTTGTGGTTTGATTTTGAATAGTGTTTCGGAATGAAAAGAAATATGAAATATTGTTCACATTGTTAGATTCGGTGCAATTTAGTTCAAACAACAGGGATAAATATCTACTATGCTGTTTAGATAGTCAAGGTTAATTTTCGTTTACATTAATATAGCAATATTTTGATTCAGGATGGTTGCTATTGAGAATATTCTACAGATTTTGAAAAAAAAAAATAAGTGAAACATTTAGTACACTTTTGCAAAAGATATTAAGAAACTATAAAATTGTAAATCAAAATAAAAAAAAGATGTATTTTTAAATTAAAACAAGTAAAACACAAAAAATGTGTATGATTATGTTATATTGTTAAGCAAAAACGATTCATAAGTAATAAAAAAAAAACGAGAAATAAAAACTAAAAAAAAAAAAATGTAAAAAAAATATAAAATAAATAAAACTTGACAAAACTTGATTTCAATAAAATTCAAAAATAAATAAAAGAAAATTTAAACTGTAACAAATATTATTTTGTTATACAAATCTGTTATAACTGTTATAAATCATTATAAAATTAATAATTTAGTGTTCAAAATACAATTTACTTTTGTTAAAAATATATGTAATTCTCAAAAATTCTTTATAATAGTTTACAAAATTATTTTTGGGGACCAAAAAAACTTAGTGGGGGAGGTGTCATATAATCAAATGTGCTTTAATGTTCTTCATTTCATTTCTACCTAATCCAACCATTAAGTAGCAGGTTTCCTATTCACCACACTTGTCGTTTGTTAATCAAACATCAAGTGTGTAGAACCCCTTTCTATTATTTGTAAGTTACTCTTTCCAACATTATCTCTTTAATAAGATAATGCTGAAGAGATTAAGCTTTATCGTAAGTTTACATAGATCGTAAGTCCTGTTCGTAATTTAGTTCTTAAGTGTTTATAGTCAGTCGACTTCGTACGTTCTTTTTGTTCAGTTAAATAAAATATTGTTTGTTATTAAGAATTTAAATGTGGTTTTATTTATAAGATTTGGACTATTAATTAACCACATAATTATATGCTGTTCTACTATTTTCCACTGCCTCGTGAAAGCAGTACGGCAGCAGTAATAGCTTATTAGATAATGTGCTCAAGGTTTGAGTTTTTGAGCGCATCTTGAGGACAGAAAACATCATCTGTTTCTGATATTTCAAATTTGGAAGTCTTGTTTTTATTGAATAAATGCATTATATAGACCAAAAATGTAAAACTTTACAATTCATTACATGGTGTTTCAAAACTTCGTTTAAGATGGATTTATCTGATTAATTGATATAATCGAGGTTATGGTATATATTTAAAAACAAAAAACGGGTTTTTAAACTCGATACGTGACATACTGCAAGGTAAAAAAAACTAATGTGATCACTGTCAGCACAGACATTTTATTTTAAATATTAAGAATCATTTATTTTCATAGACAAAAGAAATATCAATTGATTGGAGAAGCAGTAGTTTTGCTTAAAAATTCAAATTAATTTTAGTCCTCTTAAAAACGAAAAGGAACAGAAAAGTGAATAAGATTTTTTACAAAATCAAAAATAGATTTTGTATGATGAGATCATTTCCTGCAAATTTATAAAGCATTTTCGACATTTTTATAAAAATGGCTTTTGACGCTCTAGAATCCTATTTTATCCGTTGCAATACAATTAACCAAACGTTGTCTCAAAATGTTAGTAAAATACTTTCTTGGGCACAGATCAAGCAGCTTACATTTTTAAAGCTCACGATTTCTAGCTTTAGACTTCTTCTTGTCAAAAAGTTAAACTGTTCTGTTCTGTACTTGAATGAAGACAGTTAATAAGTCGTAGACTTAATTGAATATTTATTAAGAACATAAACTTAAATATAATATGATGTTATACATAAAATGGAAATAGAATTTCTTTTAAATGATTATAATTGAATGAACTTGCTGGATGAGAATGCAAAATTGGAATGTGAATGTGATATTATCCCGCCAGAATATATGTCACTTCAGAATGACAATCTCCGTCCAGGGTTGGTACTTGAGGTTGCTGTCATTCATATTGTCAGGGATGTCGTACCTTTAGGGTAGTAACACCTCCCCTTTTAGCTGGAGGTAAGGGTGGAGAATATCTCTTTGGTGCTCTACGCTTTCTATTCGATCGTCTCTGGATAGACTGCGGAGTGATGATTGCTTCTCGCTGATCCGAACCACTTGGATTGTTGTCCCCAAGCTCCCAGTCAAGTCTTCTGCTATGTTGTGGAAACTCCTGTTAGGCAACTGCTACCGGCTGTGGACTTTGGCTGGCGGCTATCTCCGGACTTTGGAGTTCTGGAATTGGTTTCATGTTGAAATCTTGTAAAAGCGTTGAAAGAGCTATTTGCGCTGTTGGTGTCGATGACGTCGGTGTGGATGATCTCGGTCTAATTTGATTTGTGTGAGACCGCACTAATCTATCTCTTGTGTTGACGCGAACATTATAGTTGACTGCTACAACTTTCTCCAGTATTTCACCTGGAATCCACCTGCTTTTGTTTGAGTGATACAGCTTGACGAAAACTGCATCCCCTACAGCGAATGATCTGTGCTTTGCTCCATACTGTCGATTGAAACTCTGGTTTTGTTTTTCATTGATGACTGGCTGGTTCAACTTTGGTTGACTTAGAAGATCCAACGATGTTGTTGAACTACGTTCTAACTACGTTTTAACTACGCTCAACTACGTAAAAAAAGTAGCGAAAACGAAACTGCAAAGTGTAATCGTCTTAAGGACATTGTGTTTCCACCATGCATTTTTCAATTCAATTCAATTCAATACATTATTCAATCATTCAACCACCACCAACTTCACTCAAAGCTGTCATTCATTCATTCATTCTTTTTCTAACATTCGAGCCATTCGCTCAACAGTCTTTTTGCTTTCGTTAAAATTTATCTAAAACGAACTTAAAACTAAAAAAAAAGAATAGTTTAAATTCAGTGTTAATTAAAACCTAAAATAAATCATTTATTTAAATAAAAAAAAAAAAACATACAAAATTTCAACGCGTATTTTTGGAAATAAAAACATATATTTGGAAAGGTGGAAATCGGCCAGCAAGGGCAAGTCGGCAAGGTGTCGCCGTTCAACATTTGGTCCAGTCGAACCGGAGCCCACGTGCGGAAAGAAATCTGCACATCGCTCAGCCATCCGAGCACATTTTTGATTTTTTTGGATTCAATTAAGCGTTTTAATATTGGACGCACCATATCGCTACGATTTGCAAACTTTTTGGCGAAAAATCGTGGTCAGCGTCATCGTGGTCGTCTTCATCATCATCGTTGTTGGGCATTGTGGCACATTTTTGGAGTCCTGGTGCTCTTTCATCATCGTCGTTGTGCATTGTGGCACATTATTTGAATCCTGGTACTTTTCTAATCGTCGTTAGAGTTAAGGCACATCCTTTTTCATCGTCCTGGGGCGTGGTGGCGCATCATTTTCAATAGTTGTGCATTGTGGCACTTCATATACATCTTTGTGGAGCGTGGTGGCTCATTATTTTCATTATTTGTGCGTTGTGGCACAATATTTAATCTTCGTTAACGAAGTGGTACATCAAATCCACTATTTTTCATCATATTTGTGCATGGTGGCACATTTTTTGATCGACGGAGTTAACTGTGACTTAGCACCGTTACAGTCCTCGTTATCTTTCATCGTGTTTGTGCACTGTGGCACATTTTTTGGATCAACGAAGTGAACTGTGACTCTTCACCGTTACAGTCTCCGTTATTTTTCGTCGTGTTTGTGCATTGTGGCACATTTTTTTGATCGCTGAAGTGAACTGTAACTCATCATCACCGTTACAGCTACCGCTATCATCACGCCATCATCATCACCACCCCACTCATCGTGTCACCTCTCATCGTTTTCGAAATCATCAATCATCATCTTTAAAGTCATTATCATCATTTGCGAAGTCGTCATCATTATCATCATCTACAAAGTCATCATCATCATCTTCAAGATCATCAGTATCCTGTATATCATCAATCATCATAAAATTTAAATGTACAAGGTACTTTATACAATTATATACTTTAGTGCTTTTGTAGAAAACTATATTTTTTGCATTATAAATTTTTATATTTAATTTTTCACATATATTTTGATTCGTTTTCATTTTTTTATACGTATTTGGTATCAATAACGTACAACTCACTTATTGCAAATCGTATCTATCGAATTTTTAAAATCATTTTGTTTTTGGTGAGAATCTTTATAAACGCGAGTAAACAATACACAGTTATTATCGTCATAATGAGTTTGCTGGACGATTTAATTTTTGCAACCGATGAATTGGTTGAATTTTATGCGGCCTTTAAGGCAAAACCAGCCGGTACTCATTCGGTTTCGTTGCTCGAAGCATTTCAAAGCGAATTAAAAAGTTTATGGCATGACGTTAAGTTTGCCTATGCCCGATGCATACGAGGCGACGAAGATCTTAAAGATTCACTAAGCGAAGTTAAAGCGAAATATCAAAGTTCCTCTTCAACGTTCTTTCAATGTTCAAGTGACATTGCGGATTTATTAAAAGCACTTAATGCAAATCCTTCTAAAGTTTCTTATGATCCAGGTGTACAAAGTACTCTTTCAAACAGTGAACATTCCCATAACATAAAAGTGCCTGCTTGCGATACGCAAGATTTTCATGGCAATTATTTAGAATGGCCTTCTTTTAGGGATATGTTCACTGCTGTTTATATAAACCATTCAAAGCTTAGCGATGTACAAAAACTTTTTCATCTACGGTCTAAAACAAAGGACGCAGCTTTTAATATCGTCAATAAATTCGGTTTAACCGACAATAATTTTCACTTGGCGTGGAATGCTCTAAAGGAGCATTATGAGAACAAACGAATTTTAGTTAACAATCAAATACAGATTCTTTTAAATCTAAAACCCATTTCTTTTGAATTCGCAAGGGATATTAAAAATTTGCAAAGTAGTATTAACGATGCTTTGATCGCACTTAAGTCGTATGATATCCAAACCGATGCGTGGAATGCAATCATTACTTTTCTTTGTGCATCTCGACTCCCAGATACGACACCTAGTCTATGGGAAACATCTTTAAGCAAACCAACCGAAATTCCTTCATGGGAAACCATGAACATTTTTTTAACAAATCGGTATCGCATTCTTGAGAGTGTTTCTGAGATGAAACTTAACTCTCATAACAAAACACAAAGTATCAAACCTGTAACGTCACAAGTAACGAAATCAAAACCACTTAGAAACTTTCATATGAAAGTCGTTCCTGCATGTCAAGTATGCAGTGAACAACATCCACTTCGCACTTGTCCAATATTTTTGAAAATGTCTGTTGATGACAGGCATCAAACAGTGCGCAAACATAAGTTTTGTTTCAACTGTCTTGCAATAAATCACAATCTTAATCAATGCAAAAGCACTAGCACCTGCCAACGATGTAAAGGCAGGCACCATACGTTACTTCATTTTGAAAAAAAGGTTCCATCCTATAATGGTAACTCACAAAAAAGTTCGACTTCTTCATCTTCACTTCATGGTTCATCTTCTCTTCCTAATTCATCTTCACTTCCCAATTCAGCTTTATATTCTGATTCACCTTCATCTTCGGGCATTCCGCCACCACAAAGTAACAATTCAACTATACAGTCCACTCAGATCACCAATCATAACGTCATGTTTTCTAAGTCTTATCGCCAAGTTTTATTGGCAACAGCTTTAGTGAAGATAAAACATCAAGGTTCAGAATTTGATCTTAGAGCCCTTATTGACCAAGGCTCTGAAGTTTCATTCCTGTCAGAAAAACTCCAAAAGCTCATAGGTCTTCCCACTGAAAGTACTCAAGCCAATATATGTGGTATGGGTTCGACTGTTACTGCTTCCGCTTCAAAACTTTGCAATTTTACTCTTAAGTCTAACTTAAATAATTTTGAAATAGAGACTCGAGCATTAGTTTTGAAAAAACTCACTAGTAATCTTCCAGCAGTATCAATGGATCTTGATCAAACACACTGTAATTTTAACTTTCCGTTGGCAGATCCTTTCTTTTATCAGAGTTCAAGTATTGATATGCTCATCGGAGCAGATCTTTATCCAGATATAGTTTTGGAAGGGGTGAAGAAAAATGTTTTAAATTCTTTATTAGCACAAAACACAGTTTTTGGATGGGTTTTACTCGGTCCTTATGACGATATTCCCACCATTTCAAATTTTTCAACTTTTGTCTCGTATAGTGACGAGCCTCCACCAAGTCACTGTATTGAAAGATTTTGGAAAATCGAGGAATTAACTCAAATTTACTTACTTTCTCCATCCGACCAATATTGTGAAGATTTATATCGAAGTACAACTTTTCGAGATGCAACTGGAAGATATATTGTTAAATTACCCTTTAAGAATCCTACGGAGGAACCGCAGTTGGGCACTTCACGTTTCAATGCAATGAAACAATATCTTCGAAACGAAAAAAATTTAATGTCTAAGCCCACTGTTAAAACAGAATACGATAGAGTCCTATCTGAGTATATTGAATTAGGTCATATGACATCCACACCACCTTACGAGTTGTGGAACGATGGTTGTGTTCAATCTTTTTACATGCCACACCATGCTGTTTTAAAGCCCCAAAGTACCACTACAAAACTGAGGGTCGTTTTTAACGCATCTTGCTCATCCTCCAATGGCAACAGCCTAAACGATCTTTTGTATCCAGGTCCCGTTCTTCAAAGTGACATTACGTTGCTCCTTCTTAACTGGCGTTTCTATAGATACGTTTTCAACGGTGATATTGAGAAAATGTACCGCCAAATTGGTATTCATCCTGACCATGCACAATATCAACGCATTTTATTCCGCCCCAATGGTGATCAAAAGGTCGTAGATTATAATTTAAACACTGTCACCTTCGGAGTAAATTGCGCTCCATATCTCGCAATACGCACTCTTCACCAATTATCATCCGATGTTGAAACCAGTTTCCCTTTGGCTTCAAAAATCCTTAAAAAGGAGTTTTACGTGGACGATGTCCTTTCTGGTGCTCACGATATTTTATCAGCACGTATAGCACAAACGGAACTTATAACGGCTCTGCGATCCGCTGGATTTAATTTGAGGAAGTGGGCAGCTAACGATTCCGAATTATTAAATCATATTCCGAGGGAAGATCTTTTAAACAAAGATTTCTTAATTATCGAAGATGACAGTTCAACCAAAACACTTGGCGTTCAATGGAACGCCTCCACTGACACTTTTTCTTTTTCAACCAACCCACAAAGTTTATCCGTGGTTTCTACCACCAAACGCGATGTATTATCAGCCATCTCAAGATTGTATGATCCTGCAGGTTGGCTTGCACCCGTTGTTGTAACTGCAAAAATAATCATGCAACAAATTTGGAAAGATGGAACTGAGTGGAAGCAAAATCTTAAGCCTCTCACCCATCAAAAATGGAAATCTTTTATATCCGATTTCTCGGAAATAGAAAAAATCTCTATTCCTCGTTGGGTGGATTATTCCCCTTGGAAAAAAATGCAACTTCACGGTTTCTCGGATGCCTCCGAAAAGGCTTATGCGGCCACCGTTTATGTTCGGGTCCGTCATGATTCTTCGTTAATTACATCTCACTTATTATGGGCCAAATCCAAAGTTGCGCCTGTTAACACACTTTCACTTCCACGCCTTGAACTCCAAGGTGCATGTCTTCTGTCACGTATGATTCGAATACTACTTAATCAATTTGATTTTTTAAACAATATCCCTATTCATCTGTGGACTGATTCCACAATTGTTCTTGCGTGGCTTAGCAAACCACCAAGTACTTGGAAAACGTTTGTTGCTAATCGAACTTCAGAAATTATAACTAACGTTCCTGATGTACAATGGAGTCATGTTCCCTCTGCTGATAATCCCGCCGATTTGGCGAGTCGTGGTATCTCCCCTGGAGAACTTAAATCAAATCAATTATGGTGGACTGGACCTAATTGGTTACAAGAACCAAAATTAAACTGGCCCTTACTTCAGGAACATGATCCTCCGGATGAATCAGTTCTTGAACTTAAATCAAATTCAAAACACGTAAATGTTGCACTGCAAAAAATCGAATTCGAAAATAAAATTTTAAACAGATTTTCTTCATGGCATAGAGCGCTCCGTGTAATGAGCTATGTATTTCGTTTTCGTGAAGCAGCTCGTAAAGTTCCAATTAGAACCGAATATCATACGATATCCCTTTCTCATCAAGAGATCAAGTCTACAAAAACAAAAATTATCCAATTAACTCAAAAACAGTATTTTGGAGGCGAATATTTTGCCCTCCTTCAAGGAACAAAAGTACATTCAAAAAGTAAAATTTTATCACTTAGCCCGTTTCTTGACTCCAACCAGGTAATACGTTCTCAAGGTAGACTTGCATGCTCAACTTTATCATACAATGAAAAATTTCCTATCATTGTTCCCTATGAATCTTATTTGTCACATCTTATTTTATCTTATATTCATCAATTGTCGTTACATGGTGAAATCCAATTGATGACCCGTTTGGTGCGTTCCGAGTATTGGATACCCAAACTATCAAACCTGATCAAAAACTTTATTCGAAAGTGTAAACCTTGTGTTTTATACAAAAAATCTGTCCAGGCTCAATTTATGGGTGCCTTACCGGCAGAAAGAACAGTTTTAAGCTTACCATTCACCAACACTGGCATTGACTTTGCTGGTCCCTTCACAATTCAAAACTTCTACGGAAGAAAATGTCGTCTAGAAAAGGGCTACGCATGTCTCTTTGTCTGCTTTGCCACAAAGGGTATTCACTTGGAAGCAGTCAGCGATTTATCCGCTGCTGCATTCTTGGCCGCTTTTACACGTTTTGTTTCTCGTCGTGGACTGCCGGCAACAGTGTTTTCCGATAACGGAACAAATTTTGTAGGGGCATCTAAGTTGCTCATTTCAGATCTGCAGAAAGCTGTTCAAAGTTATCCTGCTGATTCAGCACCCAATTTTTCAAAAATCACTTGGAAATTTATTCCTCCTGGCTCCCCACACATGGGTGGTTTGTGGGAGGCAGGGGTGAAAAGTTTCAAAACTCACTTCAAAAAAATAGCAGGCAACGCAAAATATACATTCGAAGAATTTTCGACCCTACTTACTCGAATCGAGGCATGCCTCAACTCTAGACCTTTAACTAGAATGTCTGATAATCCTGAAGACCTACTTCCATTAACTCCAGGGCACTTTTTACGGGGTGGTCCTCTACTTAGTCCCCCTGAGCCTTGTGAATCTCAAAAGAACATTTCCTTTATGCGAAGATGGAACACTCTCAAAGTTATTCATCATAAATTTAGTTTGCGTTGGAAAGAAGAGTACTTAAAAGGGCTCATGAATCGCTATAAATGGAAATATCCTCAAAGGAATATCGCAGTGAATGATCTAGTCGTTTTAAGAAATGAGCAGCTTCCACCGAATGAGTGGCGGCTTGGTAGAGTCTTAAAGGTCTACCGTGGTCCCGATGATAGAGTACGCGTTGTTGATGTTAAAACCCAAAAAGGGGTTGTTACTCGTTCTGTCGTCAAACTGTGTATTTTGCCTTCGGACTGATTACAAACAAAAACAAAATTAAAAAATTTAACTTTGAATTTTTATTATTTTTTATATACGTATAAAACACTGATTAATGAATTTTATCACTTAATGGAATTTTTTCCCAATGAACTGCACTTAAATATATCTTGTATAATCTATTTTCTTTTGCTAAGTAAAAAATAATATGTAAAACCTCAAATCATTATCTTCAAAAAACAAAACAAAATTTGAATTGTTCAATTTGGATATATTAAACCATATATTTTTGTAATGTATAAGTTAATTTCAAATCAAAACTATGAATTAAAACATATCATACTATAAATTGATTTGAGCTTTATTGAATGTACGAATTTGGTGATTGTTATGATCGAATTGTGAACTTTCTTCTCTTTACAATTGCAAATAATATTGCAAGGCGGGCGGTAATGTTGAACTACGTTCTAACTACGTTTTAACTACGCTCAACTACGTAAAAAAAGTAGCGAAAACGAAACTGCAAAGTGTAATCGTCTTAAGGACATTGTGTTTCCACCATGCATTATTCAATTCAATTCAATTCAATACATTATTCAATCATTCAACCACCACCAACTTCACTCAAAGCTGTCATTCATTCATTCATTCTTTTTCTAACATTCGAGCCATTCGCTCAACAGTCTTTTTGCTTTCGTTAAAATTTATCTAAAACGAACTTAAAACTAAAAAAAAAGAATAGTTTAAATTCAGTGTTAATTAAAACCTAAAATAAATCATTTATTTAAATAAAAAAAAAAAACATACAAAATTTCAACGCGTATTTTTGGAAATAAAAACATATATTTGGAAAGGTGGAAATCGGCCAGCAAGGGCAAGTCGGCAAGGTGTCGCCGTTCAACAGATGTTCTGATTTTTCTGTTATACATTGCTTCAGCTGGTGACGTACTGTTCCGCGTGTTGCGTTTTGGAGTTGTCCTCTACATGAACAAGAACTGTTGAAGAGCTTCCTGCATGGTTACCTCCCCTTTAAGTTTTTGAAGAGATCGTTTGAGCGTGTCGACCAATCTTTCGGCTTGCCCGTTCGATTGGGGGTGAAACGGTGCAGTTTTCATGTGACGAATACCTGCTGACTCACAGAAATTTTTGAACTGGTGGCTGCAAACTGAGTTCCATTATCCGATATCAAGGTCTTCGGATATCCATGTCTGGAAAAAATTTCTCGCAAGATGTTGATTGTAGCTGTAGAGGTTGTAGATGACGTTTCTATGATTTCAGGCCATTTGGAATGAGCGTCTATTACTACCAAGTAATATACATTCTGAATTGGGCCTGCGTAATCTATATGAATACGTTCCCAGGGCTCCGTTGCGAGAGGCCATGACTGAAGTGTTGTTTTTATTGGTGACTTTGCCGCTGATTGACAACTCGAGCATTCCTTCACAAAATTTTCGATATCTTTATAATCTGTGGCCAGTAAATGTAGCCTCTAGCTATCGCCTTCATGTTTTGGATACCTGGATGACCTCTGTGTACTTGGCGAAGTATTTTGGCACGGTAACATTTGGGAATAACTAGTCTATCTCCAAACATGATGCAGTTATTAACGAGTGTCAATGATTCCCGTCTATTAAAGTACTGAAGCTCGATTGAAGATAGATTGTTTTTGTTTGGCCACCTTGATTTGATGAAGTTAATAAATAATGATTTTTTGTGACCTTTGTATCGTTATAGATATATAAAATATTTAAGTGGTTAAGTGGTTGACCTATAGCCCACTTAAATATTTGATGAAGTTAGCTATTCGATTCATTTCTGAATTGTTCAACGTAGCTTTTTGTACCATGTCGAATGTAAGTGGTAGTAGCTGAATGATGTGTTTCAAATCAGCGCCAGCTTCTTCTTCCACAGTGGTTGTAGCTATGACGTACTCTTCAGAATTGGGCCTTGGATGTTGGCTTATCAAACGTGACAAAATGTCCGCGTTTCCGAAGTCACTAGTGGAAATGAATTGAATCGAAAAATCATACCTTAGCAAAGTAATCACCCACCGCTGCAACCTGTTGGCAGTATACACAGAAACTTCTTGGAGCCAAAAATTGACAGAAGTGGTTTGTGGTCTGTCTGAAGGGTGAAGTGACGTCCAAGTAACATACGGTGAAACTTCTTCACTGCAAATGTGAGAGCGAGACCTTCTTTTTCTACCTGGCTGTAGTTCTGTTCTGTTCTTGTGAGTGTCCGGGATGCATGATGAACAGGTTTGATGGTGCCATATTCGAAACGGTGAGAAATACATGCTCCGATTCCAATGTTAGATGCGAACGTCCATACCCATTTGCTGTCTTTTTTCAGTAGCGCGTGCAACGGGCCACTTAATTTACTGATGCAGGGTATAAACTTGCCGTAATAGTTTATGGCCCCCAAGAAAGACCTCAACTGTGACTCATTTCGTGGTGGTGGCATCGAGACAATGGCGGCAGACTTATCTGGGTCCGGTTTGAGTCCCGTAGAGGTGATGACATGACCCAAATACTTGAGTGAGGTCTGGAAAAATGAACATTTTTCTATTTTTATATGAAACATACTCACGTAGTCTGGTAAGAACTGCCTTCAGTCTCTGAATGTGTTCTTCCACAGTTTTCCCGGATACCAGAAGATCATCAATAAACGCTGAGACTGCTTCAAGCTGACAAAGCATTGTATCCATGACTTGTTAGAAACTTCCTGGTGCTGCTTTGACACCAGGAGGAAGTCTGTTGAACTTGTACAGGCCTCTGTGGGTGTTGATTGTGAGGAACTGCTTGCTTTCTTCTTCTACTTCAACTTGAAGGTATGCGTCCCACAAGTCAATATGTGTGAAAAACTTGCCATCAGCGTGTTTCACGAAAATGTCTTCAGGAAGTGGAAGTGGATGTTGGTGGGGCTGAAAAGCATCATTCAAGCCTGTTGAGTAGTCGGGGTATATCCTTATATTGCCATTGGCTTTACGAACGGCAACTATGGGTGCCGCCCACTCCGAAAAATCTATCGGCGTTATAACACCCAATCGTTCCAGTCGGTCCAATTCTTCCTCGACTTGCTGAAGTGCTGCATACGTAACTGGTCGTTTCGCTCGGTGTATTGGTGTAGCATTCTCTCTCAGGTATAATTTTGGCCTGAATTTAGTGCAATGACCCAGGGCTTCGGTGAAAATGTCTGCAAATTCTTTCTTTATCTTCTGTATATGATCTTCTACAGAAATTGTTGATGTTAAACGGATTATTTTGCTTATGTTACTGAATGGCTGATCCCATAGACGAAATTCGTCTATCCAATTTATTCCAAAAAGATTTAAATTTGGAAGGTCAGCTACACGACAAGACAGTTGTGCTGTTTTATCACCCAGTTTAACATCTGCAATGAAAGAACCAAGCATGGTAATTATTTTACCCTGAGCATCAATTACCGATTCTGAGTTGTTGTCTAAAAAGAGCTTAGGGCTCCCCAACTGCTCCCAATTATTCTTCGATAGAATTGTGACGTCAGCTCCAGTGTCTAGTTGAAGATTGAGTGCTAATCCATTTATATGAACTTCTATAAATTTGCGATTTGCTTTTTTAAGTGTGTTGACTGCAACTACATTTGATTCTCGTTGTCTTTTGGTGGATTTGCCTTTGCGTCTTGATGATTGTTGATTGGTATTTGCTTTGGCAAAGCAAAAACAGTAACCCTCTTTGTGACCAGTACGCTTGCATGATGAGCATTGGTGGTTCTTGAATGAGCAGTCTGCAGCAAAATGCATACCACCACATCCCCAGCATGGTGTACGCGGCAATGTCTTGATAGATGTGGAACTGCCTGATGCAGGATGACTGATGGGTGGAACATTGTTGTTCTGCTGTTTCTTTCTGCCATAAGAAACTGCATTTGCTTTGAGTGGTGCAGTTTCGAGCAATTGAGAATCTTGCTTGAGTGTTGCAATTCTCTGACATTCCAATAGCAAGTTCGAAAGCGTAATTTTTGTTTCGTCTCCTGATTGCAGCAATGCAAGTAATCTTGTTCTGACATCTGAGTCACATGAAGCATGCAACCCTTTGACAAAAATTAAGCACTTAAATTGCTCACTTGTCAGCTTCTCAAGTTGAAATTGCTCACAGCTCTTATTGACTCTACTAGTATAAACTGTGTAGTCTTCACAACTGCTTTTTGTGATTTGTAAGCAGTGGAAGCGCGTGTTAAAGATCGACTCCGATTGTCCAAATATTTTGCTAAGTTTTTCGATTGTAGTACTAAAATCGAAACTAGCAGGTGTATTGGGTAAAATTAAATTTACATACCGGGAGTACTCTGATGACCCCAACTTTCTTAAAAGTAGTCGAACTTTAGCATCCTCTGTTAACGCTCTTGCATCTTCTTCAAACGTGGTCGCGAAACGTTCGAACCACTGTGCAAATGTGACTTCGTTCTCTTCATCGTAATGAAAATCTTGGATGTTTTTTGCTAGCACCTCCATCGTATATTCTGCGGTTGATTTTTCCTTCTTCATATTAAATATATTCTCCGAGAGGCGCTCCTAAGGGCAGATTGATTAATCATCATCACTTGGAAGAACGATATGAAATCTTGAGGAATCTGCGGCTGTGGTGGTGGCATTTGGAGGTTAGGTTGAAGTTGAATTTGTGGCGCTATTTGTTGTGGAGGTGGCTGCTGTCGCTGAAGACGTTGTTGCATAGGAGGCTGTTGCTGTAACTGCTGCTGTTGTTGTGGTGGAAGCTGGTTTGGAGGAGGCTGATGTGGCCGTTGATTTGAGTCTGGCATGATGGTTCTTAAATTTTATTCAACGAATCCTCGTCGCCACTGTTATGTTCTGTACTTGAATGAAGACAGTTAATAAGTCGTAGACTTAATTGAATATTTATTAAGAACATAAACTTAAATATAATATGAATGAATTTCTTGTAAATGATTATAATTGAATGAACTTGCTGGATGAGAATGCAAAATTGGAATGTGAATGTGATATTATCCCGCCAGAATATTATGTCACTTCAGAATGGCAATCTCCGTCCAGGGTTGGTACTTGAGGTTGCTGTCATTCATATTGTCAGGGATGTCGTACCTTTAGGGTGGTAACATAAACTAAGTGGTAACACTGGTCCTTTTATAAGTGGTTGTGTCGGTATTCAAGCTCCCCATTTTATATAATTTAAAGTGGTGTTTTGTCAAATATAATTTTTTTTAAGTGTTTAGATTCACTGAATAAGTGAACATATTTGTTTTTTAATACATTTTTTAAAGTAAATTAGAGTTAATAGTGATTAATTTGTAAAACTAAAAAATCCCTGGTAAGATAATTTGTTTATCTAGTCCAAAGTGTTCCTCTATTTTGAGTATTTTTTTTGTTTTCTTTCTTTTACTAAGCTTAATGCACGTACATACCTATATCTTAGTGTTTGTTTTTACCTCTTGTTATACCTACACAATTACATATTATTTCAACTCAAGCTTAAAGCTCTTTAAAGTTTACGAATAATTTAATTCTATTTAAATTCAAATAAATTTGTTCATTATTTATTTTTAAAATTTGTTAAAGTAATTCTTGTTTACGAAAAAATATAGGCCTTTTGGTTCAAGTGGTAAATGAATTGCAGTTGTGAGTTCAAGTCTTCTTGGTGCAGGTTCAAATCCCAACGAATGCATACATTTTTTTTTTCTTTTTCCAACTTTTTGTTTATTTCTTTTCATTTCATTAAATTTTTTTTATTTTTTTAAATAATATTACAATGGTTTGCTCTTCTAAAAATTGTCAAGAGGGCGTTAGTTCCACCCCCCTTTTTGCGTGTTTTGGACCCTGCGGTAATCTTTACCATGCTAAATGTATTGGATCAACCAATGCATTTATTGAAAACATATCAAGCTCTAAGTTTGCCTATTGGTACTGCACTGATTGCCGTAAGCTCTCACTTTCTCAACTTGCTTTTAAAATGTCTACTACTCTTTGCTTTTAATACTGCAGTCTCCAATCTAAGTTCGTTTTCAATCACCAACGAGATGGTGGATAGTTCTACTTCTACTGACGATTTGGTTTATGTATCCCAACCAAACATTGTAACAAATGCTAATGAGGATCTTTCTTCTCAATCTTGTTCAGGTGTGCGTATCGAGCGCGTATCCGGAGCAAAAAACAAAAACAACAAAAGATGCCGTGATAACTCATTACATGTCAAGAACTCTAGCCCACCTCCTAAACGTTCTAATATTACTAGCAATCTTAGTACTAATAGTATCTTAGAACTACCTGATCCCGTTCAAACCGATGTTCAAAATAATTTGCCAGTTCCTACAGTGTCTGTTAGGGTTGGTGAAACTCCAGCTCTGATTAATACAGACCCCAAACCTATCAAATCTGTTTGTAAGCCGAGATCTATTTTTATTTCTCGCTTGGACCCAAATACAATTCCTGATGATATCGTTTCCCACTTAGTATAGACTAATAGTATACCTTCTAATACATCCGTGAAGTGTTCAAAAATAAGTAAGCCCATTAGTTTCGTCTCATCCTTCAAAATTGTAACGAATCCTACATATTTTGATTCTATTTGCGATATCAACATCTGGCCCTCTGAAACTTTTGTAAAAGAATTCATTAGCAAAAATAAACATGTCAATTTATCTAAAACTTCACAGACAAAAAACTTAATCGGATCACGATCTTTTACCAAAACGTAAGAGGGCTTCGTAGCAAAACCGCTGACATTTTCAAGAGCTCCCAAACATTCCCACATGACATTTTTGTTTTGACAGAAACTTGGCTCAATTCAAGTTTCTTGAACACGGAACTTTTCTCTCAAGAGTTCTTAGTTTATAGAAAAGATCGTCATGTTGGGAATGCAAAAGAACTTGGAGGAGGAGTTCTGGTTGCGGTTCGTAATAATCTTGTTTCTTCATCAATTTCATTTCCTTTTCAACTCTCAATAGAAATAATCTGTGTTAAGCTATCTATTCAATCTAAATTTGTTTATATACTCAATGCATATATTCACCCGAAAAGTTCAGCCGCTATTTTTGATGAACTTTCTTTGGTGGTTGACTTTTTAACTGAATTGTCTTGCTCAAACAGCTATATATTAATTTTAGGAGATTTCAATTTACCACACATAGACTGGATTCCTTCTGAAGATGAATCTTTTCAAGAAGCCTCTTTGACTTCTTCGCAAACAGAGCTTCCTTTTCTGGATAAAATAAGTCCTACTGACTTACAGCAAATAAGCTGTATTAAAAACTTTAAAAATCGAATTCTCGATTTAGTATTTTCTTCTGAAGCTATTAGTACTCTTGTCCTAGAGTCTAGTTCTGCAATTACTAATATAGATAATTACCATCCACCCTTGGACGTTTTTCTTGACTTAAGCAATCATATTATTGAAAATAGCAATGCATATGATTGGTCGTATACCTTCGACTTCAGAAAAGCGAATTTCCAGTTGCTGTCTGAAAATTTTAGTAGATCTGGATTTAATAGCTTATTACGGTCCACTGATATTAACGAAGCAGTAACATCCTTTTATACACCCTCAACAACTGCGTTAATAATACTGTCCCTTTAAAAATTTCAAAAAATATGAATTTCTGCCACTCATGGTACACAAAAGAGCTGAAAACACTTTGAAATAAAAGATATAGAACATGGAAAATGTACTTAAAAACTCTTTCTCCACTGGATCACACCTCTTATGTTCTACTTTTTGAAGAATTTAAAATCCTTTCCCATACCCTTTATACAAACTATATAAATGAAACGAGTAGTTCATTGAAAGAGGACCCTAAGCCATTCTGGAAATTCGTCAATTCAAAGAAAAACTCCGACGGTTACCCGGCAAATTTTATGTATGAAAATATTCCAGTACAAAAAACAACGGATATATGCAATGCTTTCGCGAAAAATTTTCGTAACTGTTTTGTTGATATAGCCGTCGATGTTGATGAATTTTTCTTTAATAACATACATTCCTTTGCACAAACGAGTTGCAATAACATTCCTATCCAGCAGAAGACAATTTTAGACCTTCTTTCTTCTTTAAAAGAAGATTGCTCATCTGGCCCTGATGGCATTCCTCCAATAGTCTTAAAAAAGTCTACAAATATATTAGTTCAGCCTCTTCAATTCTTGTTCGAGCTTTCTATTAAATCAGGTGAATTTCCCTGCGTATGGAAAAAATCGTTTTTAACTCCAATTTTCAAAAAGGGCGATAAAACGGATATAACAAACTATAGACCTATTTCATAACTGTCTTGTATTCCAAAGCTCTTTGAACAAGTGGTTTGTGAGAGTGTTGCATTTTTCAGTAAAAAATTGATTTGTGAGCAACAGCATATGTTCGTGAGTAAAAGATCAACAGTTACAAACTTGCTTACCTTCTTGCATAAGTGTTCAAATGCTTTAGAAAAGGGAAATGAAGTTGACTGCATATACACAGACTTTTCTAAGGCATTTGATCAACTTAGTCACAAAATAATTTTATTTAAACTTAAAGCTTTTGGTTTCCCTCCTTTTTTTATAGCATGGATAAGGTCATTCCTTGAAAATAGACCCTACCAGGTGAAATTCAGAAACTGTCTTTCGGATCCTTTCATTGCTTACTCGGGCGTTCCCCAAGCAAGCCATCTTGGACAGTTTGTATTCATTCTCGCTATAAATGATGTTACATCATGTTTACGTTCAAGCTAGATACTTATATTTGCCGATGATATGAAAATTTTTAAGGTAATAACATCCCACCAAGATCATATGCTTCTACAGGCTGATATTGACAGATTTAGTGTTTGGTGCGAAAAAAACGGTCTTTCGCTAAACCCAGTAAAATGTCAGACAATTACCTTTTCTAGAAAAAGGGTTGTGAATGCTTTTGATTATAGCATCTCGAAGCAAAAATTATGTAGGGTCTCCATTTTTAAGGACTTGGGTGTCCACTTTAGCCCAAAATTAGAATTCTCTGAACATATTAATTACATTGTAAATAAAGCGAGCTCAATGCTTGGATTTATAAAACGTTGGCCAAAGGAATTTAACGATCCGTATGTTACTCTTTCTTTGTATAATTGCTATGTACGACCCCATCTTGAGTATGCTTCACAAATATGGTCTCCGTTTTATGATATTCATAAAAGTCGGATTGAAGCAATTTAACATAACTTCATTCGCTTTGCTCTGAAGGGTCTTCCTTGGACTGATCCATATAATCTCCCACCGTATGAACATCGGATCCAACTTCTTCAGTTGCAAACTTTATATCAAAGGCTTGTGATAAACGATTTAATTTTTTTCCATCAACTAATTAATGGCCATATTGATGCTCCAGTGTTATTGGCTTGTATCGGGATAAACTCTAGCGGAGGATCTCACCACCTGCGAAGATTTGAACTTTTACACATTGAATTTCATAGAACAAACTGTGGCGTACACGAGCCCTTAAGCCGTATGTGTAAACTTTTTAATTTAAACGATTTGACTGTTGACTTTAACTTAACTAAATCTGTATTAAAAACATTATTCCGGATCAGTGCTCCACTCTCTTGATTGTCATATGTGTGGTGAATGATTTTATATTAATTATTAATTATAATTTGTTTTTATGTATATTTTATATTTATTGTTTATTTTGTGCATGTGTTAGCTATTTATTATTTTATTTTATTTCATTTTACCAACCACTAACACATGCACTTATGATGAGCCTCTGATTGTAGGTTGAAGTTTGCTCTAAACTGACTACATCACAGAATCTGAAGTGAAAAAAAAAAAAAAAGTAAGAAAACAAAAACTCATTTCAGCAACAAGTTACTTATATGAAAGTCATTATTGTTATGTGATTCTATTATATTGGAGTGAATTATTTTATTTTATTTCAGCCACAAGTTACTTATATGAAAGTCATTGTTGTTATGTGATTCTATTATATTGGAGTGAATTATTTTATTTTATTTACACTTTTATTTCAGATTTAACTACAAATGCGACTGCAAAATATGTAAACCAAAATATGTCGCCAACAACTAATACCTATCAAATAAAATCTATTGACAATGTTACAATTATAAAACCACCAGTTCATCTTGGGTGAGTTTGTTCTGATTATTATTTGAACTTTTTTTTTCAATCTTATTCTAATTTAACTCAAGACTATTACTAAACATTTCATTTTACAATTTCTCAAACAAGTTTTTGCAAACATTTGTTTATATTAATTTTTGAATTTCTGTTATCGATTTCGGTACCTTGAAATAACTCCTCAATAAAGCAACCTTAAAATAAAAAAAGTAGGTTAGGTAAGGTTAAAGTGGCTGTCATTTACTCATTTACATTTACACTACATTTATTCTTGAGCATTGTTTTTCTCAACTTGTAACTTTATTTCAGTTGACTCAAAGTTGACAGTTTCAAATGTCGATTCTCATCTCTCAAGCTGATCAACTTCTAGCTTTCTCAACTTCCGAAAATAGTATAAGTTGAGAGAGCAAAATTGAGAGTTTTTTGTCAAATTCAAATTTGTAATACATTGGGCGCATTCACTAATCTAGTGACTACGTAGTCAACTCATTATGATTGGCTGACAAGTAGTTGTCTGCCCATTCAAAAAATATTCTCGGTGTATGTCGGTTTGAATAAAAATACTTTTTAAATAATATGTTCCGCGAAAAATTTTATTAAGAAAATCATCCATCATCTGCTTCTGGAAGCGAAGATGATGAAGAATTGTTGGCGATTAAAAGAAGACAATATAAATAAATTCAAAAATAAAGTTGAAACATTCGTATCTGTCAAAAATTTCACAAGAAAATTTTTAAAAACGGAAGTTGGCTAAATTTTAGATTTCAATACGCGAGTTAAGATTTAGAAAAGTGAAGAAAAAGAAATTTCAACTTGTCACTCAACTGTTAAGTTTGTGTCTTCTCTAGAGTTGATCAACTTGAGAGTTTGCGGCAAGTTGGCAAATAGTGAAGAAAATGGCTCTTAGACCACTAGAGGCCCATGGTAATACCACGAATTATATGAAAAAATTCTCTACTATTTAATCATTTTTGGAGCTTCTTCATTAGATCACTTGTTTCATTACAGGTCAATAAAATTTCATTTTTTACTGTTGCCCAAACTTTGATAAACGTTTCTGAAGGTTTTCGACGTGCTGACCTCGAATCCGAAGTCATAATATTTGAATTGGCTCTACTTTTTGAGATGTTCCAATTACAATTTATTTCGAATAGTCTTACACAATAAGATACAATATCTTTTAAAACAGTATAAGCTTAATTATTTATAATAGATGTAATGAAAAAAAGAACTGAAAATTAAAAATTAAAAAAAAGTGAACAAAAGAGATGCAACAGAGTCAGCTACAATTATTATATTCATTTGTTAATTTTATATAATAAGCTTTTAATAATGTTTAAATTTAAATTTTTTATAATTTGAATATATCATTAATACATACTAAAAAGCAGAAAAATAAAATTAAATGAAAATTGTTAAGGCAAACCAAAGAAAACAAAAAAAAACCTATCACCGTTAAAGGGTCTCCAAATACTCTTTAAGTTTTATCCTGAACAGGGTATTACAGCTTATCATCCCGATAGATCGGTAAAGAGAACGCGTTTGACGGATCTTATTATAAAGGTACGGTGGCTGCTGTGATTGCATTACATTATGGAGCAATGTTAACGTCCTTAACTTAAAAAGATTTTCGAGTGTTACGCCATACAATGATTTAGAGTACTGAGAAATATGGTCATATTTTCTTAACCCATAAACGTATCTTGCTATGCTATTGTTAGCTACATTAAGCTTTATTTGTGCTCATAATCACAATTGTTAAAAAGTTCGCTACCATAGCGCATGATTGGGATAAGTAGTGTTTTTGCTAATACCAGTCTTGTTTTTAATGGTGTGATTTTATAGTTAACCGTAAACTTTCCCTATCGTCAATCTGATGTGGTCATTCCAAGAGAGAGTTTTTGTAAAATTTATACCTAAGTTTTTAGTAGAATCGACAAACTCGATTTGCTTATTATCGAGGTATAATTTAGGATAATATGATGTATCAGCAGACTTTCTTGAAATGACCAAACATTTCGACTTAAGTGGGTTCAAACAAAGCTCGTTTATCCTGGACCAATTGTGAATCCTATCCAATTCCTCATTTACCTCAACAACTGCATTTTCAACAAGACCCAGAGAAAAGCTTTTCCGTATCTGAACATCATCTGCGTACATATCAACGTCGGAAATTCGCAAGCACATAGGTAGATCATTTATGTACATAGAGAACAAAAGTGGGCCCAATATTGAACCTTGTGGGACACCTCTGCTCAGTATAAGAAGTTCAGATACGAATCCACTAACTTCAACCGCCTGAGATCTGCAAAAAAGATATGACTGAACTAGTTTCGCTGAAGAAAAGGCGAAATTAAACTGATTTATTAACTTGTTAAACATGACATCGTGATTGACTGTGTCGAAAGCCTTAGAGAAATCCAGAAGAATGAGAAAAGTTATTTTGTCACAGTCAACAGCTTGTCTAATGTTTTCAACAACATTGATAAGAGCTGTGGTACAGCTATGCTTGGGTCGAAATCCTGATTGCTTAATACATAAGAGCTTGTGAATGTTCAAATATTTCTGTATCTGGGTATTCATTAAATTTTCCACGACTTTTGAAAGAAATGGAAGAATGGCAATCGGTCTAAACTCGTTTTGATTTTTAGGAATAGGTACAATTTTAGCTTTTTTCCAAATAGAGGGAAACTCACTTGACATAAAAATCGTGTTAAAAAGATGGGTTATGTATCTTAAAACGTATGGTAGTATAGCTTTCACAAAAACCGGATGAACTTCATCAAGTCCAACTGAGGTTGATTTTATAGATAAGCAGCTCTCTAAAACATCGGTTTCATCAACCGGTGAAAAGCTAAAACTTGGCGAGGAAAATGAGTTGTTCTCGGTTGGGCTAGTAATTGTTTTAACGAAGATTTCTGGACATGGATAAGAAGTAAATTGTCTGTTGAGTTCATTGCAGTCAATGTTATCAGTTATAATATTTTTTTGTTTTCCGATACCAATATCCCGAAGATTTTTCCAGAGATTATGTCTAGCTTGAGAGGGGTCCAGTCGAGGGGCAAAGAAGCGTCTCTTTGATTCACGAATTTCAGTTGTTACCTTATTCCTTAGCCTTTTAAAATCATTAAACAGCACATCCAGTCGAAAGCGCCTCCAGCATTTGTACGCTAGGTCACGGGCTCGGATTAAATTCCTTATATTACTATTAAACCAAGGAACTTTTTTCGATGTGAATGTTTTTGTAACAAGTGGAATGTGTAAATCAAAGAGACCTTGTATGTTACCTTGGATAAAATCCACTTGGTCATCAACAGATGACATTTCATAGACCCGAAACCATTCAATTCGCTTTAAATCATCTTCCAACTGATTCATATTAATACGTTTAAAGTCACGGTAACTTATAGACCTATTTTAAGTCAACGGCTTACATTGAAATGTCAGACAGATCAGATCGTGACGAGAGAAACCAGGTGCTGAAATTTGATCAAAATGGAGAGCTTTGTGCAAATGACTGACGAAGAATAAATCAAGTAATGTACTAATATGATCGGTATGAGTGGGTGAAGATGTGTTTACTGGGAAAAGATTTAACGTTTTTTGAAAATGATAAGTCCTTAAGTATATTACTGTTAAAGTCACCAAAAACAATAACGAAGGGCGAAACAAAAGATAGTTCATCTAAAACTCTAATAAGTAGTGAAGTGTCGATGTTTCGATTCGGCCTATATACTGACCCTAGCAAAATTTTGTTTTGTTTACACATTATTTCTACAAAAACGTAGTAAATCTCACACCCAAGTGGGGCTCTACGTATTAGTTTACAATTAAGTTTGTCGCGAACGTAAACAGCTACCCCTCCACCAACTCTCCTAAACCTATCACACCGAAAGGGTTTATGAAAGCCGCTCAGGGAACACATGTCATCGCTTTGGTTACTTGATAGCCAAGTCTCTGAAACGCACATCACATTGATTTTGATTTTCGTCTATTACTGTTTCAAACTCGTTTTGTTTCAACTCCAAGAATGATAATCGCTTGTTTACTCCATCAAGTGCGGATTTTAAAAGCCCTACTTCAGTGTCAATTTTTGCATGATTCTTTTTTCGCTATCGGTAATTTGTAATGCAATTTTTTCGAGTTTTTCTATGATTGTGCTTTCATCATAAGAATCTATTTTGATAAAGTCGGTCACCGTTGGTGATGATTGAGGCTGCTCCACTTGTATTCCTGGATGTATAAGTGGCTGAGTGCGTGTTAGTAGTGAGATTTTTTGCGGTTGTTCTGACGTGGGATATGAAGATTCCGCTAACTGGTGTCTGTTTCGTTTTGAAGACATCAATTCTCTTAATTTTTTTGTAAAGGTATGTAACTTAGGGGAAATTGCATTCAGCAAAGTGATACACGTTTTTGCAATGAGAATGGCGGCATAGATGAAAGTTCTATATATATTTTTTTTTTTAATTTTTTAAATTTGTTTTTTACTAAAAACTTAGCACAATTTGCATAAACAAGGTTTATAGAGCTTATAACAGGTATCACACAATTGATAGTTAGAGTTTAAGTCCTTGGCGTGAAATTTAAAACCGCTTAAAACCAACCCAAAACTGCCACTCTGCAAGACACGTCCGTTTAGTAACACATCTAAACCGAAAAAACGAACAAAAACCTTGTTGACCGGTGTTAAAGAAATAATATGATAAACTTTGCGCCTGAAAGAGAGAGCAAGGCATGTTCAATGTTCAAAGAAGGTGTGACATTTTTTCTTCTTCTTCCTCTTTTTCTCTTTTTTTTTCCTTTCTGAGAAGTCTGCGGTCCTCTCTTCTGTTTTACTTCTTCTGTCTAGCTCAGCGGTTTTGGTTCTTGCCCACTAATGTTCCACTTCTAAATAAAAAAACATAGCAAGACGGTTTAAATTGACAAATGATCATTCAACGTGGTCGACTCAGAAATTAAGGAACATAATGTAAACTCACGGATTCAAAATTGTTTTGCTTAGTATAAAAATCCAGAGACCGATATTTTATATTCGCAGTAAAAACTTGTTTGACAAAATTGTATTAAAAAAAAAAATAAAAAAAAAACTTTTTAAAAACAAAAAGAGAGTTAATTAATTGATTTAAAATCTATTAAAAGTTTCTTAGTTTCGTTCCTTGTTGATGCTCGTGGTGGATCAATGCGTGGGTGCCGTCATAGTGGTGTGCGAGTTATTGTACCACCAAAATCATGTGCCCAACCAACAAGAATTACATGTCGGTATGTAAAGCCACAACGCGTAGCAAATCCACCACCCCTCATGGAAGGTGAAGCTTTAGTTAGTCGTGTCATGGAGCTATCACCAGTAGAAGCAAAATTCTTAGGGTTTGTATTTATAATATAGTAACAGTCTTTAAACAAATAAACTTACAATAATAATCCCAAATTTAAGCTCTGTTATACTGGAAGTACCACATTTTGGCTCCTTGCGTGACAAAGAACGAGAAATTATTATACTTCGATCTGACAACGGCGAAACCTGGCGTGAACACACACTATACGATAGCGAGGAAGCCGTTCGCGACGTCCTCAATGAGACATTCGAATCGAACGAACTCAGCCACTTGGAGGACCTACACACGTCTCGCATTGTACGCATTGTTACACGCAACTTTCCACATTTCTTTGCGGTTGTGTCGCGCATTCGGCAGGAAGTGCATGCAATCGGACCCGACGGTGGCACAGTGTCATCAACGGCTGTGCCTCAAGTGCAGGCAATATTCCCGCCTAATGCGCTCACAAAAAAAATACGTGTCGGCCTGCAGGCTCAGCCAGTCGATTTGAATGGCTGCTGCAAATTACTCGGTCAAGGTGTTGCTGTCTCGCCAGTAGTCACCGTTGAGCCGCGTCGTCGAAAATTCCATAAGGCTATAACACTAAGTATTCCGGCACCAAAAGCCTATACCCAAGGCATGGTTAATCAATACTCAGGCAATGCACCTACTTTACGTTTGCTATGCTCCATTACCGGTGGTCAAAATCGCGCTGTTTGGGAGGATGTTACTGGTTCAACTCCATTGGCGTTTGTAAAGGACAGTGTATCATTTACCACAACAGTTTCGGCACGTTTTTGGTTAATGGACTGTCGAAATGTATCCGAAGCCAGCCGCATGGCAACAGAACTCTATTCGTATATGGCGCAGGTTCCATTCATGGTCAAATTTGTGGTATTCGCTAAACGAATAAGCAGTACGGAAGCAAAATTAAGTGTTTTCTGCATGACGGATGACAAAGAGGATAAAACACTTGAACATCAAGAATATTTTACTGAAGTAGCAAAGAGTCGTGATGTCGAGATTCCCGAAGATCAAGATATCTATCTTGAATTTGCTGGAAATTTGTTGCCAGTATTAAAATCGGGCGAACAGTTAAACATGAAGTTCCATGCATTCCGTGAAAATCGACTTTCGTTCCTTGTGCGTGTCAAAGATCAAGAAGATCCATTTGGCCGTATCAGTTTTATGAGCGATCCGAAAATAAGCAAAGGCGAGGCCCCACAAACACCAATTTGCACTTTAAATGTTTCCCTTACAGAACATGAAATTATAACGGACAACCATAATGGCTCGCAAAAGAGTCTTGATCATAGTCTTAATTATCGAGATATGCTTAACTTTGGATATCGTCAAGCTGATGAGATTCATAAAGCCGATATTCGCTTGTCAGATATCTGCAATCTGCTAGAAGACGATTGGGTTAGTTTGGCTAAAGAACTACAAGTTCCAGATAATGATATCGAATTAATCAAGTCCGAATACACTGGCAAACAAGCTTCAAAACAAGCTATGGTTATGCTTAGGCTATGGTTGCGGCAAGCCGGCAACAATGCTAATGGAAATACTCTCGAACAAGCCCTTCACAAAATCAATCGCAGTGATATTGTTGAAAAGTGCATATTCAATCTCGAACTCGTGACTGATTATATGGAAAAGGCAGTTGCGAAAATGCAACTCGATCAATCTGGCTTCGATTCGTTAAATGACGAATTATTGGCTACAGCATCATGTGATACATCGCTTGTCCATCGAGATGACGAACAAATGGCAGCAGCTTTGCCACTTCCCGCATCCACAGAATCACTTCAAATCGAAGAAAAATCCATAGTGGATGTTGGGCAAAAATTCGAAGAGAAATCCGACAAAGATGCTGAGTGTAATGAAAAACATAATCAGAGTAGTAATCATATTCAAGGTGAGTGAGTTTCTTTTTATTTTTCTTTCTCCCGACAGACATGATTAAAAAAAAAAAGATAATGTATCGATGCATTAGTTTGCGGCAGAGTTGTTTAGATATTTTTTTCTAAACAAACTATCTTAAAACCAACCCAGACAAATCATAAACTTGTGTGATTACTTAAAAATTTTCATTACAATTTCAATATATTTTTTTTATTATCTTTTCTGTCCGATTGATCATCCCTAAGGAAAGCACGATTTTTTATTTTTGTTTACGAAGCCTATTTTCTCGAAGGAATCTTTCAGAAAACCTGAAAGATTTATTTAAATCGATTTTAATTTTATAAGCGACCGATTTTTTGCCATACAAGTACAAGTTTGACCACATCATGTGTTATCGGTTCAAAAGGCCAGGGGGTCATTCCGTATTTTTCAAAACGATAATTGTCGAAACGATAGTCGTGAACGTGATCGTCGCAGATTTACTCTCCGTAACTCTATCACTATCGTCTCGGTTTTTGAGAGCGAAACGTTCTCTCAAACTGTGGTTGAAATGTCATCTGGCTATCAAAAATGACAATATGCATTGCTTTGTTTTGTGTCTGTGGCTGAACATTAAAAATATTACGAAATATAAGTAAATTAAAATAAATATTTTTGTGATTGTGTACGCATTGAAATTGTTTGTAATTTTAATCGAATTTACATTTTCACTTCTTAAAATAATAAAATAAATGTGCACACAGTTTTGATTATTTTATCAAATTCAGACACCAATCAAGTGCTAAATTACAATGAGTTACTTTTATTCAATAAACAATCCTTAAACAAATTCTGTTTCATCTTTTTGAGGACATTTTACTTCAAAATACATGCCAGACGACACCTATTTAGCTATCGTGCAAATACAACCATTTTGACGATGGCGCTGTGGTGATAATCGAGTTGCGGAGAGAAAATTTTTAATCGTCGAAACGATATCGTTAAGACGATAGTGATTTTGAGACTTACGGAAATCAAAACCATCGTCCAGACGATATTATTTGGCGATAATCGAATTACGGAATGACCCCCCAGAACTTTAATGTGTCATGTTAGGGTTCGCCAGGTTTAATGACCATTATAACTCCAGCGACTATCCATTGGCTCAACCTTAGAGTGGCACTCAATATACAGGGTGTCCCAAAAGTCAACATCGAAACGATAACGGGTGATAGGGTAGGTGGTGACAGTTATCAAAAAAATAATTAAAAAATCGTAGCCACGTATTTTGTGAGTTATGGGCATTCAAAACAAAATCTAAAAAATGGTCCCTGTAACGGTCTTTCAATAGCCGTGTTAACAAATCTTAATATTTTCTCAATTTTGTATTATTTTGGAACCTTGAATAACCCTACTAACAACTGCATTCAAAATTCAAACACCGGCACCAGTTTTAAAGGAATTATCACTTTTTCGACCAACTAAGAACTCGATAATTTTTCATGACCTTAATTCAATTTGTGTTTCTTAGTTTTTGAGGAAATTGTTTGGTTCCAATCTCAAACAAAATATTTTTACTATATTTTCGTTCCTCTTGAAAAAACGTCCTTTCACTCTTTCTTTTGTCTCTTTAAATCCCATCCCATTAGATGTAACATTTTTACCACGTTTCGCAAATGGGATCATGACGTTATCTCGAATTACAAAAATTTCGAATGCAAAAAATCTCGAAAAAACTAATTTTTAATCTAGAATGTAAAAATCTCGAATGTACAAAAACCATATCTCGAAAAAAAAATGAGTTCGAGATTTTTTTGTACCTATTTAAAGAGTTTAAATTCAAATAAAATGCTTTGCATTTTCGGTTTATTAAACAATTTTGTCTATGGGCAAAACAAGAACAAAAGTATTAGAAGTATTGCTTACTTACATATTGTACAACATCTGAGGCTAAATAGATGCTTCAATCTTTGCTTTCAGGAGTATTTGAGAAAGTAGACACACGTTGCCTTTCATTTTGATTTCATATATTCACATTTTTTATGTTAAGATTTATAAAAATCCTTTATTAGCTGTTATCAATTTCAGTAACTTTCATTATAATTATTTATATATCTATTCTTCTTATATCAAACAGAGCATACAAATCTCTTATAGGCTACGAAAATTCTAGCACTACATATACATATTTACATTTAAACACCAATATTTTAAATAGATAACAATTTTTTTTAAACAATCTCTACTTAAAAACATATTAAATTCATGAATGTTAGAAACGGAGTTTGCCTACCTTAAACAGCGCGTTAATGGCTCATTATTTCCATAACTAACTCTGTGGAAAGGGACAAAGAAAATACACAAAGAGCGAAAATCTCGCTCAGGTACATTAAAAGTGATTTAATAATTTAATATTTGTACTCATGTTGACATGAGACCATCCCGAACAACACTAAAACGTACCTGCTTGTACAATTGCATGGGAAGTATACTAGTTAATAACCTAGGATTATTATATGATATTAATTTTTGATACAATGATGTACTAGCAATAACCTAGGATAGATCTACGAATTTTTGAGACAACGGTTACAATTTGCGCGCGAGTTAAGTTTTTACACTTTTTTTCTTTTTTTTGATTACTCGACCGATCAAGCTTCTTCGTAAGCCAGGTTAATTCAAACACTTTACTTTCCGCTGGTCAGTCTAATAATCCTTTTTATTTTTATTTATTCATTTAGCTTACTTACTATTTTATGTTCATTCAGCAGTTTTGATGGGAAAGGAAATGATATGTAATTTAATTCTTTTGCGTTCCCATTATTAAATTTATTTAAAATCTGCTTGATTTACTTGGTAATGACATGGCGATGTCGATGTCATTATGAGTCAATGAATTGGTGGTGTCATTGACCACATTCATAACACCTTCACCGCCGGACTTTGAATTCTCCTGAATTCTTTTATTTAAATCAATATTTACAATTTTTACATTTGCATTATTTCTTTTAAACCATAAGATTAAAATGATCACAAATATTTCAGCAATTAATATAATAGTTAAATTTAAAGCATAAGATACATTTTTATGGAATTTCAATTCTTGGATTTCCTTAATGTTTTCAAAATGTTTTATCATAATATTTTCAAAATTTACAGCTTTCGGTATTGTCTTATTGAAATTATTACTTGGATAAAAATATTTAGCTTGAACTTTTGTTACTTGATTGTTAAATTGTTCTTGGCAAATTTCTATGCTGCAGTTATAAAAATTTATCAAATTTGCTTAATATTATAGTTCGATCATCACAATTTTGAAATAATTTTTCTAAAACTGCATTCATAATTACTACTGTATCGTCATCGATATTTTTTATAAATGTTTTATTATTAAATTTAAGTTTACATTCGTTTTTCAAAACACAATTTTTACTTACTTTTAGTTCTTTCGACAATTTGTTTTCTTGGAATTCAAGGTTTTTGTTTTTAATTGTTACAAAATATGTTTCTTTTTCATCAATCTCAAAGAATTCTGAATTTGGTAGAGGAAAAATTAGCTTAAGATCTACTTTAATATAATCCTTAGTAATTTTAATTGCTATAACTAATGATTGGTTCACATATTTTAATACACCAATTTTTACTAATTTTAACCTATAAAAGTCAATATCGTACATTTTAATTTCCTCTGACGTTAAAATACTTGGATGAAAGACATAATTTTTAGCGGAAGCTATACTATCCTGAATTTGGTCTATTTTATTCTGCAAATATCTCAACTTAAGCATTTGATCTAAGTACAGTGATTGTTTTCTTATGTCGTTATTTAGGTCTGAAATTGAATTTAAGAACTTTGTTGTCTTATTTCTGTCTTGTTCTATTGCTTTTCTGAGAATATTAAAAGTATCGTCAAAATGCTTATTTATTGAAATTTGTTTATTCGAATTAAAAATAGCATTATGACTATTCTCTTCATTCGTTTTCAAGCGCTCTAAAATTTCTTGCCTATCATTGTCATCCATAGTACCAAAAAGCCATTTGTTTGCAGTACCTACTAAGTTGATTAGGCCTCTTTTCTGTCTAGTTTCTTTTGGAGCTATTGACCTGATTTTGGCTCTAATATCGTATACTACTGTTTTTAACAATTCCTTATTATTTATGTCAAAGTTCTTAATATTAGTTTCGATTTGGGAAAGTAGATTTTCCATGTCGTTTACATTTACTAAGTGAAGGATGGTTGTGGTCTGGTTGACGATTTCAACTTCTTTGACTTTGATTTTAGTGTATCCTATCTCTTCATGAATGGGAGTTACCTGTAGTAGCCCCTGTACTGCTGGTATTACTATTAACAAGATTATCACGTTGATTAACATCTGTAATTTTGAGAGGTCTTTTAATATTTGAAACATGTACATTCTTCAAAAGATTTAATCTATAATAAGGCTCATCTTTATGTCTTAGTCTCTTATAATTCCTAATATGACCTATATCTCTATTTTCATTGTAATTTTCTCTATTTAAATTTCTTTTGTTAATTATATTTTCCTTTGTCTTTTCTATTCTTGCTCCTAAATTTTGACTATCTTCTTCATCTTTTGGCTGTCTAGGTGAACATTTTATTGTGGAGTGATAACGATCGTTATAATTTCCTATAGCCATCTGAATCTTCATTTCAATTGAGAGCTCACTTCCCTCTTTTCCCGTTATTATTTCTAATAAAGTTGAGTGAAGCCGCTCTATATCTGCATTCCCCGTATGGTTATTTGGTTTTTTAAGATGAACTTCAACGCCTTCGGCATTTAAAAATTCAATTAGTTGTTCTGCTCTAAATTCATTGTCCATTATAATTTTTTTTGGTTTACCAAATTTAGCAAACTGCTCAATTATTAAAGTCTTTTTCGCTCTCCAGTTACGGTCGGTAATCTGATAAGCTGCTGCAAATTTAGTTAGTTTGTCTATTGTAGTTACAAAAGCATGTTTTTTAAAGTGAAATATGTCAATATGAATCACTTAATTTTTTTCTAATGGGGTTTCTGTGATTTGAAATTTTGCTTTAATCGGTTTCCTATCATATTTTTTTCTCTACATTTACTACAATTACTTATTATAAGATGAATATGATCTCTCAACTTAGGAAAATATATTTTATCTTTAAGGCTATTATAACATTCATTCATTCCACTATGCATTGACTCTTTAGTATGATAAAGTGACAATTGCTTGTGTAATTCTGCCTCTGTCTTGATTTCTTGAGCTCTTTTTGAACATCGTATGAATTTTATATTGTTGTCTGATGAAAATATTGAAATCAGTATTAGTTGTATTTTGTTGTAATCTGAGTCATTTACTTCAGAGTAAATTCCAATGTAACCCATTTCCACCTCGGAGGCTACATCAACCAGCAAAACTGTCGCATCTGGGGCTCGGAAAACCCAAGAGTTATTGTTGAAAAGCCTCTCCATCCTCAACGCGTGACTGTTTGGTGCGGTTTATGGTCCCGCGGGGTCATTGGACCTTACTTTTTCGAAAATGAGGCTGGAGCAACAGTTACGGTCAATGGATTGCGCTATCGAGAGATGATTAATGATTTTTTATGGCCTGAATTGGATGGTATTGATCTGGACAACGTTTACTTTCAACAAGACGGCGCTACGTGCCACAAAAGCAATGAAACCATCGATCTTTTACGGGAAAAGTTTCCGGACCGTGTTATCTCTCGAAGAGGTGATCACAATTGGCCACCGAGATCTTGTGATTTAACACCTTGCGACTTTTTCCTTTGGGGCCACGTGAAAGATAAGGGGTACGCCAACAGCCCAGCGTCGATTCAAGACCTCAAAGATGAAATTCGTGAGGCTATCGAGGACATAGGGCAGCCACTTTGCGATTTGGTTATGGAAAATTTCATGAAAAGGATATGGTCCTGTAAGCGTGGTCTTGGCGGCCATTAGGCTGATGTTGTGTTCCATTATTAACGGCATACCTTCCTCTTTATAATGAAATAAACATCCGATCATTTATCTCCAAAAATGCCATTTTTCTTTGAATATCAAAATAACACCTCTTATTTTACCTCCTAAACATATCTTTTATAAAATTCTCGCTTTCTAATGGGTTTAATTCTATAACTGTTCTTTTATAAAGTGTCTGAACCTCATGTTCTGGACTGTATGTTAGTAAAATCTGTGTTTTGTATTTATTGATAATTTCAACTTTTATACCAATATATATACAATATATATATATATATATATACCAATATATATACTAAATGGTTGGTCATAGTCTGGATATCTTAAAATTGGGTGTGATAAAATCAAACTTTTCAGATTTTCAAAAGCTGCTATATACTGTGGATCATTCACATTTATCTTGTTACCTTTTTTCAAATATTTTATCATAGGATAAGCAATCTTCGAATAATCCTTGATAAACTTTCTATAAAATCCTGTTGTTCCTAAAAATCCTTTTAACTGTTTTTCAGTCTTCGGTATTTCAATATCCTGAATAACTTTTATCTTATCTGGGTTCGGCAACATCCCATCTTTAGTTAAAACGTGACCTAGAAATTCTGTGTCTTTCTTGAGGAAACTACATTTATCTGCTTGGATTTTTAAGTTATGTCTTTGTAACCTAGTAAAAATCTTTCTCAGCGATAATATATGTTCATCTAAAGAAGTTGAAAAAATCAAAATATCATCGATATAAACCACACAAATTGTATTAATATATTCGCGGAGAATCTCATTTAACATCCGCTGGAATGTGGCTGAAGCATTCTTCAAACCAAAAGGCATCCTTACAAATTCGTAAAGACCACCAGGGGTAACAAATGCTGTTTTCTCTATATCTTTTTCAGCTACCACAATCTGGTGATACCCTTTTGCTAAGTCTATAGTGCTAAAATATTGTGCTTTTCCTAATTTGTCAAGTATACTTTCAATATTTGGTGTTGGGTACTTATCATCTATAGTGAACTGATTTAACCTTCTATAATCGACAACAATTCTAAACTTCTGTATACCAGACTGGTCTTTTTCTTGGGAACTACTATAATCGGTGAGCTGTACCTACTGTTGCTTTTTCTTATAATCCCATTTTTTTCCATTTCATCCATTTGCAACCGAACACTGTCTATTATTATTGTCTTTCAAAATGTGGCTGATTTTTAGCTCACAATTATATTTTGTTAAAAAAGACAAAGACAATCATGACTCCAGAAGAAATCGAAACACAACAGCAAAGAATGCAGCAATGCATTACTATGCTAACGCAGCTGGTAGTACAAACCACTAGGGCAGCAACGAGCATGCAGAAAGAATTGGATTTTATTCCAATTTTCAAGGGAGAACCAGGGACGCTACCTTCGTTCATCGTCATTGTAAACAAAAAGATGAACGATTATAAAAAGGAGGACGAGAAGAAATCAGCGTTCGACATAATTTATAACTAGAAGATTTCTGGCGCTGCGAAAAATCTGTTGAGAGTTAATCCACCCCAAAATTGGTGCGAATGGGAAGAAAGGCTGAGGACCCACTTCAGACCGAGGAAGGAACAGCTGACTATCACAAACGACATAATGAATCTTAAAGTAAGTTCAGTTTTAAATTTAAGTAATAAAATAAGCAAATTCGTTGAAGACATTGCAGAATATGCTGCATTTAGTAAGGAAGGCAGTGTAATGGCAGATATTTTTAGCGGGATAGCCATTCAAAGAGTTAAAACTTTAGTGTCGGGAGCTCTAGCTTTTTGTATAATGGACAAGACAAACTTGACGGACGTTAGGAACACAATAGACAGTTTTATAGGTCAAGACAATTCAAATTTGAAAAATTCGACAGAACCTTAAGAAAGGTTGGACGAGATAACAGTCCTAGGGAATACTATAGAAATAGTCATAGGAATACTCGTTTGCAAACTACGAAGCAACAATCATATAATCCAGGCAGTAGAAATTCAGACTACAATTCGGGACCAAGTACTAGTCAAAATTATAGGGCTAATGTATGGAAACCGAGGTTAAAAAACTTTAGACAGCAGAATACCAATTCACAACAATTGAGAACTGCAACAAGTAGTTAAAGCAAAAAAATAAAGAGTCGGATCATATGTCTGTTGACGCGATGAGCGACGAGGTTAATTCTGTAAATGATTCATTTTTGTATAAATTAGCCTCGGAAAATAAAATAATGCTTACCTTGACAATACAAAAACAGAAATACGTAGCTTTGTTAGACACCGGATCTACGATAAGCTTATTGAATGAAAACAACTGTCAAGAATTAGAGTTTAAGATACTGAGTCAGGAACCAGGAAAAATAAAAACGATACAAGGTGTAGTAGATAAACCCAATAGAGTGGTAGCAACGGTATGTCCGGATGAAGTTAAATATCCGGTAAATGCTAGAATGAAGTGGATTGCTTTAGGAATGGATAAATCGTTTAATTTTATTTTAGGTATGGATTGGATAAACAAAAATGTTAAGGAAATTAACGTAGAAAAAGAAGAAGTGATCATGAATGATGGGGTGAGCCTTCCATTCTTGACAAAGACTTTAGAAGAAGTAAATGTACTTGAAGTAAGCGAAGTGCAAGATATACCATTAGATCATTTAAATGAAATGGAACGAAGAGGTATAGAACCTATAATTAGAGAATTTAATAGTCTATTGTATCGGGAAGGAGATATTTTAACTAATACGGATACTATTGTTCATGAAATACGAACAACAACAGACGAACAAATTATTTCAAAGTTATATCGTTATCCAAAAATACATGAGGCGAAAGCAAATGGATGAAATGGAAAAGAATGGGATTATAAGAAAAAGCAAAAGTAGGTACAGCTCACCGATTATAGTAGTTCCCAAGAAAAAAGACCAGTCTGGTATAGAGAAGTTTAGAATTGTTGATAATAGATGATAAGTACACAAGTATACTTGATACATTAGGAAAAGCACAATATTTTAGCACTATAGACTTAGCAAAAGGGTATCACCAGATTATGGTAGCTGAAAAAGAAGAGAAAACAGCATTTGTTACCCCTGGTGGTCTTTACGAATTTGTAAGGATGCCTTTTGGTTTGAAGAATGCTTCAGCCACATTCCAGAGAATGTTAAATGAGATTCTCCGCGAATATATTAATACAATTTGTGTGGTTTATATCGATGATATTTTGATTTTTTCAACTTCTTTAGAAGAACATATATTATCGCTGAGAAAGATTTTTACTAGGTTACAAAGACATAACTTAAAAATCCAAGCAGATAAATGTAGTTTCCTCAAGAAAGACACAAAATTTCTAGGTCACGTTTTAACTAAAGATGGGATGTTGCCCAACCCAGATAAGATAAAAGTTATTCAGGATATTAAAATACCGAAGACTGAAAAGCAGTTAAATGGATTTTTAGGAACAACAGGATTTTATAGAAAGTTTATCAAGGATTATTCGAAGATTGCTTATCCTATGATAAAATATTTGAAAAAAGGTAACAAGATAAATGTGAATGATCCGCAGTATATAGCAGCTCTTGAAAATCTGAAAAGTTTGACTTTATCACACCCAATTTTAAGATATCCAGACTATGACCAACCATTTGTTGTAACAACAGATGCCAGTGATTATGCTATAGGAATAGTGCTGTCACAGCAAGGTCATCCAGTGTGTTTTATTTCAAGAACGCTCAATAAACACGAACAAAACTATAGCACCACAGATAAAGAGTTTTTAGCGATTGTTTACTCAGTCAGCTATTTTAGACCTTATTTGTATGGAAAGAAATTTAAAATTGTTACAGACCATGCACCGATCAAATATTTGAATAGTTAATACAAGGGGAAAGAGTTCTTCCAACGACACCAAAGGTGGATACTAAGACTTCAAGAATTTAACTATAAAATTGAATATTTACAAGGTAGTGAGAACAAAGTTGCAGATTACCTAAGTAGATTAGAAAACTCTCAAAAGATAAATGAAAATAATGATGAAGAGTCAAATTTAGAAATTTCTGATGGTGAAACTCAACATTCAGTTGTTGAGCAAAAATTAGATCACATTTGTATAAATGATGAAATTGTCAATAAATACAAAACACAGATTTTACAAACATACAGTCCAGAACATGAGGTTAGACACTTCATAAAAGAACAGTTATAGAATTAAACCCATTAGAAAGCGAGAATTTTATAAAAGATATGTTAAGGAGATATATATGACTCAGATTACAACAAAATACAACTAATACTGATCACAATGTTTTCATCAGACCACGATATAAAATTCATACGATGTTCAAAAAGAGCTCAAGAAATCAAGACAGAGGCAGAATTATACAAGCAATTGTCACTTTATCATACTAAAGAGTCAATGCATAGTAGAATGAATGTTATAATAGCCTTAAAGATAAAATATATTTTCCTAAGTTGAGAGATCATATTCATCTTATAATAAGTAATTGTAGTAAATGTAGAGAAAAAAATATGATATGAAACCGATTAAAGCAAAATTTCAAATCACAGAAACCCCATTAGAAAAAAAATAAGTGATTCATATTGACATATTTCACTTTAAAAAAAATGTTTTTGTAACTACAATAGACAAACTATCTAAATTTGCAGCAGCTTATCAGATTACCGACCGTAACTGGAGAGCGAAAAAGACTTTAATAATTGAGCAGTTTGCTAAATTTGGTAAACCAAAAAAAATTATAATGGACAATGAATTTAGAGCAGAACAACTAATTGAATTTTTAAATGCCGAAGGCGTTGAAGTTCATCTTACAAAACCAAATAACCATACGGGGAATGAAGATATAGAGCGGCTTCACTCAACTTTATTAGAAATAATAACGGGAATAGAGGGAAGTGAGCTCTCAATTGAAATGAAGATTCAGATGGCTATAGGAAACTATAACGATCGTTATCACTCCACAATAAAATGTTCACCTAGACAGGCAAAAGATGAAGAAGGTAGTCAAAATTTAGGAGCAAGAATAGAAAAGACAAAGGAAAATATAATTAACAAAAGAAATTTAAATAGAGAAAATTACAATGAAAATAGAGATATAGGTCATTAAGGAATTATAAGAGACATAAAGATGAACCTTATTATAGATTAAATCCTTTGAAGAATGTACATGTTTCAAATATTAAAAGACCTTTCAAAATTACAGATGTTGATCAACGTGATAATCTTGTTAATAGTAATACCAGCAGTACAGGGGCTACTACAGGTAACTCCCATTCATGAAGAGATAGGATACACTACAATCAAGGTCAAAGAAGTTGAAATTGTCAACCAGACCACAACCATCCTTCACTTAGTAAATGTAAACGACATGGAAAATCTACTTTTCCAAATCGAAACTAATATTAAGAATTTTGACATAAATAATAAGGAATTGTTAAAAACAGTAGTATACGATATTAGAGCCAAAATCAGGTCAATAGCTCCAAAAAAAACTAGACAGAAAAGAGGCCTAATCAACTTAGTAGGCACTGCAAACAAATGGCTTTTTGGTACTATGGATGACAATGATAGGCAAGAAATTTTAGAGCGCTTGAAAACGAATGAAGAGAATAGTCATAATGCTTTTTTAATTCGAACAAACAAATTTCAATAAATAAGCATTTTGACGATACTTTTAATATTCTCAGAAAAGTGATATGTTCTAAGCAGAGACCAAGAAAACACGACACGTCTTGAGGGATAGAGATTTATTCAAAGAGTGAGTCGCATACAAATACAAATACAAATATATAACATTACTTCCCCTTTAATAGAATGAGAAACATAATTAATTTTTCATAATTCAAAAATAAAATGTAAGTAAAAATAACAATGAAATTAATACTAATATTATAATTTTTAAATTCAATAATAAGTCAACCTATTTGGTGGACAACGGACTCTTTCTGATCTACGAAGTAAGGTTTCTGCTAGGTCATTTTTATCAGAGATTGGTTGTGGTGGTGGTGGTGCATCAGTTATTGGATCCAAAGAATTTGTCGCAGGCTTAATTGGTTTATCTTCAGGTGGTGTTGTAGGATAAAATATTGTGCTCTTTGGAATGGTGATGGTGGTTGATGGCGAGGAAGAAATCAGTTTTTCTAAGCATGGCCGCATATGATGATGATGAGAAATTCTGACATTTTTTTCATGTTTTACAAGGTACCTGTTTCCGCTGACGCATTGAAGTACTGTAGCTTTGTCCCAAGTTTTCAAAATTCTCAACCATATCTTCTCCCCAACGGAATAGATATACTTTTTGTGCGGTATTCTGTTCAAATTTTGAGCTGCAGCCTGCAGGGTTACTATTTTGTCCAAATGTTGGCTGAATTTGACGCAAAACAGTTCGTGGTAAAGACTTCAACATATATTCAGCTGGACACATTCCAGTTGAAGGGCATGGTGAGTTTCTGTAGAAAAATAAAATTTCAGAAATATTAGATTCTATTTCATGCTGTGAATACTGTTTTCCCTCAATAAATTTCTTTTTAAAATATTTTTTTACTACTTGAACAAATCTTTCGGCTATGCCGTTCGCTTGAGGATAATAAGGGGAACTTTTCAAAACCTCAACTCCTTTGCTTTTTAAAAACCTAACAAAACGATCCGACGTAAATGGTGGACCATTATCTGAAACTAATTATTCGGGTAGTCCAAAAGTTGAAAACAATTGTTTGAGTTTCAGAATAACTGCATCTGCTGTAGTAGAAATCATATAAGATACGTCTATCCACTTAGACGTAGCATCAACAACTAACAAAAACGTTTTTCCGATGAATGAAAAAAAATCTATATGTAGCCGAATCCAGGGTTTTTCCAGTTTGGGCCAACCCAAAAACGACTTCTCCTGACTGTTGTCTCCTCTAATTCGTTGACAAGGAACACACTCTGCACATCATCATCATCATCATCATCATCATCGGCTCGACAACCGGGGTCCGGTCCTGGCCTCTTTCAACAAGTCTCTCCACCTATCCCGGTCTCGAGCCAACGCCATCCAGTTGCGCACCCCAAGGCTTTGGGCGTCCTGGTCTACGCCATCTCTCCAGCGCAAGCATGGTCTACCACGCTGACGTCTACCATAGAATGTACCGCAAAAGACTTTCCGAGCAGGTTCCTCTTCGCTCATACGAGCTAGGTGCCCTCCCCACCGGAGTCTACCGAGCTTAATTTTTGTCACTATGTCTGCTTCAAGGTAGATTGCGTACAACTCATGATTGTACCGTCTCCGAAATCGTCCTTCCTCACATATGGGGCCAACAATTCTCCGTAAGACTTTTCTCTCGAACGCGGCTAAGGGGTCACAGTGCCTTTTGCTAAGCACCCAAGTCTCGGATCCATACATGAGTACTGGCAGGACCATGGTCCTGTACAGCAGCAGTTTTGAAGTTATGGTTAGATTTCTGGATTTGAATAGCTTTGACAGACTGTAGTAGGCTCTGTTGGATTTGAGAAGCCGCCCGCGTATTTCTTCTTCTATGTTGTTATCGGCTGCTACTGTCGACCCAAGGTATTTAAAGGATTGCACCACTTCAAATTCGTGCTCCGCTACCTTGATTGTTTGACCAACTGTTCTTCTCGCATTCGACGCCACCATGTACTTTGTTTTACCTTCACTAATGTGCAGCCCCAGATTTTGTGCCGCCTGCTCGATCTGGATGAAGGAATCGTGTACAGCTTGTTCGGTTCTTCCGATGATGTCGATGTCGTCTGCGTAAGCCAGTATCTGGCTGGACCTGTTGACGATGGTCCCTCTTGTTGCCGTGCCAGAGTCACGGATTGCTTTCTCCAACGCCAGGTTGAAGAGGAGGCAGGCCAAACCATCCCCTTGTCGGAGTCCATTAAAGATGTTGATTGGTCTGGATAGCAATCCGGCTATTTTAACTTGGCTTGTTACGTTGGTCATGGTCAACCTACATAGTCGTGTCAATTTATTTGGGATGCCGAATTCTCTCATGGCTTTGTAAAGTTCTACCCTGGCTATGCTATCATAGGCGGCTTTAAAGTCTATAAACAAATGGTATGTTGGGATGTTAAATTCTAGACATTTTTCCATCGCCTGCCTAAGGGTAAAAATCTGATCAGTTGTTGATTTGCCTGGAATGAAACCACACTGATAGTGTCCGATGATGGTTTTAGCGTATGGGGTTATCCGGTCTTGTAGGATAGAAGAGAGTATCTTATAGGCGGTACTCAACAACGTGATACCTCTATAATTGCTGCACGTTGTGACATCTCCCTTCTTATGTATGGGGCATATGATACCTTTTCGCCAGTCTTCTGGCATTTCTTCATGCTCCCATACGTGCACTATGATATCATGAATTGCTTGACGTAAGGTTGGCCCGCCGTGGTGGAATAATTCGGCTGGTATGCCATCGGCTCCCGGGGCTTTGTTTTTCTTGAGCCGTCCTATAGCCTTCTCAACGTCTTCTATGCTTGGTGGCGGTAGCATAGGGTGTTCATCTTGAAGTAGTGGAGCCTCCACTTCTGCTGTTAGCTGACCATTTAGCAATTCATTAAAGTACACTTCCCATCGCTCCAGTATGCTTTGTGGATCGGTGATCAGATTTCCCTCTCCGTCCTTGCAGTATGTGCAGCGTGGTGTGTACTGCGTCATGTTTCGGACGGATTGGTAGAACTTCCGCGCCTGGTGCGGACCTCGCTCTCGGCTGCTCTCTATTTCACAGATTAGGTTCTTCTCCCAGGCTGATTTTTTCTGTCTGTGAAGCCGTTTTTCTATTCTTCTGAGCTCTTTATATTCCTCTTCGCGTGCCCGCGTTCTATGAGATTGTTGCATTGCTCGGTACGCAACATTCTTGCGTTCAGTCGCTAGCTTGCATTCATCATCAAACCAGTCGTTCCGATTTCTACGACTGCTGCCCAAGATGGACTTGGCAGTACTAATGACAGTGTTCTTAAGGCGTGTCCACTTCTCATTTACGCCCAGCATACTGGCTCCAGGACTTACTCTCCCTAAATCAAGTGATTCTAGGGCGAGTCCTAACGCATTACCAAAGGTGTTACTGGTGTTTTCGTTGCGTAGGGCAGCCGTGTTGATTCGAACCTGATCGGCGGATGCAATGCGTCTCCGCAAGGCAATCCGCCCTCGGAAAACCATACCAACAAGATAGTGATCCGAGTCGATATTGGCACCTCGGCATGTTCGTACCGTCATCAAGTTCGAGTAGTGGCGACGATCTATCAACACGTGGTCTATTTGGTTACGAGTGACTCCATCAGGTGATACCCAGGTGGCTTTGTAGATATCTTTACGCGGGAACCTGGTACTCGCAACGACCATGTTTTTCGATGCTGCCAATTCTAAGACTCGAAGTCCATTGTCATTAGTGTTCTCATGCAAACTATGGGTGCCTGCGTAATGCCTGAATACCGGCTCCCGACCTATTTTTGCGTTCAAATCCCCAAGGATGATTTTGACGTCATACCTTGGGCAGGCATTGAGGGCCCTCTCGACTTGTTCGTAGTAAGTCTCTTTTTCTTCGTCTGAGGACTCCTCCGTAGGTCCGTGAACGTTAATGAGGCTGATGTTTGTAAATTTGCCTCGCACGCGAAGGGTGCATAGCCTTTCGCTTATAGCGTTAAAGCCGATGATGGTAGACTTCACTTTTTAGCTGACTAGGAAGCCTACCCCGAGCACATGGTGTTTTGTATGACAGCTGTAATATAAGTCATATTCTTTCTTCTGTAAAACACCATTCCCTGTCCATCTTATTTCTTGAAGCGCTGTTATGTCAGCTTTATATTTTGACAGGGCATCGGCTAGCTGCTGAGCAGCTCGAGCTCTATAGAGCGATCGTACGTTCCACAAGAAAATTCGTAAATCGTCGTTGGCTTGTTGTCGGTCTCGTAATTCTTTTAGTTTTACGGGACAGGGAATTAACCTGTCGCCAACCTGTGGAAGCAGCCTGATCATATTAGCCAAACCTTTTTTTAAAAGGCTTGTTTCTAGCGGCCGCCGCGGAGAGGCTATGATCACACTTCCACCAGTCCCGAATAGTTACGGCACGTGCATGTTTTCGTATGCTACATGTTATTCCCCCTATTCGTCTGATGGCTGACCGCCACACACTCTGCACATATTTCTTCAATATCCTGATCAATTTTAGGCCACCAGCAAATTGATCGCGCTAGAAGTTTCATCTTAACGATTCCAGGGTGTTCTTCATGTAAAAGCTGTAGGACATCTGAACGAAGCGTTGTGGGGACAAGTACGCGTATTCCGTATATAATACAGCCTTGTTCGATGGATAACGAATATCTTTGAGTGAAAAATGGTTTTAACACATCATCTCGAATATAATCTGGCCAACCTTTCCTGACCATTTCCATGACTTTGCATAAAACGGCGTCTTTTCTTGTGTGATGTGCGATATCTTCATAAGAAATTGGAATATGTTCATCGTCTGTAAATGTGTTAATAAGATTCTCAGTCATTTCATGCGTTCTTCGGTGCTGACAATAAAATTGCCCACCGCTGAAGACGGCTGGCAGCAGTGACTGTAGCTCCTTTTCTTACATCAAAAATAACTTTCAAGGGCTGATGGTCCGTGTATAATGTAAATTTTTTCCCAATTAAATATTTGTAGAATTTTCTAACGCCAAAAATGATGGCCAGTGCCTCTTTTTCTACTTGAGAGTAGTTTTTCTCCGATGAATTTAAGGTTGCCGAAGCAAAAACAACAGGACATTCTCTAGATTCTTTTATCTGGCTTAAAACAGCTCCCACACCTTCTTTACTTGCATCGCAAGATAGTATCAACGGTTGTGAAGAATCATAATGTTGTAAAAGCGTTTCGTTACTTAATGCTTCTTTACTTTGAGTGAAGGCCTCCTGACAAGACGAGTCCCAGACAAAAGTTGTTCCCCTACAAGTAAGCTTGTACAGTGGAGCTAACAAAGACGACTGCATTGGAACAAACTTCCTATAATAGTTGAGAAGGCCTAGGTATGACTTTACTTGAGTGACATTTTCAGGAACAGGTGCATTTTTATGGCGTCTATTTTGCCCGGACTTGGCTTAATACCAGCACTTGTTATGATGTGCCCTAGGTACTCTACTTCGGTTTTAAAAAACTGACATTTTTCTATATTGACTTTGACATTATGTGTCTTAAATGCTGCTAAAACACGTTTCAAATTGTCAGCAAAAAAAACATCATCTTATAACACAAGGCATTTGTACCACGCAAGACTTCGTCCATGGTTTTCTGAAAGATACATGGTGCACTTTTCAGTCCGTATGTTAGCCTATTATATCGCATCAATCCTAAATGTCTGTTAACTGTAAAAAGTTCCTGTGATTCAGGTGATATTTCCAGCTGCTGAAAGGCTCCAGTGAGGTCAAGAACGCAGAACACGGCGCCTCCTTCCAAAGAAGCTAACATGTCATCCACATTTGGGATAGGATAGTGCTCCATATCAGTGACTTTGTTAAGAGAAACTTTAAAATCAGCGCAAAGCCTAATGTCACCGTTCTTTTTGACTACGACAACAAGGGGACTAGCCTGTTTGCTGAATTTGACTGGACTAAGAATACCATTTTTTTGAAGGCGAAGAAGTTCACATTCGACCTTTTTTCGAAGAGAATAAGCAACTGGATATGCTTTGCAAAATATCGGCAATGCACCTTCCTTCAAAGCTACTGACGCTGTCAAATATCGGCAATGTATCTTCCTTCAAAGCTACTGACGCTGTATAACCTGTTATAGTAGTGGATTCCTTTGAAAAAACTGACGAGTAAGCGTTTCGTAAGTTATACACTAATTTATCGACTATGACTGTCTGCTCTTGAATTTTGCCTTCATTTGAGAATGGCTGACTAAAAAAATCTCTCCAATTTGTAAAGCACACGTCCAACCATTTTCTACCAACTAATGTGACAAACGACCTTCGACTATCGACCACGACTAAATCCAAAACCTTCGAATATTCTCCCCATAATACTGTGACTGACTTCAATCCAAGAATTTTCAGGTTTTCTCCTGTGACTGAACTAAGTTTGTCATTGTAATTTAGTTTTAGTTTTTGATTGAGGAAAATTCTTCTCGAAAATTTGGCTTGACATAACCGTAGCACAAGCTCCAGTATCTATTTCAACTTCTATAGGACGACCATCTATACAAACTGTCATTAGTAATGGACTTATCTTACATTGAATTGTGTTGATAAAATTAAGAACATCATCCGTGTACTCCTCCGACGACTCCGAATCTCCGACTTTATGTATGAGCTTTGAAAATTTTCCCTTAGTAGACCCCTTCTTTCATTGTTTTGACGTATGTCCTTTTTGATTACAGGTGAAACAAGTCCAGTGCTGTGCAGGACAGGTTGATGGGTTGTGATAACGACCACATCTATAGCATGCAGATGAAGACTCTTGGTTTCTACGATTGAAATTAGATTTTGAAGAAGGTTTCTCATAATTTTTATTTGAATGATTGTGATTGTGACTTTTTAGAGAATTTTACAGCAGAGACGGCATCATCATTGTGCATTGCTTATAGCTTTCGTACACGGCGTTTCAAACGAAATATTTTCTTCAGAAAGCAATCGTTTTTGTATATTTTCGTTATGTAACCCGCAAATTAACCGATCACGTAGGGCTTCCGACAAAAAGGCCCCAAACTTGCATGGTCTAGCTAACTGTTTTAATTGATTTTTATATTCACTTATCGTATCCGACGTCTTTTGGTCTCTCTTATTGAACTTAAATCTTTCTAATATAACAGTGCGCCTAGGATTAAAATAATTTTGCAACAAAGTCTTGCATTCATCATATGTCTTTTCTGCAGGCGAACTAGGCATGCACAAATTTTTTAATACGCTAAATGTTTCGCCACCAATTAATGTAACTAGCAACGGCATTTTTGTTTCATCTGGAACCATATTGACCACGAATAATTGTTCTAACCGCTCACAATATGTATTGAAATCATTTTTAGATTCATCAAACGGTTCAATATTTCCAATCAATGTCATGATTGCTGTACCGATTTATTACTGTATCGATTTACTGTAAACCGAAAACGACTGACTTCTGTAAACTTCTTTAAATAAGAACCGTATAATGATTTTTTTTCGACTATACAAAAATTGGCTTTGTAAAAAAAAACAATAAGTACCTATAGCTGACTTGACTTTTTATATTGGCAAAGACTATACCAATATGACTTTGGGTTTTTTTTCCGCTCGTCGCCAAATGATATGTTCTAAGCAGAGACCAAGAAAACACGACACGTCTTGAGGGATAGAGATTTATTCAAAGAGTGAGTCGCATAAGATATTGAACATAATTGTAACAGGTTCAAGTTATGATTTATATAATAAAGGGGTATTGATAATTACAGTATGTGATACAAGTTATGAATGCATATATATAACAAAAAGCAATAGAACAAGACAGAAATCTTAAATTCGATTTCGGACGTAAATAACGACATAAGAAAACAATCACTGTACTTAGATCAAATGCTTAAGTTGAGATATTTGCAGAATAAAATAGACCAAATTCGGGATAGTATAGCTTCCGCTAAAAATTATGTCTTTCATCCAAGTATTTTAACGTCAGAGGAAATTAAAATGTACAATATTGACTTTTATATGTTAAAATTAGTAAAAATTGGTGTATTAAAATATGTGAACCAATCCTAAGGATTATATTAAAGTAGATCTTAAGCTTATTTTTCCCCTACCAAATTCATAATTCTTTGAGATTGATGAAAAAGAAACATATTTTGTAACAATTAAAAACAAAAACCTTGAATTCCAAGAAAACAAATTGTCGAAAGTAAAAATTGTGTTTGGAAAAACGAATGTAAACTTAAATTTAATAATAAAACATTTATAAAAAATATCGATGACGATACAGTAGTAATTATGAATGCAGTTCGAGAAAAATTATTTCAAAATTGTGATGATCGAACTATAATATTAAGCAAAAATAATTTGATAATTTTTTTATAACTGCAGCATAGAAATTTACCAAGAACAATTTAACAATCAAGTAACGAAAGTTCCAGCTAAATATTTTTATCCAAGTAATAATTTCAATAAGACAATACCGAAAGCTGTAAATTTTGAAAAAATTATGAAAAGACATTTTAAAAACATTAAGGAAATCCAAGAATTGAAATTCCATAAAAATGTATCTTATGCTTTGAATTTCACTATTATATTAATTGGTGGAATATTTGTGATCTTTTAATCTTATGGTTTAAAAGAAATAATGTGTTGCGTACCCGATCTTTAAAAAAAAAAAAAAAAACTTTAAATGTAACAAATGATTAATAAAAGACACACCTCGACAAACATTTATAACAATTGTTAGACTGGATGTCAACTGTTCGTAAGCACCGAGCACCTTATCGCAAGACCAAATTTATAAAACTTATAATAACCATATAGATTCATTCTGCATAATATATATTCATAATTTAATAATTATATAATTCCGCCACATAGTAAACACTTACAAAACACAGAACTTTAATTTACCCAAACGATCTAGGTCTATGAACACATGAACCAAAGCAGGATTAAAAAAAAAAATGTAATCCGAAAGTAGGTATCCTTTATATCCAAGTATGGTGATTTCCCATGTTAGTCAGATTGGGGTGATAGAATGAAATTTGGGGTTGCCTGGTAGTTCCAGAAAGAAGTATACACACCTGAAAAGAAAAAAAAAAAAGAAGATTAAAATTTGATTTTGGAGGGAAATAAGTCACCAGAGTCTGTCTCTTAAAGAACCCTTCAAAGAGGTTTGTTTTGAAGGCATTCCCTGATGACAAAATCACTTATCTTTGACTGCATGCTCACTAACAGGTGTTGTAATCAGGTAAAGACGTATCTAGATACTTTCCTGTAAGTAAAAGAATACAGAAAAACGAATAAAATTAATGTAAGAAGATGAGACTTACCAGTGTTCAAGGTATAGATGAGCTTTTCATCGAAATGTAATGGTCCTGGACTTTATCTGGTAGTATTGTTTGGTATACCATTTGTCTTTACTTATTTTATATATTTATATATTTTTAATAAGTTTTATGTTCTTTTTTTTGTAAAACAAACTAAATAAAACATTCCGTAGAAAAAGGTAAACGTGTTTACAATACATGATTTCTTTTATGACAACTGTCAGCAATGACAGTTTGCAGACTCGCTGCGAATACAGAAAGTAAAAAGAATCTGTCGATAAAAGATGGCGTCGACTAAAATTCGCCCCGGAAATGATAAGTTTTGTCGTCCGTTGGGTTTGAATGACTTAAAATAACTTAAAAAAGATTGGGAATATTGCAATATATATAGTTTTAAGGTATAAATAGTAGTTTTAATTTAATTTGAGCGTATTTTATTAATTGGTTAAAGCTTAATTACACCTTTTTTGGTCATCCGAAAAATCTTTTGCCCGCAACATTCGGAGTAGAGTACGTCTACTCACACACACTTATATACAAACACACTGAGTTAATATTTGTATTTGGGACTAGTATTGGTACCTGAGAGAGTTTGACTCTTAACTTCCATTCTGCAAACTGCAAACGAAGAAGTGTATAAAGAATGAGAAAGTAGGCCAACAGAGCAATGAACTATGATACTGCAATCCATAAAAAATTGAATTTCGTCACTTTCAAGTAAAAGCGCAATCGCAGAACATATGGGTATAGTGGTAACATAGAAGTGTTAAGAAAAAAAAAAAAAAAAACTGGTACATCACTGTGCGTGATCAATTTTTTTTTTGTCGCTTAGGCATAAAGTTGAGTATAGTGCTAATTATCGAGTTTATAAAATAAGTTTATAAACAAAGTAGTAATTACTATTAAGATTTTGAAAATATCTACTTGGAGGATATAAAATATAGATTATATCTGAGGCAGAACCAAAGAGTCTTGTGACATCGTTTCTTCAGAAGGCAGAGGTTTGGGTCAGATTGTTGGATTTCGTATCCTAAGGCGACACATAGAAGAGTGCTACAGATAGATATATATATATATATAGATATATATATATACATAGATACACTACTGCGAGCCAGCCAAGGGTGTTTTATTGCTCTATCATAATCCTTTTAAATCGATCTGAGCCTCTGCGTATTTTGTATCCGATTAGTGGTCAAGGTCACCTCTAGTTTGAAGGGCACTTCAAGGGCACCGATACTTGGTGTATCAAGGTGCTTGAGCAGCAAATTTTTTTTTTTTCTGTCCCTTAAGGACTATAATAATTAATTGCATAATTTTTATTTTCTTTATTGATATTTGAAAGTTAAATTGAATTTTGTTCAAGGAAAATAAAATCAGTGAAAGACAATTATTAAAAATAGTAGAGTTGTAAAGTAAATAGAAAAGTGCAAAAGAGTGTGTGGTGTGTTCCGGACGTTCAAATATATATGTGTATAGATATTAAAGTATCTAAATAAAAAAATTCAAATTGAATGTAACAAACGAATGTATCCTGGACAAGTACTGCCGGCAGGACCCCGAGGGACATCATACAAAGTGAGTCATTTTATTTTACATATATTTTAATTGAAATATACATAAGCATATATATATGGGTAGAGGAAGGAAGTTCATACACTCCGGTCCTTTGAATTAGATCCACTTTTAATAAATTACTTCTTATATTTCTTATTTATTTTGGTACAATAGTTGAAAAACTATTACACTCTGGTTCTCTCAAATTAAGCCAGCGATAAAAATAAAATTAAAATAAAATTACTATTCCTACAATTAAAGGATAAAAGAGAAGAGAAAAAACCAAAAGAAGTAATACATATAAACAAGATTTTTTTTTGTACATTTTTATTGATTTTTTTTTATTTCCTTTTTTTTTTAATTTTTACAATAAAATAAATTTGAATTATAAAACTAGATTTAAGAGTGATGGAATTAAAATCAAAATTATTAATTAAAATTTTTCTGAGTCATCAATGATCTAAACATGGAGTGTTAAATACAAATAGAGGTGTGTGGGATGGGCTCGACTGGGCCAGCGGTTGATGGCAAGCGACATTTACATTTTTTCTTACGAACTATAATTAGAACGATACGACCACAGACCGTGAAGAGATGGGGACTTTACAAAAAAAAAAAAGTGTTATTTACTTACCTTAATAATACTTACCTTACTCTTGGACAATGACAATAATAAGTACCTACTTAAGTACATACTTACCTACATACCTACCAATATACTTACCTACAAACTTACCTATACATATACCTACTTACCTATACATACTTACAGACTCACTTATTTAACTACCTTTATTACTTACTAGTACACTTACTTCACTTTTAGGGATGACTTAATACAAAACGACACACAGGAGATAACATTTTTTTTACTTACTTATACATGTAACTGATTTACTAGAAGGACGTTAGATTGTAGTTGGAGTCTCTTAAGGGGCTATCTTCAAGATACTAGCCAAGAAGATGGCGAAGGTGTATCTTTCGGTACAAGGGTGGGCAGGCTACGCCTTTGATGGCTTGACGAACCATTGTGTTGGTGAGACTGTGGGGTCGATGGTGATTTTTGTTAACAAAGAAAAATAGTTTTCTTGATAGATTTAGATTAGATATAGGTTTGGGTATAAGTTTAATTGTATATTATATATATTTATATATTTTATATAGAAAATACATATATGAATTGTATAAGGGTTTAGTTCATAGTTTAGGTTTAGTTTTGACTATTTTTCTTTATTTTGCCGAGAAGAACCATTTTGACCTCACACTTTCACCAATGCAGTGGCATAGGTATCTTGTTTGTGCTATTCCTTCATTTCTTTTTTTCGTGATCCGTATCCCTATCCCTTCTTCACCTCTCCTATCCCATCCTTTTGCCTAGGCACGATGAATTTTGTTTGCTGAGTGGTAAGTGTTTTGGAAAAGAGTAAGAACCAACCCCAATCCTTCGAGCTTAGCCGAGCTAGAGCAAGCGTGCCGCTGCTCTTTTCCAACTCACAAAGATGTCTCCATGGCCTAACTCTAACTCGCAACAAATGCAAATGTAAAAAATGTAAATATTGATGAAAATAAAAGAATTCAGGAGAATTTAAAGCCTGGCGGTGAAGGTGTTATGAATGTGGTGAATGACACCACCAATTCATTGACTCATAATGACATCGACATCGCCATGTAATAACCAAATAAATCAAAGACAAGCAGATTTTAAATTAAATTACATTCCATTTCCTTTCCCATCAAAACTGCTGATTGTATATAAAATAGTAAGTAAGCTAAATGAATAAATATAAATAAAAATGATTGATTGCTTGAAAAGCGGAAAGTAAAGTGTTTCATTTAACCTAGCTTACGAAGAGCTTGATCAGTTCAGCAGTCAAAAGAGTAAAAAGTGTAAAAACTTAACTCGCGCGAATTAAAACCATTGTATATTTTTTTCTTGATTTTTACATTCGAGTTTTTTCTTCCAGATTTTTGTGTTCTGACATTTTTTTCGATATTTTTGTACTTCTAGATTTTTGTTTTCAAGATTTGTACTTTCGAATTTTTTGCTTTCTGGGTTATTATCGTGGTAAACCCTTCATAAATATATAAATTTTTCAGTCAAATGCTGTGGTACCTTTTTCACCGATAACTTCCCACCTCAAAAAGACACCCTTTGACCAAAAATATTTTTCAGGTGTTCTCTTTCTTGTTTCAAATGAAACACTCTTACCGAATTTGACGAGTGTATCATCATTTTCTCATGGGTTTTAGTTTCATTTTACCTGTTAAGGCAAAAATACAAACACCTTTGCTTAAAATAGAGTATAACTTTTCATCGAGTAGTCGTATTGACGTAGTCATTAGACTCAACATCAAAAAAATACCTTAAAATCATATATTATAATGTTTATATTGCCCCACCATTTTTTTCTTTATTTTTTTATTCTTCACCTCCTCCCTCTTTACCACCAAAAAATACCCTTCCACCCAAGATATTTTTTTGGGCTCTTTTTGATTCTTCAATCTTATTGTAAACGTAAAGTTTTTGCAAAGTTTTATGAGGGTAACAATTTATTTTATTGAGTACCTACTTTACTTTTACTATATATGTATCAACAAATTTGATTTAGTTTAATTATTTTTAAGATTTCTCTTATTCGCCTTTTTTGGTCTCAATAATTTATTAATGAAAAATTTTCATTATTTTTTCCCAACGTTTCGACTGAGTATTCAGTCTTCTTCAGGGGCACTTTATTAATCATGAAACGAAAATCAAAAAGTAAATAAGAAAAAAACATTTATACATAATGTGTAGGTGCAATACGTTAGCCATGATAAACTTACACTTAAAAATTGAATTTACATTGTTAAGTTATTAATTAAAATTTAAGCACTTCTAACTTAGAAGTTAAGTCAACCTCTATTTAAACAATAGAAAACATTTAAAGAAAGAGAAAGAAATATATGAAGGTGAAACATAAGTATATGGCAAATTACGACACTAAGGAACAATAAACTGACGAAATGCATTGTGTGTCCTGCTTTCTGTTCATGTTGTTCTTGTTGTTAAGGATGTGAAGTGTTTCCAAAGTATACCTCTTCGATGTATGCTTCTCAGTTTTTAGGATTTTTGTGTTAGCAAAATCCGGGCAATGATTGCTCTCTACACTGTGACTAGCAAGAGCAGTTTTTTGCGAACTTTTTGTTCTTATGTCCGACTTATGGTTGGAGATTCGTTGCTTTAAAAGTTGTTTCGTTGTGCCTATGTAGCAAAGCTTACAGTCTTCTGTCTCGTTTCCTAAACAGTCTATTTTATACACAACGTCTGTGCACTGTTCCTTTTCGTTCTTCTTGGTGAGTTTTGTAAATAGAGTGTTTAGTGTTTTGTTTGATTTGTAAGCAATACTCACATCCTTAGCATTGTTTGAAATCGTTTTTTTTTTAAACTTTTGGCAAGCTTTGGCACATAAACCATACTTTTAAAGAAACCAACCTTCGTTTCTTTGTCTGAATCTTGCTCTATTCTTCGGTGCCGTTAAAGCAAATTACGGATGATTTCGCTCGGATATCCATGATTGTCCGTAAGAATTCTGCTGAGCTTATCTTTGTTGGCAGGATGAAATTTGTTGTCGCTTATCGCAAAAACCTTATTGATCAGGTTGAACGCTGTGTTAATCAAAATGTGTTTCGCTTGGTTCGATCGTAAGTTCACTATTCTACCAGATGCAGTATCTTTCTGGTACCAACCAAAAGAAAGTCTGCTCTGCTCACGATCAAAAAAACAAATATCAAATGCATACAAAATAGAAAAACTGAAAACATCGCTTTGGAGTGCATTTAACATCAAAATGCAAGAAAAATGGTTTGTAAATAAAAGCTTCATCCGATTCCCATTAGAAATCAGATGGCTTGTTTCGATGGGCAAATAGAAAGACTGCACTGCCGATAGAAAGAGACAACTTTCCTCTTTTCCAAATTATAGAGGATGGTGAAGAGATTATAAGAAATGTAGAGGGTGAAAGAGAGCAAGAAATGATGAGATCTAGATTTTGTAATATGCTGCATTCTTTTCAAAGAAGCAATAACAATGATCAATTTGCTAAGTATGTTTCTAAGGTAAACAAAGACGCGACAATTTTTTTGAGGAGAAACAGGAATATTGTCATTCTTGCAGCTGATAAGGGTAATGTCACTGTGACAGCTATGGATAAAAGCGAGTACGGAGATAAAATGAATGACCTATTATCTGACCGCTTTGTCTATAGAGGAGTTAGAAATAACCCAACTTCATCGCTTCAAAACAAAAACAACGAATGGGTTAAATACCTGCACACAAATAAAATAAAAAGTGACAAAGAAAAAACAAATATGATTACGTACACCGCACAGCTCCCCTCCATCTATGGACTACCCAAGATATACAAATCGAACGTACCACTTAGACCTATTCTTTCATCTATGAAAGTTCCTTGTTACGAGTTATCAAAATACATTGGGAGAATTTTACACTGCGTTACACGTAATTCCAGGTACACGGTAAAAAATTCTGTCGAATTTATTGATAAGGCAAGAAATGTGAGATTGGATGAAAATAATGTCTTAGTTTCGTTTGACGCTGTGTCACTTTTTACGAATATTCCGGTTCAATTGGTTGCTAGTATAGTAAAGAAAAAGTGGAATATTATCAGTGAAAACACAAACATTAGTTTGAATAAATTCTTGGAAATTTTGGATTTTTGTATAAAGGACAACAATATTTTCCAATACAAGGACAGCTTGTACAAACAAATACATGGAGTTCCAATGGGCAATTCACTTTCACCCACCATCACCGACCTTGTGTTAGATTGGTTGTTGGGAGAATCCCTTGCAGCAACAAATCCACCAAAGTTCATTGCGAAATATGTCGACTATATTTTTGCTGTTATAGACAATCGAGAGGTTGAAAAAGTATTGCTGTGTCTAAATGGTTGTCGCGTCTTTGTTTACCTTAGAAACATACTTAGCAAATTGATCACTGTTATTGTTTCTTTGAAAAGAATGCAGCATATTACAAAATCTAGATCTCATCATTTCTTGCTCTCTTTCACCCTCTACATTTCTTATAATCTCTTCACCATCCTCTATAATTTGGAAAAGAGGAAAGTTGTCTCTTTCTATCGGCAGTGCAGTCTTTCTATTTGCCCATCGAAACAAGCCATCTGATTTCTAATGGGAATCGGATGAAGCTTTTATTTACAAACCATTTTTCTTGCATTTTGATGTTAAATGCACTCCAAAGCGATGTTTTCAGTTTTTCTATTTTGTATGCATTTGATATTTGTTTTTTTGATCGTGAGCAGAGCAGACTTTCTTTTGGTTGGTACCAGAAAGATACTGCATCTGGTAGAATAGTGAACTTCCGATCGAACCAAGCAAAACACATTTTGATTAACACAGCGTTCAACCTGATCAATAAGGTTTTTGCGATAAGCGACAGCAAATTTCATCCTGCCAACAAAGATAAGCTCAGCAGAATTCTTACGGACAATGGATATCCGAGCGAAATAGTCCGTAATTTGCTTTAACGGCACCGAAGAATAGAGCAAGATTCAGACAAAGAAACGAAGGTTGGTTTCTTTAAAAGTATGGTTTATGTGCCAAAGCTTGCCAAAAGTTAAAAAAAAAAACGATTTCAAACAATGCTAAGGATGTGAGTATTGCTTACAAATCAAACAAACACTAAACACTCTATTTACAAAACTCACCAAGAAGAACGAAAAGGAACAGTGCACAGACGTTGTGTATAAAATAGACTGTTTAGGAAACGAGACAGAAGACTGTAAGCTTTGCTACATAGGCACAACGAAACAACTTTTAAAGCAACGAATCTCCAACCATAAGTCGGACATAAGAACAAAAAGTTCGCAAAAAACTGCTCTTGCTAGTCACAGTGTAGAGAACAATCATTGCCCTGATTTTGCCAACACAAAAATCCTAAAAACTGAGAAGCATACATCGAAGAGGTATACTTTTGAAACACTTCACATCCTTAACAACAAGAACAACATGAACAGAAAGCAGGACACACAATGCATTTCGTCAGTTTATTGTTCCTTAGTCTCGTAATTTGCCATATACTTATGTTTCACCTTCATATATTTCTTTCTCTTTCTTTAAATGTTTTCTGTTGTTTAAATAGAGGTTGACTAAACTTCTAAGTAATAAGTGCTTAAATTTTAATTAATAACTTAACAATGTAAATTCAATTTTTAATTGTAAGTTTATCATGGCTAACGTATTGTACCTACACATTATGTATAAATGTTTTTTCTTATTTACTTTTTGATTTTCGTTTCATGATTAATAAAGTGCCCTTGAAGAAGAAAAAATAATGAAAATCTCTCATTAATAAATTATTGAGACCAAAAAAGCCGAATAAGAGAAATTTAAAAAAATTAAACTAAATAATTATTTGGTCAAAAAAAACCTACATTTATACAAATTTGATTTAGCCAGTTTTTGACTATATAGCTTTAAAATATTGAGAATTAAAACGTAATTTTTCAAAATCTAGAAACAACTATTAGAAGTGAAACTGAATTACCAAAAAAAAACACCCCATCAAAAGTAGTAACCGTGATCAGTCAGCAGCAGCAATTTGATCCTAACTATCACCAAAGTTGGGTTGAACCACAATCACAGATTAGATCGAAATATAATGATCCTGATGACAATATCAACATAGCTAGTTGTGAAAGTAGTGTGATTATGAAAGTACAGCAAGATGAGCCGCTGCAACTCGAACAACAAAAAATTAATAATGATGTTTATGATCAAATTTCGTACGATGGCACAGATGTTGACTTACCAACGAGCATTAGTCGACAAAAACCAACTGAATTGTCTATGGCATCTGTGGGTAATAAATGTGATGATAACTATGTCATGGAAATGTCAAGTTCTAATTTGGACGATGTTGGTAAATCCGATAATGCACCTAGTCTATCTCACGACACTGAGATAGTATCGTCTTCATTATCGGAAATTGGCGTTGATGTTGATGAATTTGAAGAAGATATTATGTATGACAGCGACCAAGTAACTCGAATGTCCATGGAATGTCCAACTATGATCGATTTAGAAGCAAAGCAACTGCCGCAAACAATCGATTCACAATTAGAGCTTTTGCAAGAACGCACACAAGTCAACCCCAATGATGCTGCTGCTGTTAATATTGAAGACGCCATAATTATTGCCAAAACACAACAACATCCACAGTCTAAGGACAGCATAACATTTACATCTTCTTCTGAGATTTTACCCGAATTATTTATCACACATAATAGTATCACTTCTACGAAATCTTTGGAAAACAACATTAAAACTGTTGGCTCCTCATCTGATTCCGATATTGCCCTGCATGAGCCTGGTATTGAGTTAAGCGAGGACGAAGAACATACAGGTAGAATTTAAAGCCACACAATTTTTAATAGAGAAAATTAATAAATAATTTATTTGCAAAAAAAAAATTAAATTATACGTACAAAAAATGAAAAAAAAAAAAAAAAAATAGCCCAGGCGAATCAAAAATTTAATTTTTAAAATATGTATTCTTGTTTTCGATTTTTATGGAGACGCTCGACGTGGTTAAAATATACTTTCGCGATATTAAAAAAAAAATCTGAAACAATATTACATTAAAACAAAAACAAGTAACGCCAAGAGCAAGCTCAGTTTTGGATGTGATTGTGAATAAAAAAAAAATGAATAAGAATTAATTTAATACATTTACTTAGTGCACAATTAATTTTGTAAGAAAAGCAGTTAAAAAAACTAAAACATAATTCAAATTCCGTAGGTTTGCTTAGGTAAGTAGGTAGAAAAGGTGGCTTCTAGAACACTTGCTCAAAACCCCTACCTAAATTGTTTGTCGAATGATTAAGTGCGGTTTTGACCAGTATATTCGTAAAAGACAGTTGGTAGATACCTGTGTCCCTGTGTGTGATTGGAATTAAATGGTTTGTTTAGTGGCAGGAAAGTTGCTAAATGTTGACCTTCGCCCATTTGAGTAGCCGTCCGGCTAACGACCTATCAAGCCGATGACAGCGGCTTTCTTGGGTTGCGATTTCCATTCAGCAACTCAGAGCCTATAAGCTAGAACCCAATGAGAAAGTCTCTTGCTCAAAAAGGTTGCCCGCTTGTGGGCTTTGTGTCTCTGTTTGATTAATGTTTTGAGTCTGTATATGGCCTTACTGTCGTTGCTTGTTCTTAGAGCCATAGAGTTTTGTTTATCAAAATTAGTAATTCCTGAATTCTTTCATTGGAAAGGTTGCTTAGGTTGTCTAGGAACGGATCACCTAAGGCATGTTGTCTAAATTGGAATAGCACTGGACAATTACATTGGAAATGCTGTAGTGTATCTTTTTCTTGTGTTGCTTGCATATAGGACAAGCTTAAGTCCATTTTTTTCGTTATGAGTAATTATATTATGAGGTTTTAATATTTTTACTTTCACAGAAGTTTTGAAAAAGAATTAGGGTTTCGTTTTAAGGGACTTGTATTAAATTTTTATTCTTCTTTTTATTGGCATTAAACAAAATTCCAGTAAAAAAACACCTTTTTTGTAGACTTAAGATTTTTTCCCTAAATAAGTAGTGAAAAAGTGCACTTATGTTGTTAATAAATGTGTTGATTACTGCTAAAATATATTGATTTCGATGGAGTTACTTAACTCATGTAATAAAATCTCGCTGCATGCTCGCATATCAGTGCTGTGCTTGTAAGCATAATCTTGCCTATATCAAACCTGGATCTTGCTAATAGTTCCTCAAATCTTTTTTGTCGCTAGTGGGTCATATTCTTCCTTGATATTCTGCAGTTTATCAGGCTTTTCTTCTTCGGTTTGATCCATTTCAGCTAATAGATTTTTGTATCTTGTATTCGGGGTGTCCAGTGTATCATCTTCAAAAAAAAAGCTTTTTATAAAGCTTTTTTCAAAGTTTCGTTTCAGAATTTATTTCAATTGTTTTTCTATTTGAAATTTCTATTCTCTATTCTCTATAATCTCAAATTTTTGTTTTCCTCTCTTGCTCTTATAGCCCGGGAGGCAGCGTTAATTTTCACTAAATCATTTCGTGCCGATTCATTTGTGATGCAAATAATAGTTCTCCAGGAGTCATTTAAGGATCTGCAAGTTAGCTGGTCGAGTAGTGGTGCAAGAAGCCGTGAGAGGGCGTCGAATTTGTAAACAAAAAATGAAAAAAATGAAGTCATTACGTGACGGCTCCAACTTTTACAGCACATTCCTTACATCCCACAGGTTTCAAAAATACCAGTCAGCTGTCCAGTGGTGGAATAATCTTCATCTGGGGCCTTAAAGTTGGGGCGCACATGAAATATTACTTACTTACTTAGGTCCTCAGACCTTAAAAAGTCCGTTGTGATCCCCTTAAGGGGCATAGGGCCTCCACTACTCCTACGCGCCATCGTGTACGGTTTTTGGAAATATAACGTAGTTCTCTCCAACTCTTCCCCAGCTGTGCAGATTCACTTTCGACTGTCCTACGGCATATGCTTCTCGGCCGACCCGACCCTCTACCTGCCTGTGTGAGTGGGTTCCATTGCATCGCTTGGATAGCAATGCAATCGTTGCCTTTTCGAAGCGTATGACCAATCCACTGCCACTTACCTCTGCGAATAGTACTGTCAATGGATTCTTGACCCGTTCTTCTATAAAGTTCTTCATTCTAAATACGGTTGGGCCAAAACATCCTCAAGATGTTTCGTAGACACGATTGCAGCTTGCTTGTGACAGTTGTTAAGATTTTCCAAGTGCTGCACCCATACAGAAGCACGGATTCAACATTGAAGCGGAACAGTCTCAGCTTGGTTTTAAGCTTATAGCGTTGTTTCTCCATATTTTATACAGCATTCCGAAAGCAGCCTTTGCTTTTTTGATACGGCTGTCCACATCTTGTTTGGTTCCGCCTTTGGTAGAGACTTCTTCTACTTCTACTTCTACTTTCTCTACCGGTTGTCGAGAAATATTGACTTGAACGGATGAGTTACTTCCGAGGCTGATCATTTTTGTTTTTGAAGTGTTAATTTTCAACCCCACGATTTCTGCTTCTCCCTCCACCCTTTTTGTCATTTGATGGAGATTCATGATCCTGAGAGAGTAAGCATACGTCGTCCGCGTAGTCCAGATGTTTGAGTTGGGATGTCAGGCTCCATTGAATTCCACTATTTCCGTTTAACAGGGCTGCACGTAGCACATCACTTATCACTAACAGGAAAAGTATTGGCGATAGTATGCAACCCTGTCTGACTCCACAATGGACTTTGAATTCATCCGACAACCTTCCTCTATGTAAAACGTGGCATCCATCGTAGGTTGCTTTAATAATAGCGATTAACTTATCTGGAATGCCTCTCCTGCGTAAGGTAATCCAAATAAATTCTCTGTTAACACTATCAAACGCTTTTTCAAAATCAATGAACAGCAGGTGAAGTGGTGATCGATATTCGACGCACTGTTCAATAATGATCCGCAAGGTGTTAATGTGGTCAACACAGGATGAACCAGTGCGGAAACCTGCTTGTTCGGCGTCGAGTGTGTCTTCTAGATGTTCTTTAATTCGCTCTAATATAATTTTTGCTGCTATCTTGGCAACCGCAGGCAAAACGCAAATCCCTCTCCAGTTTTCGGGAGCTTGACGATCATTCCCCTTTTGCACTCCTCCGGGAAGCACTCAGAGTTCCAGGCTCTCGTTATGAGTGGATGCAGTAGCTCACTCGATTTGGTTGGTGCTGCTTGTAAGAGCTCTACAGGAATACCGTCAAGTCCTGCCGCCTTGTTGTTCTTCAGTGTTTTAATTGCGGCAATTATCTATTCTCTACTGGGAGGTGTCGTGCAGATTCGGGCATTTGTTGCTTCGGACGGGTCATCTCGTATTGGATGCGCATCGCTTTCGAACACACGGTTTAAAACCGAAGCGAAGTGTTAATTTCACCTTCTGAGCTGGTCCTCATCCGAATGGAGCAGGGAACCATCTATATCTTTCACCAGGTGTTGTTTTGAACATTGTACTCCAGTAAGCTCCTCGGTGATTCTATAAACAATTCTGCTATCACACCGATTTGCGGCCTCTTCTGCTTCTTCAGCTAATGCGTTGATTAAGTTACGCTTGTCACGTCTCACGCTACGGTAAACATCTCTCATCTTCATGCGATACGTGGATTCTAGCTCGCTTCTCTCTGCTGCTTGAGTAGCTGCGATGCGAGCTCGCAGTTGTTTTCTTTCGTCGATCTTTTCCCAAGCACTCAGATCTCCCATGACCATAATGATGTCTCCGCGAGGTGTATTTTTGTAAGCAGCACTCAGCTGGTTATAAAAGGTGTCCTTTACTTCAGGAAGTGAGGTATTTGTTGTTGCGTAACACTGTATGTTGGTGACGCGACGTACTCTAGTCCGAAACCTTGCCTTTGGTATCCTGTCTCCTAAAGGCTCCCATGAAATCAGGCTATTGTGCGCAGTTTTGGTAAGTAGCAGCCCAACACCTGATACCCGGACACTTCCGGGCTCTATTCCGGAGTAGAGTAGTACAGTGTTACGGTTTGGCGATTTATATTTGCCCGAGCCCAACCACCGAACTTCGCTCAGTCCTAAGATGTCCAATTTGTATCGCATGAACTCTCGTTCAAGTTGGAGGAATCTGGAATTTTGGGGCCCTTCTTTAACATTGTCGAGAAGGGTACATACATTCCAGAAACCAATCTTTGTCCGGGTACAATAGCCAAAAGTCGTCATCGTTAAATCAGTCCTTATCCGAGGCGTAGTGTCGGTTTTGTTAGCGGGATTTGCTTCAGTTACGAAGAGTGCCAGCCTCCGTAACCTATCCTAGAAAGCTAGGAACTTTTGTATTATAGTGTTCTTAGTTTCTTTCGTTCAACACTCGCGCTTATAAGTTAAGCAAGTCAAGTCCGGTTGGACGAGAACAGTATCCGGTGGTTACCACGAGGAGGTAAAATAAGCACAATTGATGTGTAGAAAAAGTTGCGGATCACTGGAGCCACCAAGTTGGCCCGGTCAGTGCCTACCCGATCTCTACACACCCAACCACCACTGGTACTCAAAAGTACCGTTTTACATATACTCAGTGTTCGGAGATCATTACACCACTATCATTGTATGTTATGAATATTTTTGTCATATATAAACTCCTAGCTACTCAAACGCATTAAAAATATTTAATATTTCCGTTTTGAGGGTCAAGTACTTTTTTATTACGTTTCAGATATTGAATCGATCTTTTTAAACTTGCACAGCTGACAACCATTCCACCACTACCTTTGGATTATATGTTTTTTTTTTTATTTTATATAAACTCCGAACTACTCGTTGACACCAAAAATTACTGGGTCAAAATCAGTTTTCTTTAAGTTTTCAGTCTTAAAAGTACCTTTTATAAATATAAAAAAATTAAAATTAAAACCATGAATTTGAGATTACAGATGTATCAATTTTTTAATTATTTTATTTAATTTTAAAAAACTTTGACTTTTGGATGCATTTCAGCTGGTCTACCAGCCATCATCAGCAACACGAATGACAGCATAAACTTTTTATTTACAAAGGAAGTGTCATTGTTTTACATTGTTTATATATTTAACTTTAGTGTTGAACAAGGTTGTTTTCCTCAACAATTTAAATGTGCGGAGGTGATCCCTCTTTATAAAAAAGAAGATAAAACAAATATGTCAAACTACAGAGCAATTTCTCTTCTTCCCCCCTTCTCAAAAATTTTTGAAAAACTAATGAAAATAAGGATTACATCTTTCTTAGATAAAAATAGTTTTTTTAGCGAAAATCAATTTGGATTTCGGTCTGGAAAGTCAACCGAAGACGTAATTCTTCGACTTTGCAGTCAACTTTATGGCAGCCTGAATCATAATAAACCGACTATGGCTCTTTTTATTGATATGACTAAAGCCTTTGACGTGGTTGATCATGATTTACTGCTAAGTAAATTATATAATGCAGGTTTTAGAGGAGTTATTTTTCAATGGCTGAAGTCATATTTAAAAGAAAGAGTTCAAAAAGTAGTAGTAAATGGTGTAATGAGTGAGGCTCGATATTTAAAATCTGGAGTACCTCAGGGTTCCGTACTGGGTCCCTTGTTTTTTTTTATAGTTTATATAAACTCTCTCTTTAGGTTGCAGTTGAATGGCCTTCCTACGGCTTTTGCGGATGATATATCATTTACCTATCAGTCAAATTCAGAACATTATTGTGTCATTCAAATTGAAGAAGATCTCGAAATTCTAAAAACTTGGTTCTCTGTTCATAAGTTAATCCTAAGTGAAAAAAACTAAAATAATGTCCGTCAAAACTTCTAGCCATCAGCTTTGCACTTACAATCTTATATTTCATGGGTCGAATTGCAACCAATTCACCTTTCCTTTACATGGTTGTGGTAGACCTAATTTTGAAGCTGTTGGTTCATGTTACGATTCTTGTTTCAAAATTGATTCTGTGTACAATTTTAAATATTTAGGAGTTACAATTGATCTTAACCTTAACTGGAAAGATCATATTTGCAATATAAAAAAATGTTTGATGCTCATTACTAGGAAAATGTATCTATTAAACCCATTCTGCTCAAAAAGAGTCTTAACTTCAATATATTACGGACTTGCACACTCTAAAATACAATACGGTTTATCAAGCTGGGGTGGTTCTTATGCTAGTACTTTAAGACCCGTGTTGATTGCTCAAAAACATTTAATTAGAATCATTTGCAACAAAAATCGATTAACTGAAAGTTGGCCCTTATTCAAGGATTTGGGAATTCTATCTATGAGACACCTTTACATTTTTAAAGTACTGAAAGAATTTTTCAAGCAAAGTGGTAATACTCCAAGTAGAAACTCGCAATTATATGATCTACGTTTAAATAATATGCATCTTGTCAATGTACCCACTGCTTATAAAACCCATTTCTCTAACTTTTATACTGTCGCAGCACCTAAGTCATTTAATAATTTACCTATATCTATAAGAACATCGCAAAATTTAATCTCTTTTTTAAAAAAAGTAAAAGACTGGCTTTTCACAATTGACTTAAATTGTATTGATAATTATTGTTAAATAAATTTTGATGTTAGAAACTAAGTATCTCCTTTATTTATATATGTATCTTTTTCTCTAAATTTATATGAATATGTGGTAATTCTAATTCTAATTTTGAAACTAAACGATCAAAAAAAAAAATAAAATAACTCAATTGATCACTTTGCTTAAAAAATTAAGTATTATTACAGCACTGATTGTCACCCCACATCAGTTTTTAATTCATGTATATTTAAAATCACTAATGTATCATTCAACACTAGCTTTAAAGCTAAAGGATGACAACTATTATTTATTCTTTTATTTTTTAATGTAACAGTAACTAGTTGTAAATGAAATGGATGAATAAAATGTTTTTCTTATTCTAATTCTAATAAAAAAAAAGCTCACGCAGAAAATTAGATGCCTTTGAAAGCCTATATATCCACAGAAATGCTGCAGCTTTAAACGCTGATATGGGCAACATTGAGTCTGAGTTGTTTGTGTTATAGGTAGTCTCTCTAGGTTTTCTTTTTTTCTTCCACCTTCTCAATTTTTTTAAAACTATTGTATGTATTTATTTGACAGTGCAACTTAACTTACTTTGTATGTGATCTTTAAATAAGAAAACAATGTAATTGTATTTAGTGTCATTCTTTGTAAATAAAAAGTTTTTGCTGTCATTCGTGTTGCTGATGACCAGCTGAAATGCATCCAAAAGTCAAAGTTTTTTTAAAATTAAATAAAATAATTAAAAAATTGATACATCTGTATTCTCAAATTGATCGTTTTAATTTTAATTTGTTTATATTTATATATTTGAGAGATTACGTGCTATTCCAAAAAACATTTAAACAATTAAAAGTACCTTTTTACTACTTTTCATATAAGGAGTGAAGGTCTTTCTTAAAATCGCTCAGCTGACGACCATTCCACTACTATCTTTTGATTTAATAATTGTTTTCATTTTAAATATAACCCAAGCTACTCGAAAACACCAAAAGCATTTGGGATGAAATCAGTTTTCCTCAAGTTTTTAGCCTTAAAAGTACATTTTCACTTCCTTTCATATACTGAGTCCAATGTCTTTCTTAAAATCGCGCAGCTGACGACTATTCCTCCACTATCTTTAGATCTAATAATTATTTCAATTTTATGTAAAAAATTTTACTGTGCTGCTTATCCAACAACCAATAAAACACGGCTATTATAGGAGAAAAGAACAAAATTAATAGTTTTCAAATAAAAACCAAATGCGTAGTTTTTTTATTTAATTCCCTAGCTTAGGGAAATTTATTTCTTTTTTAATTATTTGTTTTATTGGAGGTTTAATGCAATATTTGGTAGAAATCATCAAAGCTATACAATTTTTCTTTTGTTTACATTTAAAAAGTGTCAGGAAATTTAGTTCTAAGCGTTTGGGTATATTTGTGAGAGAGAACTCTCTGAGAGCGTTTGATCCCCACTCCTCAATTTTTTTCAGATTGCGAATTTTAGCCCAGAAAAGTACCCAAACAGACCTATTGATTTACAATTTGTTGCCTTTGAATACATTTTTTTTTTTACATTTACATTTACATCAAATCTACTCCGAAGATAAACCTTACGGACTAGAACACTGCAGCACTGGTAACTAAGACTATTGGGCTTTTATCCCAGACTTAAGGCAAAAATAAAAAAAAATTGATGGCAAAAAAAATGGCAGCTCTCTAGTTCGAAGAAAGTTAGTAGCTTAAAAATTTAAATTAAAGAATATTTTGTGCTAAATCAGCTGGCTATCAACTAAAAATTAACATAATAAGAAATTTAAACTGTTAATATAAAGAAAATACACACTTTTTTTTAAAAAATACTGAATTTGGCACGCGTTGTTTGTTTACATTCTTCGAACAAGATTAACCTTTTTCTATTTTTGTGTGAAAGAGAAGCGACAAAGACAAATGCGTAAAAAGTCCAATTGGCACGCAGTTAGTATTTGATGGTCCCCCATCTTTCTACTAACAGCGCTCAATGCTGCATGATTTCGGTGATCGATGGGAACCGATGCTTTATCAGAGACAAGGCCCTTTTCGTCTTTCAATACAATTTTTACTTCTGCATTAATATACAAACACTGTTTTCCTTCTTTGCCGGTACATTAGAGTCTGTTCGCAATGAATGCTGATCCCACTTCCTTTCAGTTGATTGGCGGCTACCAGTAGATGTGTTTTTTTGTACGCCCGGGCTAACTTGGACGAAAAAAACGCTGTCAGGGCTAAGCAATTTACGTGTCAAATACAACAACAACTTAGCCCGAGGGGCTTACCTGCTAAGCCGCGAGAATTCTCGGGGCTTAACTCTTTGAAGGGGCTAAAATCTGTGCTACCAACTCATTTTCTGTTAAATAATCGATAAATTGTATGAAAACACCAAAATTATCGATATATTGTATGAACATAAAAACACAAAGATGGCGTTTGGTGTAGAAAAAAAAATTAAATTGTGCATTTTTCTTAACTCTTTCAAATTATTTCATTTAAATTTTTAAATGTGTGTATTTAATGCTCTGAAATATCGTTATAAATATGTTATTGAATTTATTAAAACACAAAATGGAAACAATTCAACAAATCAGAAAAAGATTTTTGAAATTATAACACTTTCACAACTAAAAGTTGAAATGTTTGGCTTTTATTTAGGCTGTCAAATATAGTCATCCTACATATGTACATATATAAAGAAAAGGTGAATAAAATAAAAATATAGCGGTGAAATCTTAAGGAAATTACAAGTTTTTTGTAATGAGGTGATACAAACGAAAGGATATAATGTTTTTACAGTACAATCTAACAAATTCCACACTTTTCAAATGATAGGTATCAATTTAAAAAAAAAAGTAATAAAAGAACATTTTACAATTTTTGATAAACTTATCTATCAGATATATCAAATGCCCTTAATATAATCTCAGAAGTTCCCGTTCCTATATATTTATCAATAGATATTCTTTGAATGATTAGATCGATTTTTCAAAAACTTCGGTAAGCATCCATGATATGCTGACATTTTTTAAACAGAGACAGCTCATTTATCGATCTTATCAGAAGAACCTAATGTCCTTACAAAATAAACGGAGGAGTTCCCGTTTCAAATTTTGGTTTTCATTTTTTTTTCTGCCTTAATATAACATTTTTGTATATATGAAGATTGAAGAACTCCTTACGGATGTTTTGTGCACTTTTAAAAAATATTTGTATTTAATAATTAACAATTGATATGCTCAACTTTTTTGAACTCGATTTTTCGGTAAATTCAAACACAACTAAGGAAAATATACAAAACTCGGAAACTATTTTGTTTTTACAATCTTTCACATCTAAAACTGAGTTGCTGGTACACTATAAAAATTATTTTTGTTTTCAATGTTATAAACACATTTTATTTAATCGATGAGCTACTAGCTCTTAGATCATATAAATACTTTTCATTATTAGAAATTAAAAAAAAAAAACTTTGTATGTATTAACACTGTTGATCTGTTGAAATGTCGCATGTAAACATTTAATAGCTTAACTACTATTTTGTACTGAATTTAGAAAAACTGAAAATAAATCCCAGTCTAATGATAAAGAGTTTAAAAACGACTATGAATACCCGCCTTTATTTTTATATGTTTATTATTTGCATGAGTTCATAAAATCTTTAGTATTAATTTAAAATTAATTTATTAAGTTCATTTTAATAAACCATGTATATGGATAAATAATAAAGTATAATTATTTTTTTTTATTTTTTTTTTATTTTTATTTTAAATTTGTGTATGCTTAGCAACTGTAAGATATAATATCTTATAAGATAGTCTTAAGCTAATTTTTCAAAATTATTTTATGTTTCTTTTGTATCCTAAAAACAAATGAAATTAAAAACTGCTATCAAACCAAAAACATGCAGTACATCATGAAATCTAGACATACAAAGTGTGTTCAATGACTTTGTTCTGGACTGATCGGAACCGAAACAATTAAAAGTACCTTTTTACTACTTTTCATATAAGGAGTGAAGGTCTTTCTTAAAATCGCTCAGCTGACGACCATTCCACTACTATCTTTTGATTTAATAATTGTTTTCATTTTAAATATAACCCAAGCTACTTGAAAACACCAAAAGCATTTGGGATGAAATCAGTTTTCCTCAAGTTTTTAGCCTTAAAAGTACATTTTCACTTCCTTTCATATACTGAGTCCAATGTCTTTCTTAAAATCGCGCAGCTGACGACTATTCCTCCACTATCTTTAGATCTAATAATTATTTCAATTTTATGTAAAAAATTTTACTGTGCTGCTTATCCAACAACCAATAAAACACGGCTATTATAGGAGAAAAGAACAAAATTAATAGTTTTCAAATAAAAACCAAATGCGTAGTTTTTTTATTTAATTCCCTAGCTAAGGGAAATTTATTTCTTTTTTATTTATTTGTTTTATTGGAAGTTTAATGCAATATTTGGTAGAAATCATCAAAGCTATACAATTTTTCTTTTGTTTACATTTAAAAAGTGTCAGGAAATTTTGTTCTAAGCGTTTGGGTATATTTGTGAGAGATAACTCTCTGAGAGCGTTTGATCCCCACTCCTCAATTTTTTTCAGATTGCGAATTTTAGCCCAGAAAAGTACCCAAACAGACCTATTGATTTACAATTTGTTGCCTTTGAATACATTTTTTTTTTTACATTTACATTTACATCAAATCTACTCCGAAGATAAATCTTACGGACTAGAACACTGCAGCACTGGTAAATAAGACTATTGGGCTTTTATCCCAGACTTAAGGCAAAAATAAAAAAAAATTGATGGCAAAAAAAATGGCAGCTCTCTAGCCTTTTTCTATTTTTTTTTCTATTTTTGTGTGAAAGAGAAGCGACAAAGACAAATGCGTAAAAAGTCCAATTGGCACGCAGTTAGTATTTGATGGTCCCCCATCTTTCTACTAACAGCGCTCAATGCTGCATGATTTCGGTGATCGATGGGAACCGATGCTTTATCAGAGACAAGGCCCTTTTCGTCTTTCAATACAATTTTTACTTCTGCATTAATATACAAACACTGTTTTCCTTCTTTGCCGGTACATTAGAGTCTGTTCGCAATGAATGCTGATCCCACTTCCTTTCAGTTGATTGGCGGCTACCAGTAGATGTGTTTTTTTGTACGCCCGGGCTAACTTGGACGAAAAAAACGCTGTCAGGGCTAAGAAATTTACGTGTCAAATACAACAACAACTTAGCCCGAGGGGCTTACCTGCTAAGCCGCGAGAATTCTCGGGGCTTAACTCTTTGAAGGGGCTAAAATCTGTGCTACCAACATAAAAACACAAAGATGGCGTTTGGTGTAGAAAAAAAAATTAAATTGTGCATTTTTCTTAACTCTTTCAAATTATTTCATTTAAATTTTTAAATGTGTGTATTTAATGCTCTGAAATATCGTTATAAATATGTTATTGAATTTATTAAAACACAAAATGGAAACAATTCAACAAATCAGAAAAAGATTTTTGAAATTATAACACTTTCACAACTAAAAGTTGAAATGTTTGGCTTTTATTTAGGCTGTCAAATATAGTCATCCTACATATGTACATATATAAAGAAAAGGTGAATAAAATAAAAATATAGCGGTGAAATCTTAAGGAAATTACAAGTTTTTTGTAATGAGGTGATACAAACGAAAGGATATAATGTTTTTACAGTACAATCTAACAAATTCCACACTTTTCAAATGATAGGTATCAATTTAAAAAAAAAAGTAATAAAAGAACATTTTACAATTTTTGATAAACTTATCTATCAGATATATCAAATGCCCTTAATATAATCTCAGAAGTTCCCGTTCCTATATATTTATCAATAGATATTCTTTGAATGATTAGATCGATTTTTCAAAAACTTCGGTAAGCATCCATGATATGCTGACATTTTTTAAACAGAGACAGCTCATTTATCGATCTTTTCAGAAGAACCTAATGTCCTTACAAAATAAACGGAGGAGTTCCCGTTTCAAATTTTGGTTTTCATTTTTTTTTCTGCCTTAATATAACATTTTTGTATATATGAAGATTGAAGAACTCCTTACGGATGTTTTGTGCACTTTTAAAAAATATTTGTATTTAATAATTAACAATTGATATGCTCAACTTTTTTGAACTAGATTTTTCGGTAAATTCAAACACAACTAAGGAAAATATACAAAACTCGGAAACTATTTTGTTTTTACAATCTTTCACATCTAAAACTGAGTTGCTGGTACACTATAAAAATAATTTTTGTTTTCAATGTTATAAACACATTTTATTTTATCGATGAGCTAATAGCTCTTAGATCATATAAATACTTTTCATTATTAGAAATTTAACACTGTTGATCTGTTGAAATGTCGCATGTAAACATTTAATAGCTTAACTACTATTTTGTACTCAGTTTAGAAAAACTGAAAATAAATCCCAGTCTAATGATAAAGAGTTTAAAAACGACTATGAATACCCGCCTTTATTTTTATATGTTTATTATTTGCATGAGTTCATAAAATCTTTAGTATTAATTTAAAATTAATTTATTAAGTTCATTTTAATAAACCATGTATATGGATAAATAATAAAGTATAATTATTTTTTTTATTTTTATTTTAAATTTGTGTATGCTTAGCAACTGTAAGATATAATATCTTATAAGATAGTCTTAAGCTAATTTTTCAAAATTATTTTATGTTTCTTTTATATCCTTAAAACAAATCAAATTAAAAACTGCTATCAAACCAAAAACATGCAGTACATCATGAAATCTAGACATACAAAGTGTGTTCAATGACTTTGTTCTAGACTGATCGGAACCGAAATGTACAACTTTCTGCTGTTTAATGAGGTTTTTCTGTTCTAGACTTTTATAGTTTGCTGTTCAATTGTTTGAATAGTATTATAGTAGGGAGATTCTGAATTTGGGGTCATTTTTACTCATATTTTGTGTTGGAATAAGTACAAAAAATGTTAACACAAAATATGTCTAGCATTTTGAACCGATAACATTTCATTTGACAAACCCTGTACAAATTCAGTTCATACTTACAATTTTGGCTATATGGCAAGGATCATTGTCCTGTTGAAAAATTAATCTGCAAGTGTGTTACTGAAAATCTGCAGCACGTTGGGTTCTAATACATTTTTCAGAACCCGTAAGTAAACTTCTGCAATGTCTTTCGATTCTAGGAAGACTATTCTACCTTTTTCATCTCCAGAGAAGCATCTTCTTTCTATCTCCAACATGCAACTTAAACTTTGATTCGTCGTGAAAGATAACATTGTTCCATTACATATGTCTTGAGTCCAATAAATATGCTCCTGAACACAGAACAAGAGTTTTTTCCTGACCCTTTTACTGGAAAATTCCGCCTTTTCCTCACTAAGCTTGACGAAATTATATTGTCTGTAGCTGGACATAGATCGTTTTTAAGATCAACCAAAGTCTTGAACCGATATGCGGACGGCTACAGTATCAAAAAACGGTTAACCACTGTGGCCGTTCTTTTTTGTCATCCCTGAGCCTTTCTTTCTACTAGTAGACCCGGTCCCATGATTTAATTCACATTTTTTTGGGGAATATTTAATTTTCTAGATTTTTCATTAAGATGCTCATAGACAGAAATATCAAATCTACGATACGAATAGAATTCATAATAGAGCTGATTACTGTCATCTATATTACCTGTTGCACCTGGACCTCCTATTTATTCTGCTTTATTTAAAATTTTTTGCTTATTGTAGATTTGTAACAAATTCGTGAATAACAATCACAGAATTGTTCGTAATGACAATTTGTATGAGATTTTCCATTACAATGGAGTTTTCCTTTTTTTTTTTTGATTCATAACGTCATAAGGTCGTGTATTTATCAAAACTTGTACACAGTCTTTCCATCTGAGAATTGTATGTATATATGTATGTATGTCCGCCCGAGAATTTAATCGCTTTATTAAATTTGAACGTGCATGGTGACTTAACTCACTGTGGTTTAGCAGATACTCCAACAAAAATGAAACAACCGAATCTTGAAAATATAATTTAATACATTTCGCTCATTTGCTGCAACACCGTATTACCATATAAGCTCCATAGAAGAACCTGTTTTCAATAATGTTTTATGACTTCAATTTTGAAGTTACAGGCATGAAATTGATGCAGTTTGAAGATTATGAATTAAACTTTCTGGCAGTATCAATAACTCAAATTTGAAGATTTTTGAGATATGACGCTGTTGCAGCAAATGACCGATTTGGTTGTCTATAAAATATGGAACCTTATTTTTTCTTACCGAATAACGGCCTAGCTAAAATTATTATACTTTTTATCTCTTAAGTCTAAGTTTAATATTTAAAAGCTTGTGCACTCTAGCATGGATTTTAAATTTTAAAGTGCTTTCTTGTGTTGGCAGCATACAAATTACCTCGGCTGGTTATAACTTTTGAGAAATCAATTTCTTTTTCGTTGCATTATATTTTTCTCATAATTGCTTTCTTGTATTTTCTACTCTAAATACATTTTTTTTTTAATATATACATGTTTATAATTAACTCTTCGTTTTTTTCCTCTTAACTATAGAACCGGAATTTTATCTAGGAATCGAACCAGTTGGAGCAATTGTTGGAAATCATGATGAGTAAGTAATTGTTGTTTCTTTTTCATATCATTCATTAAAATATATAATAAATAATATATACAGGGTGATTTGCATAAGGTGTGACAAAAAGATAGGGTGTGTAGGTTGGACTTAGACAAGCAAAAAATCGTATGGGAGGGGGGGGGTCCATTTTCCCCCGTTTAGGCGGGAGGGGCAATTTAAGAACAAAATCACTTAAAACGGAAAAAATATTATTTAAAAATAACAGTTATACCTACAGAGTCGTGCTATAGCATTTATATATAGCAAAAAACCTATACATTAATTAAAATTTTAAAGTAAGTTGTTCAAATGAATAGTTTTTGAAATATTAATTTTCAAAGTCAAAATTTTGAGAAAAAAACATAAATTTTTTTATTTAAACCATTTTTTTTCAAAATTATTACTAACAATGTTCTTATTTATTTTTGATCAAACACAAAAAACCGAATGTCAAAATAACCTGTAGTTTTTGAGAAAATCAAAAATTACAGAAACTACTTTTTTCAATTTTTTTTTTTTAAGTCCAGAATATCCTTCGAAAGTAATTGTGGTCAGTTTCATAGCTTAGCAATAATGTTCGGCAAAATTCAGCTCTTAATATCTTGTCGTTGGCAGTTAACTCCTGAACTGGTGTAGTATGGTACGGGTGCAACTTGTCGGTATGAATCACTTCCCATACTCTAGTTTGGGGCAAATGAAGCATAGTAGCTATCCTCCTTGTGCTAAGGGAGGGATTTCGTCGGACCAATCCCAAAACTCTTTCCTCTGTGTGCACGTCTGCGGAAGATGCACTCTCTCGCCCTCGTTGCTCCAGTACTCCACGTTCTCGAAGACGTTGATAAATTCTTGAAAATATCGTATGGCTGGGATGCCTCCTATTGGGATACATTTCAGCGTAAAGTCTTTGCGCTTCTCGACCTCGACCATGAGCCATACCGTAGCAGTAATGCATATCAGTTAATTCGACCCGAGAGTAATTTGTTCAACAAAACATTCTTGAATTTTATATGTCCTTAGGTTAGACATATTTTTATTTTAGTGTACAAAATTACGCGACGTTTTGTTCTTGAACTCAACAGGCAGACCTTGCTCGCCAAACCGACCCCACCGTAATAAAAACAAGTTGGCAGGTCAATTTCAACCCAATGCTCTCACGCAGGAGTTCTCAATGAAAAAATGTGTGAAATGTGGTTAATTGAGTACTTTGTCACTTTATTGTATGTTTTGAAGACTAGTAATAAAAAAATGAAAAAGATAAAGTTAATCCTTTCTTTCGTAAGTTCATCTAATTATCCAATAACGTAAAAATTAAAAGAAAAGGTTTTTCTCAGAAAAAAGTAGTTTTGGTCATTTTTGGTTTTCTCAAAAACTACAGGTTATTTTGACATCCGGTTTTTTGTGTTTGATCAAAAATAAATAAGAGCATTAAAAATAAGCTAGAAAAATACTACTTAATAACGTAAAATTTTGAAAAAAAATGGTTTAAATAAAAAAAATTATGTTTTTTTCTCAAAATTTTGACTTTGAAAATTAATATTTCAAAAACTATTCATTTGAGCAACTTACTTTAAAATTTAAATAAATGTATAGGTTTTTGGCTTTTCAAAATGATATAGCACGACTCTGTAGGTATAACCGTTATTTTTAAATAATATTTTGTCCGTTTGAAGTGATTTTTTTAAATTGCCCCTCCCGCCTAAACGGGGGAAAATGGACCCCCCCTTCCATACGATTTTTTGCTTGTCTAAGTCCAACCTACACAACCTATCTTTTTGTCACACCTTATGCAAATCACACTGTATATACATAAATCTTGTAAGGTATTAACTGAATAGTATTATCTAGCAGGCAAGGCCTTATTGAATGACACTGTGTGACAAAAACAAGGTAAACAATATACAGGCGGAGTACTATCACGTTCTGTAGAGAGCTTACTGCACTGATTACGAATTAGAATGTTAAAAAAAAGGTTTTTTCGACCTGCATCCATTGTGATAGACTTTTCACTTCACTTTATCAATTTTTTTTTTTTGAACCAACAAAACTGTATAAGCTGAAAATTTTCAAAAATTTAATTTTTTTCGTTACTAACCCAACTTCGTAATCAATTTAAAGCATATGTTTTAGAACAATTTGCTGTTTTAAAAAAAAAATTCAAAAATAATGTTTATTTCCAGACCAAATGAGTCAATTTTTGTAAACATCCGTTGAAAATTGGCTAAGAAAAAAATGTTCATGGCCCAGATACAGAAATTCGAACCGTTTGTTGGCCCTCAGTCCTGATTTTTGGGGTGTTACGGAATTTTTACATACCGGTTTGTGATCAGTGCAACAAGCTCTTCAAAATTCCATTGAATTGGGGAATTAATCGAATATAACATTTTTGTTTAGTATCTAAACGTTCGAAATTCTGTATATGGGTTGAAATCAGTATTTATTTTTTTTTTCTTAGCCAATTTCCAGTCGGGATAAACATAGATAAAAATTATTCGTACAATTTTCTCTTACAGAACGTTAGAAGGGGTTTTTAGTAGCCTACTTTCCAATTTCGGAAGAATCCTTGTGCTTCAGCCGCCACCTTGGATTTAAGAAAGAATGCATTTTTAATACTCGGCAATTTTTAACTTCTTACAAAAATAATCTTAACCAAATTTGATCGCGGGTGCAACATTTTCACTCATTTTCTGTCTTTTTCTAATAGAAAAATAAACATTTTTAATGAATATTTTCCTTGAAAGCCTACATTTTTGCGTGTTCTCTCTAACTCATTTTAAAATTTTGAATTAAATGTCTCAATAGGAACTCAACAAGCATTAAAGTGACATCGCGGGTGCAACACAATCGGCCCTACCCTCTCAGATTATAGCACAAAAGCACAAATGTCTGCTATTTCTGAACCGTTTTAATAATATTTGTACATATTTTGAAAGATGCCATATTAAGCAAAAACGTTGCTCTAAGAAAATTGAGAAAACGAAAGAAAACAATGGGCTATTTAAATTTATAACTATTGCGGGTGCAACATTTTTTTCAGTCCAACTTGCCTCTGCGCCACACAGTGGATAAACAATGATATTGGCCACTCCATCATTCTGAACTCATACAGATCAATTCCATGTAACAAAGATTATACCATCCCAAAGATGCAGTTTGAGAAAAAATTTCAGGTTACCATCCCTCCTAGATCATTCTGGGAGGATATGGAATTCCTGGAATGCGATTCAATCGATTTCTACACCGATGGATCGAAAACTGATGATGGGGTTGGTGGAGGTGTTTACTCAGATAAACTTAATTTCTCCTTTCGTCTTCCTAATCACTGTAGCGTGTTCCAGGTGGAACTTTTGGCGATAAAAGAAGTCCTGTCTTGGCTAAAAGAAAACATGATATCAAACCAAGATATTCGTATTTTCTCGGACAGCCAAGCAGCTATAAAATCTTTGGATTCTGTCGTTACCAATTCAATAACAATTCAATACAATTTGGTCTAAGTGTATCGGCACTCCTGCCGGTAGTCACGTCAACCTAACCTAACCTAACCTGCCTCTGTGCCAGATTTAAGTTGATATAAGTTTTGCTTGGATATTTTTTTTAACTTCTACAAAATTTCATAGGTAAAAGACATGAATTATATAAGAAAACTGAATTCTTATTATTATTTTTATCACGGCAGCCGATTAATCAAAATAAGGCTTTTAGTCAATATAACTTTTAATGTAATGACAATTACCTACATTTCTTTTTATGAACGCATGCGTCAATGTTGTGACTGCATGGTTTAAAGCTATTTAACATTAAATTGCGATTTCAGATTACACAAAAACTTGGAATTTTAATGCTTTATTATAAGCTTAGGCTCTTAAAAATTGTTTAATAATTAAATTTAGATTTCCTTTTAAATATTTGCATCCTAAAAATATACAAATCTGCGATTTAAAAATTGATGTCCAAAATCATGTGTAGCGGAATCGCCCTTTATCTACAACTTTTTTCTTTGTAAATTTTTCGCTAGGACCAGTTTTTTTTTACTTGAATTCGGAAAACATTTTAAATCACTTGTTTCAAAAGTTTGAAAAACATTAAACGGGCACTTTTGCCCAATAGTCGAATTGCAATATGTTTCAAGGATAGAGATAAGACCTACTGTTTTATTTTGCTATTGGTACCTCATTAATGTACTTTGTATGGATATACTTTCATGAAAAAGTAATAATAAATATAAAATTCCTTATTCTATGGGGTTTCAAAGAAGTTCAAAAGTCACCATACTAACACATTTAATTTTTTTTTGACTAAGTATGCAAATTAAGACTTTAATATACTATTGCTAATAAATAAAACATAAAATATGAAACAATAGGGGTGGAATAGCCTATCTTTTGGCCAGAACTATTTATTCACATTTTTTATGTTTTATTTAATAGTATATGTAAGTCCTTATTATATCGCAGCATCCCGAAAGCAGCATTTGTATATTTATTACGGTTTTCGACGTTCTGCCCGGTTCCGCCTATGGTAGAACAAAACTCGCAAGTTGTTGAGAGTCTTCGACTTTCTCTGCTGGTTGTCAATTTGATGCTTATACTATGTAACGTTGCTTTTCGAAAATAAGATTTTCGAAGAATATTCTATCATTTGTTCCTTCTATTTCCCGATAGCTTAGACGTTGATACATAAAACTTAATATCTCTTTTTTATCTTTATAGCGATTGGCGGGTAATTAAAATGATATCGAATACATTAGCTGATGATATAAAATCACAGAAGGACGAAATTATGGAATATTTAGATAATTCAATCCTTTCAACGGCAGCAAAAGCTGCTGAGCTGCAGGGACAAAACCAACAACAACAGCAGCACGTAGAATTGTTAAATTTTGAAATTCTCGAAGACAAAATAATAAACGAGCCACCACTTCCACCATCGCCACCGGCTGCTACTTCTACAAAAATCATAATGTCAGAAAGTACTGCATATTTTCCAGAGCCAAAAGTTAAATTCGATACCAATGTCTATCAGGATGAAGAAGACGATGAAGCTGATGACGATGACGATGGACCAATATCAATTGTTGTTGGCTCCAACAACTTAAACAATAACAATAAAACAATTCAAAATGAAAAACATCGCGATGTACCTTCGATTGTTATTGAACCAGTAAAAAATGTCGCTGAAGATTTTATGAACCAGGAGAAACATCATTTTAATAATTAAATACACAAAAAGTAATTATTAATAAAATATATACAAATCTTTAAATATATACATAAAGTTATGATTTAATTTCATTTTTTTTTGCTAAATTTAGTAAGAATGGCAAAAAAACAAGTGAAAGAATAATAATAAATGTCAATTTTTTCATTTTTTTAATATACATGCATACAAAAAAAAAACTAATATTGCTTATATATTTGCTGTTAATACAATATTTATTGACACATTTAAAATGTTTATTTTATTTCTTTATAAATATACTATATATTGTCTTTGGTTCAAAGAGGTTTGATGAAGACAGAATGCTTATTTTATCTATAAAACAAAATATGTAAAAAAAAATATCAAAATGAAATCAACACAATCTTCTATTAACTTTATTTATGTATCATGTGTTGGTTGAGGTACATCATAAATTAGCATGTAATGTTAAAATATATTAATTGTATGTTTTAGTCAGTTAAATAAACTAAATTAAAATACAAAAAAAACTACAAAAACACGCGTAAGATATTCATTTTTACTTGCAGTGTTGGAGACAGAATAATTAGCACAATATGTGTGTTATGCAAATAAAACCGAAGAACTTAATTCAGAAAAAAGCTTAAGTAAATGCTAAAAACTAAATAGAAGCTCTAATTTTCAGTATTTACTACGTTTCGTGTGTATACAAAAATAGTTTTTACTTAATTCCAACTACTTAAAGGAAATACTTACTTACTTAATTCCAATTACTTAAAGGAAACACTGAATTCATTCAAGAAAATACTTTAAATTCTTCCGAAATCGTAGTAAATAAAGGGTTTTCCAATAAGAGGTGTTATTTTGAATAGCCCGCTATTTCGGTAGCTGTCACTTTTGAAGCTGTCATTTTTTGACATTTGACAAGTAGAAACTACGCTATTAATGCACGTCGCTCAAGAACAACTGAGAATATTGCTGTTGTAGCCCAAAGTGTTGAAGAAAACCCAGGTTTGTCCATTCCTCGTCGTTCTTTGGAATTAGGCATTCCACAAACGTCATTACACCGTATTTTGCATAAAGACTTGGGTCTTAAGGCTTATAAAGTTCAGTTAACACAAGAACTCAACCCGGCTGATCATCAACAACGTCGTGTCTTTGCTGATTGGGTCCTTGAAATGCATGAAAATGAACCGGAACTTCATCGAAAAATCATCTTGACTGATGAGGCCCATTTCCACCTCGGAGGCTACGTCAACAAGCAAAACTGTCGCATCTGGGGCTCGGAAAACCCAAGAGTTATTGTTGAAAAGCCTCTCCATCCTCAACGCGTGACTGTTTGGTGCGGTTTATGGTCCCGCGGGGTCATTGGACCTTACTTTTTCGAAAATGAGGCTGGAGCAACAGTTACGGTCAATGGATTGCGCTATCGAGAGATGATTAATGATTTTTTATGGCCTGAATTGGATGGTATTGATCTGGACAACGTTTACTTTCAACAAGACGGCGCTACGTGCCACACAAGCAATGAAACCATCGATCTTTTACGGGAAAAGTTTCCGGACCGTGTTATCTCTCGAAGAGGTGATCACAATTGGCCACCGAGATCTTGTGATTTAACACCTTGCGACTTCTTCCTTTGGGGCCACGTGAAAGATAAGGTCTACGCCAACAGCCCAGCGTGAGGCTATCGAGGACATAGGGCAGCCACTTTGCGATTTGGTTATGGAAAATTTCATGAAAAGGATATGGTCCTGTAAGCGTGGTCTTGATGTTGTGTTCCATTATTAACGGCATACCTTCCTCTTTATAATGAAATAAACATCCGATCATTTATCTCCAAAAATGCCATTCTTTGAATATCAAAATAACACCTCTTATTGGAAAACCCTATACTTTTAATTTAAGTTAAGCATTGTATTACAATCATTTGGTTAAAAAAAAAGAGGTTAACTTGAAAACTTTACTGGAGTTTTGAAAATGGTGGTTTTATAGATATTTGCTCTTTCCAAATTTTGACTTTTCCACCTCGTATCTTTTCCGCTCTCATCGGGAATCTCCACATGAATTTTGTTTCCCTGGAAATTTTCCACCCGATTTTTTTTTAGCAATCGTTAATGCTTACATGAATTGTTTTTCAGGCATCAACAAGAGGTATGCAATGACAGCTAAATTTCTTCGAAAATATGTCCCGGATACCCTTGACATTAAGGTTCCTAAATTTCTTACGAGAGAAACATTCCCAAGGAATTTTGTATTCACGATAGCCGCCAAAATCTCTTTCGCGGCTCATTAGACCATTTACCAGTTTCGCCTGCGATTTACCAGCTTCGGCTGTGATTTACTAGTTTCGGCTGCGATTTACCACTTCGGCTGCAATTTACCAGGTCTGCCTGCAACTCAGCAGTTTCGGCTGCGATTAATAAGGGGTCACGGCGGGCCAGCCTTACGTCAAGCAATTCATGATATCATAGTGCACATATGGGAGCATGAAGAAATGCCAGAATACTGGCGAAAAGGTATCATATGCCCCATTAGAGTTGAGCTAAGTCGTGAAATTTAATTCACAGGTAAAATTGTGATTGTGATTTGAAATGCACCGTGATTTTAAACAGTGAACGTGAATTGCGATTTTTCAATTTTTCAATTTTATTTCAATTTTATTTCATATTGGTGTACAAATAAGACTGAGTCTTTTATATTACCTTAAGACAGGACTTGCAAGTACAAGTTAAAATAATTTAGATAAGTAACAATAATAGTACATACACTATTTTAACAAAAACAAAAAAATAAAAAAAGTTAGATAATATTTACAAAATGATTTTAATTTTAGGTAAGAAGAATTTATTAGACTAAGATTATATATTTTATTTTCAATTTACTGTTTGCATGTTTAATGAATTAAAATAGTTTGTAACCGAATAGCATTTTTTTTTACTTATATCTACTTTAAACAAAATTAAAAATGAAAAACTTAAAAAAAAAAAAAATAATCATACACCGGCACAATGTCATATTGTCATGCCAAAGAATAAGAAGATAAGGAATGGGTGTATATCACATCTACAGTGTATAGCAGTGAGGCATCAATTTGTTTGGGTTGGCTGTCAAAATTAGATATTAAGATGCCTTTTTGCCGAGTGCACAATTAACTATATTTTCCACAGTTCCGTACTGTTTTATTTGCAATATTAAGTTATGCAAAGTGATGTTAAAAACATAAAGTAAATATCTTAGAACCATTTAAAATTGTTTTCTTATGAGTATTAACAACCAAAATAATATTTTTCTTCAAAATAAAAGTATACTTTTTCATCGAATCAACCAATCACATTTTAGATATTAACATGTCAAATTACGAATTTCAGGTTCAGGGGCGCACTAATTTTTGTTTGGTTTTGGTAAGGCGCTGCAACTTGTTGGCGCCGAGTTATGTAATTTTCAACAGATTTTGGATTTAATTTTAAATATTTTGGGAATGTTATTCTTGTGCATCTACAAAATACTTTTAAGGGTTGCATTTGCAAACTTTTATTAAATTTCAAGATTCAAATCAGGTGAGTGTTTCTGACAAGAACCATAAAAATCGTTTTGACACGGAGTGGGCGCATTTCGTGAAAATACTCAAGCTTATCAAAAAGAGAATTGAGAGGGATCGAACGTGTAACAAACATGTTAAGTTAAAACAAAATAAAATGAATCTTGGAGCCTTGCGAGTTGCCATAAACTGCACTGCGGCCCTGTGTAAATGCATTTGTGTTTGTGCAACTCGCACTACTTTGTGAAGTGCCTCACTTTGTTCGCCAAACACCCGTTCCTGTTCAGGTGGGTGCGTTCACGTTAGTACTGGTTTATGTTGCGAATTTTCCCAGCGACAATGTTGAAGACGTTGAAGTTAGGAAAATGATAGTGGGGATTTTCTGGGAACGTCGCTCTGGGAGAGTAATTTTACGACTGAATAGCAAAATTATATAAGAAAATCACGCTATTTAGCGGTATGAAAAAAAAAAAGCGGATGAAAGTCTTTTAAAAGAAAGTATCCGATTGGGAATAGTCGTGCGACGCGCTATACGCAATCTTATTAATCGAAAGAAAGTTGTTATTTTGTTTATCGCCTTGATTTAACCTTGATTTATCGCCTTGAAAAAAAGTGTAAAAATAAAAAAAAAAAAAAACAGAGGAAAACCGAAACAGGGGTTGAATTGTGTCAAGTTACACGGTAAGGTTAATTTTTATCTTCACGGATTTATGTTCTCGATTTTATTCAATCTATTTTAGAAACCCTCATTAAGCATTGTTTATTTTATCTTACCCAACGGGGTCTTAATTAATTATCCCGGGTTGATAATTCCCCACGGAATACTCAAAAAACCACGCGGCGGCGTGCTGCTCGTTTAGTACGACACCAGGCGCATAGCAAAACTAGTAGGTAAGTCGATAGGTGAATTTTACTATTTTTAGTGCTAACCTCCGAACCCTACAATCTCTAGATTGCTGCACATCAACAATTTTCAACACCATTAGCAGATAGAACACTATTGCTTGTAATATAGTAACTACCACTACCAAAGCTGAAGTGGTATATTGGGTATAATCACAAAAGTAACCCAGCTGCCAAGTAAGGTTTGAAGCTCTGATAAAACTATCGCAAGCTCAAACCTTTGTTTTATAAAACTTGGTTTCGATTTTTCTATTATTTGGACAAAAACCATTTTTTGTTGTGCATAAACCAATTTTACTTGAATGAACGGATAAGGACTGAAAACCCTAAGATAAAAACCAACTCAAACTGATAATCGATAAATTTTTTTATATGAAATTATTGTTAATTTGAATAGTAATCGAATTTAATTATAACCTAAAATTGAATTGCTTGTTTGTTATGCGCGCTCGTTTAGAATCGAGTTTGTTTCGAAAAAAAGTTATTACTACGCGAACCGTAAGATACTAGATTTTGATTTACTCAAAGTGAATGTCAGTGTTTTTATCTGGTAAAGAATATGCATTTTCTTATCAACTAATATGCAAGGAAGTAAACCAGACACCTTTAAAAGAGTTCTTGCAGTGGCCACTTCAACGGATTTAAAGGGTGAGTTTTTTTTTATTGAACATTCTTTTTAAGATACAAATACTTAAAAACATTTTCGTTCGGTGAATCAAAAGGGGGTTAGGGGAGGATTAAAGATAATTAAGGAAATTAAGGAAAAAGTCAAAAGAGGGTTGCTATCCCCAAATTACTAATAAATCGAAGACGTTTTAATTTCTTTCTTAAAAGATTCATTTCTTCTGAATAAGTGACGCGTGACAAGCTAAAGACAATATTTGGTTATGGTATATAATTAAATAAATATAATTACTATACTTAATCCTAAATATCAATAAATTTTATATTTTATTTTATTTTAAATTAAATAATATACTTTTAATACTATAAAATCATTTTTTTTATAAATCCCTAATAAAAATAGCTTAAAATGAAATCAATTTATTTTTGAATGGAGAAAATTTAAATTCATGATGTATAGCGTTTAAACTTAAAATTAAAGAGATGAGGGGGGTGAAGTTGAGAGTGATGGGGAATGTTTTTTTAAGCCACTTCAAGTTTTGTAAAATTTTAGTTTGAGTTTTAAATTTTTTTTGATTGATTTGATTTCTTTTAATTTTTTTTATTTTTGCTTTGATTTGTTATTGATTTGGTGATGTCTGTTTGTGAGTCCCGATGACTGGATGTTGAGCGTTCGGTATCGCGTTGCCACAGTAAAGATTTATCCAAAATAACACATTTTCAGATACAAGAAAGTACTTGACAGTTTGAGGCTGTGAATATCGATAGGTATTGACAAAGCCGAACAATTAACCCTTGCTTGGAGATGTAAGTTGAAAGAAGACTCGTTAATGCGAGAGCGTTTTCGGTAGTCCTTTCAACCAATTCTCAGAACATTTTATTCGTTCTCTTTAGAGACTTCACTAGATGGAAATTCGTCTGTGATTGTCCTAATAATTGAAGAAAGTTTTATTTTATTTAGATAGTTTCAAATAACGTAGTTTCAGATACATACCAATAGTTTATTTCAATTTTTGTTTATTTTGGCTTGCAGGACTACGGTGTCTGCTTATTCTTCGATATTCGATCCACTCATAGTTTTGTCGCCCTCATCTCTTTAAAATATTTATGCTAATTGTCTAAAGTTGAAATAATTTTTACTAAACAGTTATTTTCGTAACTCTTTAATTTTTTTTGAAAACCAAATACATATAATTTTTTTTATTTGAATTTTAAGCTTTGATAATAATAGTTATTTTATTATAATTTTTTTTTTTTTTTTAATACATTATATCGATTATTTTATATTTCTTTTTACTCCATATTGGATTTTGAGTTGGTTAAGTCTGTTGAAAAGAAGTTCAAAGTATTCGGAAATCTATTTGATTTGTCAAGTCTGAAGTGATTCAAGTTTTTTTATTTATCTTTTTCAAGTGTATCCATAATTAAACATTATCTCTTAAAAGAAAGTTTTAATTTTGAGTATTGTAACTCAAGAGCATGAACCAAGACCAGAACCTTCCTAGAAGTTCTTTGCTTGGAAGTTGGAGTAATTTACGAGCAATATCTGAAGCGAGGTTTGAAAGTTTTGTGCAGCGCTTTAATAATACTATTGATAGGTTCAATTTAGACCATTCAATAGATTTTTCGCGGGAATTAAATTCAATAATATCTGACTATAGTCCTGATTCGGCTGACTAGCCTTACTTTTATTTAATTAAAAAAAAAGAATAAAATAAACTTTAAAAAAAAATGAAAATAAAAACACACAATTTCACTTGGGGTTGATTATTTAAGTGACATTTCTATTTTTCTTGACTTTGACGTTTTTATGACATCTCTCGTTGGTTTTATAATTTAGCTTTTCTATGGGCGCATTCAAGAGGCAAGTGCATTTACACTGGGCGTCAACATTCTCCCCCGGCGAAAGATGCGGTTACTCCTTCGTGATTTCTTGATTTGTAGTGTGGGAAAGAGTTAATTTTGTTGTAATTCATCTCGTAATTTACATGAAAAGAGACAAAATTGTTAATAAATGTCAAAAAAAACATGTTTCATGCTAAATGTATACAACATAATTTACTACGTTTTATTCAATACCACTTTATACTAAAAAGGTGCCCATATAGCGACTGTTGTAATTCGTTAGTTTGGTTTCGTTCATAAAAACCAACGAGTAGGACGTTGTTAAAAGTGTTGTTTTAAGTGTTTAAAATTTATTAAATGTGTTTAAAATATTGAGGAGAAATATCCAGCAGATGACCCAGGTGAGTTAGAATATTATATTATTTAATTTTTAAATTATATTGTTATCAAATTTCAATTCGTAGTGTTGTATGTATGTATGTATATTTGTATGTTCATTGGAGTCTGACTATAATGCCTGGTTTAGCCAGTCGGTTTTTAAATATGTTTCGTTTTAAGGGTTATTTCATTTTGGACTTCATATTAAGTTGAAAATTTAATTAATTTGTTGCGTTTTCAATGAAAATTAAATTATAACTTATTAAAATTAATGAAAATTATTATTTAAAGTTCGGATGCGTTCGTTTTATTAGAGAATGTAGTTTTAAATGCGATTTGTTTAAATAATTGAGATTTTAATCGTGAATATTTTAATTTTGATTGAATTTCGTAGAAATTAAAGATAAATAAGAATAGATTTTGTATTTTCCTTTGCGTGTTTCATATGAAATGAGCAAATATTAGTATTTCGATACAGATTTACATGATGAAAATTAAATTTGTTGAATTTATTAGCGTGTTTCGGTTGAAATGAGCAAATAATTAAAAAAAATTTTTTTTTGTTATACAATGATTGTTTTGGATGTTTGGATGTTTTATTGTACAATGATGGTTTGGATGTTTGGATGTTTTGTTGTATAATGATGTTTTGGATAATGCATTGGTATAAAGAATGATGCATCCGACATGATGTGATGTTATGGTGTGTGTGTGTATGTGTGTGTGTGTGTGTGTGTGTGTGTGTGTGTGTGTGCGTGTGTGTGTAGAATTAGCCTTGATTTGATGAATTTTGTTGATTGTTGTTGATGGGTAGCGGACATAGCTTCGTTACCGGTCGTTTGAACTCGCCTTGTTCCGTTTTCAGCCTTACAACTCTGGTGATGTCATCTTTTCCTGGGAACTTTTCTAGAATTCGTCCAAGATTCCATTTGGTAGGGGGAAGTCTCTCATCTTTGATTAGCACCAGGTCTCCGACTGCAAGTTGAGGTTGCGGTTTCAGCCATTTTGGTCGTTGCTGTAGTCGGGCCAAATATTCTGACTGCCAGTGATGCCAAAAAGTTTGGAGACTGAATTGGATTGCCTTCCACCGATCCACATAGCTCGTCTTCCTGATTGTAAGGTCTGGCTCAGGTACAGTGAACATTTCTGTTCCAATTAAAAAATGTGCTGGAGTCAAAGCATGAAAGTCATCTGGATTCTCGGTTAACGGACATAGAGGCCTCGAGTTTAGACACGCTTCGATTTGGGATAAAAGCGTGGTGAGTTCCTCGAATGTAAGTGTCCCATTTCCAACAACTCTTTTGAAGTGGTGTTTGACACTCTTGACGCCGGCTTCCCATAATCCTCCGAAGTGGGGGGAAGCAGGAGGAATGAAATTCCACTTTGTTCCTTGTGACGACAAAACTTCAGCAACATCTTTCCAGTCGTGGGTGGCATCCTTCAGAAGACGGTACAATTCCGTCTCAGCTCCTCTAAAATTCGTTCCGCAATCACTGTAGATTTGACCACAGACTCCTCTGCGTGATGAAAATCGCCGAAACGCTGCTAGAAAAGCTTGAGTAGTGAGATCGCTTACCGCTTCTAGATGAATGGCCTTTGTTGCTAGGCAAACGAAGATGGCCAAGTACCCTTTGTAACATTTTGCACCACGGCCTTTCCAAGCTCGGATAGTAATCGGTCCGGCATAATCGACACCAGTGTGTGAAAATGGTCTGGATGCAGTCACTCTAGGCGATGGTAATTCTCCCATAATTTGATAGGCAGGCTTAGTCCTAAACCGATAACAAATAGTGCATTTATGAACGTATTGTTTTACAGCTCGTTTAGTTTGAAAAATCCAATATTTTTTCCGAAGATAACCCATCATCAACTGAAGGCCTCCATGAAGAGTTTTTTCATGTGCTTCTCGAAGAATCAGTTTTGTAAAATGGTGATTTTGCACCAGGATGATTGGATGCTGTTGATCATATTGCAGGTTTGCATTCTTCAGTCTTCCGCCAACACGAATAATTCCGTCCGAATCCACGAAGGGATTTAGAGATGCCATACCTCTGGCCTTCGAAATTCCATCAGGGAACATTTCCAGCTGAGCGATTTTGACCAACGTTTTGGCTGCATCGTTTTGTTCCTGTGGTGAAATCGGTCCAAATTTCCAGTTGGGTATGTATTTCTTCGAGTTATTGGTGAAACGCAAAATCAAAGCAACGATACGAATTAATTTGTTGATTTCAGAAGATCTATTCATCAGTTCATTGACTGGAGGGTACACTCGCTCCACATGATGCACTTGTATAAGTGGCTGTATTGGATACTAAAATTCCCAAGCCTTTCGCAAAAAATCAGGTCCATTCCACCACAACGCATTATCGAGTAAAGCTGATGGAAGAACACCTCTGGAAACAAAATCTGCGGGATTTTGTTGAGTTGGAATATGCTTCCATATTTTGACTGGAGTCAATCGCTGTATTTCTCCAACTCGGTTTCGAACAAATGTTTCCCATTTGGTTGGTGATGCTCGAATCCATGAGAGCGTGATGGTTGAGTCAGTCCATGCAACCCGCTTGATGTTTTTGCTTCCCAAAATTTGAGTGGCATGATCCAATAGCTTGGCCAACATGACAGCACCGCAGAGTTCCAAACGAGGAAGACTTACTGGCTGAACAGGAGCAACTTTAGATTTTGCGATGAGGAGATGCATTTTCGCCAGGCCTTTATCGTCCTCGACCCGTAAGTAAGCTGCTGCTCCGTATGCTTTCTCCGACGCATCGCTGAAACCATGCAGCTCCACTCGAGACAAATCGCCGATAGTTTGAACCCACCTTGGAAACTGGATTTTGTTGATGGCTTGCAAGTCATCGTAAAAGACATTCCATTGTTCCAGAAGTGACGATTTAATTGATTCATCCCATGACATCTTTGTCACCCACAGTTGCTGCATGAACATCTTCGCCTTCACAATACAGGGGGCAATCCAACCCATCGGATCAAACAGACGGGCTATCGTAGATAGAATAAAGCGTTTCGTTGGTTGTGGATTGGGAGACGGATTGTAGCAGAACGAAAATGTATCAACAGAAGGAAGCCAGTGGACACCGAGCGTCTTAACTCGTTCCGAATCTTCTGACGGCATTGAGAATGTTGACTCTCGTTCTCCAGTTGGGATGCCCGAGAGTAATTCGTCAGAATTGGAAGTCCATTTCCGTAGGTTAAATCCAGCTGCCTCTAATGTTGTTTTGATTTGTTGTATTTTTTCTTTAGCCTCTGCAACGGTATTTCCTCCAGATATCAAGTCGTCTACATACATCTCTTCACGGATCATGGTGGATGCAAGTTGATTTTCCGAATTATCCTCTGCCAGCTTCTGTAACGTTCGAATCGCAAGATATGGAGCGGCTGCTGTTCCGAAGGTAACCGTATTAAGTCTGTAAACTTTAACAGGATCTTCAGAATTGGTTCTCCACAGAATCAGCTGATAATTTTTGTCCTTTTCCGCTATCAATATCTGACGATACATCTTTTCAATGTCAGCTGTAAAGGTGAATTTATACAACCTCCACCGAAGGATGATATCGCAGATATTTTGCTGAAGAGCTGGACCTACCAACATAGCATCGTTTAAGGAAACCCCACTTGACGTTTTGAAGGATGCATCAAATACCACCCTCAATTTCGTGGTTGAACTGCTTTCCTTGATGACAGCATGATGTGGCAGGAAGTAATGCTGATTTTCTGGCAAACTATTTTTGTCGATTTCGCTCATATGGCCCATTTGGATGTATTCTTCGATACACGCTGCGTATTGGTCTCGGAGTTGTTGATCTGCATCAAGACGTCGCTCTAATCCATGGAATCGCCGTAAAGCACCATTAAACGAATCGCCAAAAACAGGAGGGACGTTTCCTTTAAACGGCAGTGCCACTTGGTAACGTCCATCGACTGTCCGTTTAGTGTTCTTCAAAAAATGATCTTCACATTCGATGTCTTCGGCTTTTTGGAATGGCTTGAAAGGTGTCTCTTCTAGTTCCCAAAATTTTCGAAGTTGGGTTTCGACATCTATAGTTTGCATGAAACTTCTGACCTGTTCACTTGAATCGGATACAATTGGAGCCTTTCCGAATAAGATCCATCCCAATGTTGTCTTCTGCATGACGGGCATTGACTTATCTGGTGGTGGAATCAGCTCTGGTAGCAAAAGTTCGGCTAAGACATCACTGCCAAGCAAAATATCAATTTTGGACGATTTGAAGAATTCAGGATCGGCAAGCACATAATCGTTGAGATGTGTCCAATTCTCAACGTGAAGGGTCCGGGCCGGCAAATGCCCAGACAGTGACTTTAAGATGTAGGCTTGCGCTGTGGTCGCAAAAGTGGAATGCAGAGAAGCAAAAGTGATATCTACCACTCTTAGAGATGTGCCACTGCTGACCAAACCCAACCCGGACACCCCCGTATGTGTTGATCGAGATTTAAGCTGAAGCAACTGGGCAGCACATTCCGTAATAAACGACGCTTCAGATCCAGTATCTAACAATGCTCGCAGCGTCAACCACTCCCCCAAGGAAGACTTAACTTTGACCAGGGCTGTTGCCAATAAAACCTGGGAGTTTTTGGCCGGGAGACTGTAGTGAGAGTGGTGAGAAGTTACATTGTTAGTTGCTGTAGCTTGTCTACTGGACGAGGACGACTGAAATGAAGGAGCCGCAGCGTTCAAAGAGGCACTCTGAGAACCTTGGTTTGTGTTTTGTTGCTGTCCTTGGTTATTTTGATTGTTGTAGTTATTTTGTTGTTGCAATGATTGATTTGAGTTGCTACTATTTTGTTGTACGCGTGAAGGTTGTTGGCTTGGCTGAAAAGAAGTATTATTTGCATGCAATAAAGTGTGATGTGGTTGTTGGCAATGATAACACCTACGACTACTTGGACAGTTATCCGTTGCATGATTATACCCTAAACAGTTTCGACACAAACCCAATTTATTTATAACCTGACTACGCTCGGTAACACTCATTTTCAAAAATTTACTTCATCTTCTGACCGCATGTTTATTTTTCAGACATACCTTACAGGAAACCATTGATTTATCAGTCTGAGCATGAGCGATGAAGGAATGCTTGTGTGAAGCGTTCCGTGCCGTATTGAATGTGCCTTGACTATGCTGTTGATCAACAGCTTCCAGAGTTCGGAACCTTGTTTCCAGGAACGTCGTAAATTCCTTGAAAGTCGGCAGCCGCTTCGGAGCCTCTCTGTCATTTAACTTCTCCTCCCACATTTGCTGAGTTCTGCTAGGTAACTTTCGCACAAGAAGAAAAATTAACACCGGATCTAAATGTTCTACTTCTATTTTTAGATTGGCCAGGCTATGGATGACTTGAGTTGAAGTGTAAAGCAGATCTTTAATCGACTCCGCACGCTCTTGTGTCAATGTTGGCAAATTGAACAATGCATTCAACTGGATGTTGACTAGAACGCGAGGGTGATCATACCGATCTTTTAACATCGACCATGCTTTAGTGTAATTTTGGCCCTCAATCTTCAACGACAGGAGTAGCTTCTCAGCATCACCGGCTAAACTGGTTTTCAGATAATGCATTTTATGTATATCCGACAGCGATGATTTACTGTCGACAAGGGTCACAAAAAGATCATGGAAATTCGGCCAATTTTCATAATTGCCATCGAACGTTGGTAATTTTATTGAAGGCAAATGAAGGTCATCGCTTCTTACCGTCGTTTCCTTTGCAGGCGCTTCGTTGGACTCCTGCTGGCTGCTGCCACCAAAACCAGCAAGCGAATCCAGAAGTCTTGCCTGAAACACACAATAATCCTCACGTAGTTGCTCGTAAATGGATTCGACTGCTTCTTCGTCCTTAGCATCTTCACCATCTTGCAAAAAATCGTCAAAAATTTTGGATACAGACTGCCATAACTCATCCAGTAATTTTAACCTAGTCTGGACGTAGGTTATGTTTAACGCTTTGCCTTTTTTCCCAAAATTTTCCACGTCTCTTTTAAGCTGCTTGTATTTTGCAGCTAATATTTTGCTCGCCATTATTTATTTTACGAATACCACAACTTGTAAGGAGTAAAAGTAATGAAAAATTAACTCACTTTTGTAGAGCTCTGGAAAGGCGTCAATTTATATATGTTACTCCCACGATGACACACAAAAGAAATCCGCACACAGTTTTTGAATCGGTTGTTAAAATTTATTAAAAACTTTTAGGCTCGAAGGACCAATGATTCGGCTGACTAGCCTTACTTTTATTTAATTAAAAAAAAAGAATAAAATAAACTTTAAAAAAAAAATGAAAATAAAAACACACAATTTCACTTGGGGTTGATTATTTAAGTGACATTTCTATTTTTCTTGACTTTGACGTTTTTATGACATCTCTCGTTGGTTTTATAATTTAGCTTTTCTATGGGCGCATTCAAGAGGCAAGTGCATTTACACTGGGCGTCAACAAGTCCAGACATGTCCCATACCGGTTCAGGGGAAGGGAAAATTCCCGGAGAAAATGTACCTCCGAATGCAGGTGAAGAAAGTAACTCCAGTAACGGTTCCGCTAATGGGAATAATTCTAGGCAACCAGATGATATTGCTAATAGTGGGACTAGTACTTCACAAGTTGGTAACAACACTCGTATTTCAGAAAAAGAAGATTTAGGAGATAGGGTTGATAGAAGCCTGATGCAAAATCAGATACACATTTTTGATCATTTAAAAGAATTTATGGAAAAGTTTGACCAACGCTTAAATGATCTCAACAAACCTGACAAAGTTCAGGGTGCCCCTAGCGCTGCGAGTAGCAATCCGCAAACGGTTGTGGGTCGGCAGTTTACTCCTCCATTCGCTACACCGCCTCCGGTTAGACAATTTAGCAATTTTTATTTGGGAAACTCGAATGCACCAGAGAAGTGCCGTCTAGATAGATGGAATGTAAAGTACGATGGTACAAGCAATATTGGCGACTTTTAAGTTGACCATCTTCAATCTTCTTCCGGGTATACGGAAACCCAAATAACTGCAAATTTCCATGTGTTGCTAGAAGACCGAGCAAATAAGTGGTATTGGAGGTACTTGAAAAAGAAACCTGAAGCTAAGTTGGCAGAACTGAAGGCGGAGATGCGTAAGGAGTTCGGACGTCCCGAAAGTGATGTCGACATTTATATGCGCTTGCTTACTCGTAAGCAGGGGTACAAGGAGTCATTTGACGAATTTTATAATTCTATAACTACAATAAATGACAGAATGAAGGAACCCTTCGATAATAGGAAACTTGTAGATGTTCTTAGAAATAACGCTAAGGATAAATTGGGAGAAATTTTGCTAGCTTCGGATACAAAGACTTTGGAGAAGTTGAGACTGAAGGCTAGGGAAGCTGAGAAATATTAAGCTAAACGGTTTACTTCACCTAAAGTAGTTCACGAAATTGTTTTAGAGGAAGATAAAGGGGAACCTGATTCAGAAGGGAAAGAAATCGCAGCTATTTCTTATGGAAATAGACCAGGGAACACTTCCACTTTTGCTTGTTGGAACTGTGACGAAAAGGGACATTCTTTCTACCATTGTCCGTCACATACAAGAAATTTGTTTTGCTTTTTGTGTGGTGCAAAAGGAGTAAGTACTCCCGAGTGTGGAAAGCATTCGGAAAACTTTCGACGGGACGAAAAGAAAAGCGGGGAGAGTCGTCCCTCGAAAAGCAGTTCTGGCCGCACCAACAATAAATAGTAGTCAAAATTATAAGGAATATACCTCAGAGGTAAACAGTTTCCCACAACACCAGGAAACTAATATAGAATTAGACAAAGAGAAAAGTGCTGATGAAAAGTCTAATCCAACGAACTAGCAATTCATCCAAGGCATACTTACAAGCTCAAATCTTTACACGAGCGTAAAATGAAATATGAAAAAGCTCGTGCCAGGATAATGGGAACCAAAGAAAAGACAATTGATAAGAAAGTAGAAAAATGTAGGAACAGAATAGGATATAGGAACAGAAAAAAATTTAGTAAGCTGATTGTTGACACTATTATTTCTTCGAAAGATGACGGTAGAATGTACGCCAACGTTCTACTCAAGGAAGAATCGATGTTCGGATTATTAGATAGTGGCGCATCAATTTCAGTGTTAGGCAATGGGTGCTGGGATTTAGTTAAGAGGTTAGAAGTAGATGTGACATCGTACAAAAATCACGTTCGTACGGCGGATGGAAAATGCCACGATATTGTTGGATTTTGTGAAATACTAACAAAGTACAATGGCATATCTAAAATTCTTACTTTTTACTCGATCCCAAACTTGACTCAGACACTATATTTAGGAATGAATTTCTGGAGAGAGTTTAGTTTATTACCTCAAGTCAGCGAAATACAAGCTAATGTGCAGGATAATGAAAAGGAAGCAAATTTCAAGGAAGAGGCGGAACTAGTAGCCCTTTCTCCGGAACAGAAACTGAGGTTGGATACAACAAAGAAGTTGTTTCCGAACTTTGTCGAGCTGGGTTTGGGAAAAACGCATTTAGGTATTCATGCCGTTGATACTGGTGACGCGGCACCAATAAAATCAAGACACTACCCATTGTGTCCGGTCCGTCAGGAGGAAGTTTATAAGGAGTTGGACCGCATGCTAGAACTTGATGTTATCGAGGAGAGTAATTCTCCATGGTGTTGCCCATTGGTTTTGGTGAGAAAGCCCGGCAAAGTTCGTTTGTGTTTAGACTTCCGTAAAGTAAATGCGGTAACAGTAAAAGACGCCTATCCTATGCCTCACGTGGATGGTCTTTTGAGTCGTATTAAGGATACGCACTATATCTCAGGTATTGATCTCAAGGACGCGTGTTGGCAGATCCCATTAGAAGAAAAGTCGCGTCCTAAAACAGCTTTTGCAGTCCCTGGTAGGCCACTTTACCAATTTAAAGTGATGCCATTTGGACTGAGCAATGCGGCCCAAACGCTGTGTCGTACACTCGATAAGGTTCTGCCATCACGTCTACGAGATCATGTCTGCTTATACTTGGATGACCTGTTGATTTGCACTGAGGATTTTGAAAGTCATATAAGCATATTGAACGAGGTTGCATCGTGTCTGCGCCGGGCTAATTTGACCATAAATCTCGATAAGAGCAAGTTCTGCATGCGGGAGATAAAGTACCTCTCCTTTATAGTCGGTCATGGTACCTTGCAGACCAATCCTGACAAGATCGAGGCTATGGTGAGTTTCCCCATTCCCAGTTCTCAAAGACAAGTTCGTCGATTTTTAGGACTAACGGGGTGGTACCGCCGATTTATTAAAAACTGTTCTGATTTAGCAGCACCGTTAACAGACTGCATAAAGAAAAAGAAGTTTGAACTTAGTCCTAAAGCACTGGAGGCGTTTAACAAGTTGAAAGAAGCCCTTTGGTCCACGCCGGTTTTAAACCAACCCGATTTTAAAAAGCCCTTCACCATACAATGCGACGCGTCTTCGGAAGGAATCGGTGGCGTTCTCTTTCAACTTGATGAGAATCAAAATGAGAAGCCTATAGCGTACATGTCTAAAAAGCTCAACAAAGCCCAAAAGAATTACACGGTAACAGAGTTGGAATGTCTTGCTGCGGTCTTGAGCATAAGAAATTTTAGAGCCTACGTGGAGGGATTACCTTTTCGAGTGATAACAGATCACTCAAGTCTGAAGTGGCTTATGTCATTGAAAGACTTGAGTGGTAGGTTAGCGAGGTGGAGCTTGGAACTCCAAGGTTTTGATTTCAGGCACATCTTAAATCAAAAAACACTTACAATTTGCGGTCGAATCCAGTGGTTTATAAAGCGGGACAAGAAGTTTTCCACCGAAATTTAGCTCAGAGCAGCTTCGTTAAAGGCATAAATGCAAAATTGTTGCCTAAATTCCTGAAATCCCGAATTCGCAGAACCATTGGCAGTTGCCTGTACGAGTTGAAATCTCGAGATGGCAAACTTATAGGCATTTATCACTCCAAGGATATCCGTCAGTAAGCTGTAAACGAAAAGAGCACATGAAAAATCACAAAGTGTCGTGTTCGACCATATTTTAATTCAACAACTTATCTGAAATTCAGTATTATGCCCGGCACGAGACGACCGACAGGGCGTTAGGTACGGCTCCCACGTTTATTTTATTATGAAATAGTTTTGAAGCGAACTACGAGTTGTTTTGTGTTTTGTTTACCTTTTGGTTTCACCTTTTCGATATTAAATTTTTGTTGTCACCATACAGAACTTTTTTTTATTTTAACGCCGCCATTTGATTCACTCATGTTATATAGAAACCACAACACATACGCGTGAACGCTATACGAGTCTTAACAATTTTCTTAAAAACCGAACCATTTTTTTTACGTGGGTTCATTATGCATTGTTCTCGACGAATTATCATCGTAAACAAGCATAGCCCTGTAACCGAATCGCATTTTTTTACTTATATCTACTTTAAACAAAATTAAAAATGAAAAACTTAAAAAAAAAAAAAAAAAAATAATCATACACCGGCACAATGTCATATTGTCATGCAGTTTCATTTTTGACATTTGAGATGATACACTTTGTAGTCTTTGCTGGTTTTAAAAGGACTAGATGACAGTACTTTCACTTAGTAGTAGATTTATTCAGGTGGGTGCATTCACGTTAGTACTGGTTTATGCTGCGAATTTTCCCAGCAAAAATGTTGAAGACGTTGAAGTTAGGAAAATGATAGTGGGGATTTTCTGGGAACGTCGCTCTGGGAGAGTAATTTTACGACTGAATAGCAAAAATAAAAGCGGATGAAAGTCTTTTAAAAGAAAGTATCCGATTGGGAATAGTCGTGCGACGCACTATACGCAATCTTATTAATCGAAAGAAAGTTGTTATTTTGTTTATCGCCTTGATTTAACCTTGATTTATCGCCTTGAAAAAAGTGTAAAAATAAAAAAAAAAAACAGAGGAAAACCGAAACAGGGGTTGAATTATGTCAAGTTACACGGTAAGGTTAATTTTTATCTTCACGGATTTATGTTATCGATTTTATTCAATCTATTTTAGAAACCCTCATTAAGCATTGTTTATTTTATCTTACCCAACGGGGTCTTAATTAATTATCCCGGGTTGATAATTCCCCACGGAATACTCAAAAAACCACGCGGCGGCGTGCTGCTCGTTTAGTACGACACCAGGCGCATAGCAAAACTAGTAGGTAAGTCGATAGGTGAATTTTACTATTTTTAGTGCTAACCTCCGAACCCTACAATCTCTAGATTGCTGCACATCAACAATTTTCAACACCATTAGCAGATAGAACACTATTGCTTGTAATATAGTAACTACCACTACCAAAGCTGAAGTGGTATATTGGGTATAATCACAAAAGTAACCCAGCTATTTTATTTTATTTAGATAGTTTCAAATAACGTAGTTTCAGATACATACCAATAGTTTATTTCAATTTTTGTTTATTTTGGCTTGCAGGACTACGGTGTCTGCTTATTCTTCGATATTCAATCCACTCATAGTTTTGTCGCCCTCATCTCTTTAAAATATTTATGATAATTGTCTAAAGTTGAAATAATTTTTACTAAACAGTTATTTTCGTAACTCTTTAATTTTTTTTGAAAACCAAATACATATAATTTTTTTTTATTTGAATTTTAAGCTTTGATAATAATAGTTATTTTATTATTATTTTTTTTTTTTTTTAATGCATTATATCGATTATTTTATATTTCTTTTTACTCCTTATTGGATTTTGAGTTGGTTAAGTCTGTTGAAAAGAAGTTCAAAGTATTCGGAAATCTATTTGATTTGTCAAGTTTGAAGTGATTCAAGTTTTTTTATTTATCTTTTTCAAGTGTATCCATAATTAAACATTATCTCTTAAAAGAAAGTTTTAATTTTGAGTATTGTAACTCAAGAGCATGAACCAAGACCAGAACCTTCCTAGAAGTTCTTTGCTTGGAAGTTGGAGTAATTTACGAGCAATATCTGAAGCAAGGTTTGAAAGTTTTGTGCAGCGCTGTAATAATACTATTGATAGGTTCAATTTAGACCATTCAATAGATTTTTCGCGGGAATTAAATTCAATAATATCTGACTATAGTCCAGACATGTCCCATACCGGTTCAGGGGAAGGGGAAATTCCCGGAGAAAACGTACCTCCGAATGCAGGTGAAGAAAGTAACTCCAGTAACGGTTCCGCTAATGGGAATAATTCTAGGCAACCAGATGATATTGCTAATAGTACTTCACAAGTTGGTAACAACACTCGTATTTCAGAAAAAGAAGATTTAGGATATAGGGTTGATAGAAGCCTGATGCAAAATCAGATACACATTTTTGATCATTCAAAAGAATTTATGGAAAAGTTTGACCAACGCTTAAATGATCTCAACAAACCTGACAAAGTTCAGGGTGCCCCTAGCGCTGCGAGTAGCAATCCGCAAACGGTTGTGGGTCGGCAGTTTACTCCTCCATTCGCTACACCGCCTCCGGTTAGACAATTTAGCAATTTTTATTTGGGAAACTCGAATGCACCAGAGAAGTGCCGTCTAGATAGATGGTACAAGCAATATTGGCGACTTTTAAGTTGACCATCTTCAATCTTCTTCCGGGTATACGGAAACCCAAATAACTGCAAATTTCCATGTGTTGCTAGAAGACCGAGCAAATAAGTGGTATTGGAGGTACTTGAAAAAGAAACCTGAAGCTAAGTTGGCAGAACTGAAGGCGGAGATGCGCAAGGAGTTCGGACGTCCCGAAAGTGATGTCGACATTTATATGCGCTTGCTTACTCGTAAGCAGGGGTACAAGGAGTCATTTGACGAATTTTATAATTCTATAACTACAATAAATGACAGAATGAAGGAACCCTTCGATAATAGGAAACTTGTAGATGTTCTTAGAAATAACGCTAAGGATAAATTGGGAGAAATTTTGCTAGCTTCGGATACAAAGACTTTGGAGCAGTTGAGACTGAAGGCTAGGGAAGCTGAGAAATATTTAGCTAAACGGTTTACTTCACCTAAAGTAGTTCACGAAATTGTTTTAGAGGAAGATAAAGAGGAACCTGATTCAGAAGGGAAAGAAATCGCAGCTATTTCTTATGGAAATAGACCAGGGAACACTTCCACGTTTGCTTGTTGGAACTGTGACGAAAAGGGACATTCTTTCTACCATTGTCCGTCACATACAAGAAATTTGTTTTGCTTTTTGTGTGGTGCAAAAGGAGTAAGTACTCCCGAGTGTGGAAAGCATTCGGAAAACTTTCGACGGGGAGAGTCGTCCCTCGAAAAGCAGTTCTGGCCGCACCAACAATAAATAGTAGTCAAAATTATAAGGAATATACCTCAGAGGTAAACAGTTTCCCACAACACCAGGAAACTAATATAGAATTAGACAAAGAGAAAAGTGCTGATGAAAAGTCTAATCCAACGAAAATTTTGAAATGTGAAGATTCTCAGGAACTAGCAATTCATCCAAGGCATACTTACAAGCTCAAATCTTTACACGAGCGTAAAATGAAATATGAAAAAGCTCGTGCCAGGATAATGGGAACCAAAGAAAAGACAATTGATACGAAAGTAGAAAAATGTAGGCTCAGATATAGGAACAGAAAAAAATTTAGAAAGCTGATTGTTGACACTATTATTTCTTCGAAAGATGACGGTAGAATGTACGCCAACGTTCTACTCAAGGAAGAATCGATGTTCGGATTATTAGATAGTGGCGCATCAATTTCAGTGTTAGGCAATGGGTGCTGGGATTTAGTTAAGAGGTTAGAAGTAGATGTGACATCGTACAAAAATCACGTTCGTACGGCGGATGGAAAATGCCACGATATTGTTGGATTTTGTGAAATACTAACAAAGTATAATGGCATATCTAAAATTCTTACTTTTTACTTGATCCCAAACTTGACTCAGGCACTATATTTAGGAATGAATTTCTGGAGAGAGTTTAGTTTATTACCTCAAGTCAGCGAAATACAAGCTAATGTGCAGGATAATCAAAAGGAAGCAAATTTCAAGGAAGAGGCGGAACTAGTAACCCTTTCTCCGGAACAGAAAATGAGGTTGGATACAACAAAGAAGTTGTTTTCGAACTTTGTCGAGCTGGGTTTGGGAAAAACGCATTTTATAACTCAATGCCGTTGATACTGGTGACGCGGCACCAATAAAATCAAGACACTACCCATTGTCTCCGGTCCGTCAGGAGGAAGTTTATAAGGAGTTGGACCGCATGCTAGAACTTGATGTTATCGAGGAGAGTAATTCTCCATGGTGTTGCCCATTGGTTTTGGTGAGAAAGCCCGGCAAAGTTCGTTTGTGTTTAGACTTCCGTAAAGTAAATGCGGTAACAGTAAAAGACGCCTATCCTATGCCTCACGTGGATGGTCTTTTGAGTCGTATTAAGGATACGCACTATATCTCAGGTATTGATCTCAAGGACGCGTATTGGCAGATCCCATTAGAAGAAAAGTCGCGTCCTAAAACAGCTTTTGCAGTCCCTGGTAGGCCACTTTACCAATTTAAAGTGATTGTCATATAGGTTGGTTACCCCTGCCTACACCTACACTATGTAAACATAACTATTAACAGACATTTGTATTATGTTATCTTTTATAACTCAATAAAAGTACACTTCAGTCTTCACTTAATCATTGACCACTTGACATGGTGTCAGAAGTGGCTTAAACCTTTATATTAATAGAAGAGTTTATATTAAGTTCCGCATCAATTGTTAAACGAAAAAAAAAAAAAATCGGTAACAATAAATAAATATATTAAGAATGCCTCCTAAAGATGATCCACAATCTGAAACTCTGAGTGCAGCTAATTACGTGAAGCCACCAAAGCCACTCCAAATAACAGGTGGAAACCTTTCATCGGCATGGAAAAATTGGATCCAGCTTTACAAATGGTTCGAGATTGCTGCACAATTAAACAAAAAACCAGAGGAAATCCAAGTGGCAACATTTATGTCATGTATAGGAGCAGATGCAGCAAACATCTATAATTCTTTTTCCTTCACAGAAGCCGAGACTGATAAAGTATCTTCTATAATTAATAAGTTTAACGAGTATTTTTCTCCTAAGGTAAGCTTAACATTTGAAAGGTACACCTTTAATACTCTAACTCAACGTGAAGGAGAAAGTTTCGAAGAATTCTTAACAAAAATTAAAAATCAATCAAAAAAATGTGCATTTGAAAATCTTGAAGACTCATTATTGCGGGACAAAATAGTAACGGGTATAAGAAACGATAGTCTGCGTGAAAAATTATTAGCAGAAGATGACATCAAACTAGATCAAGCTATAAAGGTATGCAGAGCAAGCGAGATAGCTTCCCAGCAATTGCGCGATTTACATAAGCCCGAAACAGCAGCAGTTGATGCAATAAAAAAATATACCCCACATTATTACAAAAAATCACCAAAACCTAAATCTTCATTTACCTACACATGCAGAAATTGTGGGACAGAACATGAAAAAAATAAGTGCCCAACATACAAACAAAAATGCCAACACTGTAAAAGAACAGGTCATTTTACCGACCTATGCTTTCAGCGAAGAAAAAAATTCGATAAGAAGAAAAAAGTATACACTCTACAAGAAAGCACACAACCTGTTAGCGAAAGTGACAATACTAGTGACGATTCAAGCGGTTTGTTCGTTCTAGCTCTCACAAAATCAGAAACAAATAAAGATGAGACAAAAAATTGGTACGAAGAAATAAAAATCGAGGAAAATACAATCAAAGTTAAACTCTACACCGCCGCGCAGTGCAACGTCCTTCCAGTCAGTCTAATAAAGAAATCAAATTTACAAAAAATAAAGCCAACAAAACAAAAAATTATAGCTTTCGGTGGAACAGAAATCGACGTGAGTGGTGAAATAAGCCTAGATTGTGTTGTGCGCAATAAAAATCGAAAAATAAAGTTCTTGATTGTGAAAGATTTTCCAGATTTTGAGCCAATATTAGGCAAAGACGACTGTGAAAAGTGTTCTCTAGTGCTGCGTGTGCAACAAATAAACTTGGATAGCGAGATTTTCCAAGGACTTGGAAAGGTCAAAGATTTTGTCTATGATATTGACCTTATCGACAATCCAAAGTTTGAACATTATGCGCCAAGAAAAATTCCTCATTCCATTCGAGATGATGTCAAAAAAGAAATTGACAATATGCTCAGACTCGGTGTTTTAACCAAAACGGACGGATTTCCCCCTGCAGTTTCACCGATGGTAGTGGTAAGAAAGAAGGACAAAATTAGGGTATGTATCGACCCCACAGACATTAATAAAAATATACGTAGGCGTTATCATCCTTTACTAACCATTGAACAAATAACTGCAAATATTAAGGGATCTAAATTCTTTACACTACTAGATTGTACGAGGGGCTTTTGGCAAATCGAGGTATCAAAGAAAACACAGCAATACCTCACGATGTCAACTCCTTGGGGATTATTTTCATTTACGCGAATACCGTTTGGACTTGCGTGCGCACCAGAAGTCTACCAGAGCTACATGCAAACAATTCTCGAAGGATGCCAAAACACTGATGTCGCTATTGATGACATATTGATCCATGCGAAAACTCAAGAGGAACTGCAGCAACTCACAGCTAAAGTCATCAAAGTTCTTTCTAATGCTGGTCTAAAACTCAATAGCGATAAATGCGTTTTTGACGCTACAAAAATAAAATATCTTGGCCATATACTAACGTCAACAGGTGTTCGTGCTGATCCTGAAAAAACGATCGCCATAGAGCAACTACAGGTACCGAAAAATAAAACTGAACTCCAAAGAATTCTAGGCATGGCTACATATCTTTCGAAATTCATCAGTAATTTATCTGAAATCACCCATCCGTTACGAGAACTTCTAAAAAAGGAAGTTTCATGGTTCTGGTCTAAAAATCAACAAGCCTCGTTTGAAGCTCTCAAAAAATCATTTTCTTCAACTCCATTTCTGCGATATTACGATTCCAACCTTGACGTGCAGCTGCAAGTGGACGCTAGCCAACACAGCCTTGGAGCAGCCCTCCTTCAAAACGATCAACCGATAGCCTACGCCTCCCGAGCGCTGACGAGCACTCAAAAAGGCTATGCTCAGATTGAAAAAGAGGCCACAGCGATACGCTTTGCTTGCGAAAAGTTCCACGAGTATGTATACGGACAAAATCTTACCATCGAGACCGACCACAAGCCGTTGGAAACGATCTTCAAAAAACCACTGTGCTCAGCTTCACCACGGCTTCAAAAAATACTCCTTTACGTGCTTCCGTACGCACCAAAAGTAATTTACCGAAAAGGGACCGAGATAAAACTGGCCGACACACTCAGCAGAAACTGCAGCAATGAAATTAACAAAGCACCAGACGACAACATACAAATACATGCTTTAACAGAACTCACTTTAATTACAAAAGAAAAACTAAAATTAGAAATATCAAACGACAGTGAACTTCTACTTATTAAAAAATTTATATTACAGGGTTGGCCGGAAAAAATCACCGACCTACCACCCCTGATAAGAAATTATTGGAACTTCAGGGAAGAGTTAACCTATGAAGACGAAATCATTTACAAAGCCGCTAAAATTGTTATTCCTAAAACACTACAACTTGAAACCCTCACACTAATTCACAAAGGCCATTTCGGAATACAAAGATGTCTACATCGTGCACGAGCAACAGTTTTTTGGTTGGGAATGCACAACGACGTCAAAAATTTTGTAGAGCGGTGCAACATATGTCAATCTTACCAGCCATCTAAACCCAAGGAACCACTAATTATAAAAACCATTCCCACTCTCCCATGGGAAATAGTAGCAATCGATATTTTTCATTTCCATAATAACGAATTTTTATTAATTGCAGATAGCTACTCCGGTTTTTTCGACTACACAGAACTCAAACAAACAACATCAACTGAGGTTATTAAGGCTCTGAAGGTCTGGTTTGCAACCCATGGTATCCCATCAGTCCTGGAATCAGACAACGGGCCACAATTCGCTTCAAGAGAATTCGCTAAGTTCGCTAAAGATTGGGACATCCAACACCAAACATCAAGTCCCTACTATCCCCGATCCAACGGACTGGCCGAACGATACGTGCAGACAGCGAAGTCAATGCTAAAAAAATGTTTCAAAGACCAATCAGATCCTTATATTGCGCTCCTGAATTATCGAAATACACCTCGAAATGAGGTTCTCCAATCACCAAACCAACGACTCATGAGCAGACTCACAAGAACAACATTACCAGTTTCCTCTGAACTACTTAAGCCAAATACTATACCGGACGTACATGAAAACATCACCAATATGCGACAAAACTACAAATCAAACTACGATAACAGCGCAACTCCATCAAAACCCTTTGACGCTGGAGATAGGGTACGTATCCAACGAAACCATCGAGATTGGATAACTGGAGTCGTCGAAGAGTTACCAAAACATGGACCAAGGTCGCTTGTAATACGAACAGATGATGGCAAACTTCTACGACGAAACACAATTCACATCCAGCCTTAAGACAACCCGATCGCTACACATCTACAAGCTCTAAATAATTCTTATTACATATGTAGCTATTCATAACATTATTAATTTAATTTTTATTACATAGCTATTCATAACATTATTAATTTACTTTTTTTTTTTTAATTTCCTTAACTATAAAATCACTAACTCATGTTTATATCATATTGAATTTAAATAGTTTTTGCTGAATTAAATATTAACTTTAAATTCTATAAAAAGGGAAGATGTCATATAGGTTGGTTACCCCTGCCTACACCTACACTATGTAAACATAACTATTAACAGACATTTGTATTATGTTATCTTTTATAACTCAATAAAAGTACACTTCAGTCTTCACTTAATCATTGACCACTTGACAGTGATGCCATTTGGACTGAGCAATGCGGCCCAAACGCTGTTTCGTACACTCGATAAGGTTCTGCCATCACGTCTACGAGATCATGTCTTCTTATACTTGGATGACCTGTTGATTTGCACTGAGGATTTTGAAAGTCATATAAGCATATTGAACGAGGTTGCATCGTGTCTGCGCCGGGCTAATCTGACCATAAATCTCGATAAGAGCAAGTTCTGCATGCGGGAGATAAAGTACCTCTCCTTTATAGTCGGTCATGGTACCTTGCAGACCAATCCTGACAAGATCGAGGCTATGGTGAGTTTCCCCATTCCCAGTTCTCAAAGACAAGTTCGTCGATTTTTAGGACTAACGGGGTGGTACCGCCGATTTATTAAAAACTGTTCTGATTTAGCAGCACCGTTAACAGACTGCATAAAGAAAAAGAAGTTTGAACTTAGTCCTAAAGCACTGGAGGCGTTTAACAAGTTGAAAGAAGCCCTTTGGTCCACGCCGGTTTTAAACCAACCCGATTTTAAAAAGCCCTTCACCATACAATGCGACGCGTCTTCGGAAGGAATCGGTGGCGTTCTCTTTCAACTTGATGAGAATCAAAATGAGAAGCCTATAGCGTACATGTCTAAAAAGCTCAACAAAGCCCAAAAGAATTACACGGTAACAGAGTTGGAATGTCTTGCTGCGGTCTTGAGCATAAGAAATTTTAGAGCCTACGTGGAGGGATTACCTTTTCGAGTGATAACAGATCACTCAAGTCTGAAGTGGCTTATGTCATTGAAAGACTTGAGTGGTAGGTTAGCGAGGTGGAGCTTGGAACTCCAAGGTTTTGATTTCAGGCACATCTTAAATCAAAAAAACACTTACAATTTGCGGTCGAATCCAGTGGTTTATAAAGCGGGACAAGAAGTTTTCCACCGAAATTTTGCTCAGAGCAGCTTCGTTAAAGGCATAAATGCAAAATTGTTGCCTAAATTCCTGAAATCCCGAATTCGCAGAACCATTGGCAGTTGCCTGTACGAGTTGAAATCTCGAGATGGCAAACTTATAGGCATTTATCACTCCAAGGATATCCGTCAGTAAGCTGTAGACGAAAAGAGCACATGAAAAATCACAAAGTGTCGTGTTCGACCATATTTTAATTCAACAACTTATCTGAAATTCAGTATTATGCCCGGCACGAGACGACCGACAGGGCGTTAGGTACGGCTCCCACGTTTATTTTATTATGAAATAGTTTTGAAGCGAACTACGAGTTGTTTTGTTTACCTTTTGGTTTCACCTTTTCGATATTAAATTTTTGTTGTCACCATACAGAACTTTTTTTTATTTTAACGCCGCCATTCGATTCACTCATGTTATATAGAAACCACAACACATACGCGTGAACGCTATACGAGTCTTAACAATTTTCTTAAAAATCGAACCATTTTTTTACGTGGGTTCATTATGCATTGTTCTCGACGAATTATCATCGTAAACAAGCATAGCCCTGTAACCGAATCGCATTTTTTTACTTATATCTACTTTAAACAAAATTAAAAATGAAAAACTTTAAAAAAAAAAAAAAATAATCATACACCGGCACAATGTCATATTGTCATGCAGTTTCATTTTTGACATTTGAGATGATACACTTTGTAGTCTTTGCTGGTTTTAAAAGGACTAGATGACAGTACTTTCACTTAGTAGTAGATTTATTCAGGTGGGTGCATTCACGTTAGTACTGGTTTATGTTGCGAATTTTCCCAGCTACAATGTTGAAGACGTTGAAGTTAGGAAAATGATAGTGGGGATTTTCTGGGAACGTCGCTCTGGGAGAGTAATTTTACGACTGAATAGCAAAAATAAAAGCGGATGAAAGTCTTTTAAAAGAAAGTATCCGATTGGGAATAGTCGTGCGACGCGCTATACGCAATCTTATTAATCGAAAGAAAGTTGTTATTTTGTTTATCGCCTTGATTTAACCTTGATTTATCGCCTTGAAAAAAGTGTAAAAATAAAAAAAAAAAAAACAGAGGAAAACCGAAACAGGGGTTGAATTGTGTCAAGTTACACGGTAAGGTTAATTTTTATCTTCACGGATTTATGTTATCGATTTTATTCAATCTATTTTAGAAACCCTCATTAAGCATTGTTTATTTTATCTTACCCAACGGGGTCTTAATTAATTATCCCGGGTTGATAATTCCCCACGGAATACTCAAAAAACCACGCGGCGGCGTGCTGCTCGTTTAGTACGACACCAGGCGCATAGCAAAACTAGTAGATAAGTCGATAGGTGAATTTTACTATTTTTAGTGCTAACCTCCGAACCCTACAATCTCTAGATTGCTGCACATCAACAATTTTCAACACCATTAGCAGATAGAACACTATTGCTTGTAATATAGTAACTACCACTACCAAAGCTGAAGTGGTATATTGGGTATAATCACAAAAGTAACCCAGCTGCCAAGTAAGGTTTGAAGCTCTGATAAAACTATCGCAAGCTCAAACCTTTGTTTTATAAAACTTGGTTTCGATTTTTCTATTATTTGGACAAAAACCATTTTTTGTTGTGCATAAACCAATTTTACTTGAATGAACGGATAAGGACTGAAAAACCTAAGATAAAAACCAACTCAAACTGATAATCGATAAATTTTTTTATTTGAAATTATTGTTAATTTGAATAGTAATCGAATTTAATTATAACCTAAAATTGAATTGCTTGTTTGTTATGCGCGCTCGTTTAGAATCGAGTTTGTTTCGAAAAAAAGTTATTACTACGCGAACCGTAAGATACTAGATTTTGATTTACTCAAAGTGAATGTCAGTGTTTTTATCTGGTAAAGAATATGCATTTTCTTATCAACTAATATGCAAGGAAGTAAACCAGACACCTTTAAAAGAGTTCTTGCAGTGGCCACTTCAACGGATTTAAAGGGTGAGTTTTTTTTTTATTGAACATTCTTTTTAAGATACAAATACTTAAAAACATTTTCGTTCGGTGAATCAAAAGGGGGTTAGGGGAGGATTAAAGATAATTAAAGAAATTAAGGAAAAAGTCAAAAGAGGGTTGCTATCCCCAAATTACTAATAAATCGAAGACGTTTTAATTTCTTTCTTAAAAGATTCATTTCTTCTGAATAAGTGACGCGTGACAAGCTAAAGACAATATTTGGTTATGGTATATAATTAAATAAATATAATTACTATACTTAATCCTAAATATCAATAAATTTTATATTTTATTTTATTTTAAATTAAATAATATACTTTTAATACTATAAAATCATTTTTTTTATAAATCCCTAATAAAAATAGCTTAAAATGAAATCAATTTATTTTTGAATGGAGAAAATTTAAATTCATGATGTATAGCGTTTAAACTTAAAATTAAAGAGATGAGGGGGGTGAAGTTGAGAGTGATGGGGAATGTTTTTTTAAGCCACTTCAAGTTTTGTAAAATTTTAGTTTGAGTTTTAAATTTTTTTTGATTGATTTGATTTCTTTTAATTTTTTTTATTTTTGCTTTGATTTGTTATTGATTTGGTGATGTCTGTTTGTGAGTCCCGATGACTGGATGTTGAGCGTTCGGTATCGCGTTGCCACAGTAAAGATTTATCCAAAATAACACATTTTCAGATACAAGAAAGTACTTGACAGTTTGAGGCTGTGAATATCGATAGGTATTGACAAAGCCGAACAATTAACCCTTGCTTGGAGATGTAAGTTGAAAGAAGACTCGTTAATGCGAGAGCGTTTTCGGTAGTCCTTTCAACCAATTCTCAGAACATTTTATTCGTTCTCTTTAGAGACTTCACTAGATGGAAATTCGTCTGTGATTGTCCTAATAATTGAAGAAAGTTTTATTTTATTTAGATAGTTTCAAATAACGTAGTTTCAGATACATACCAATAGTTTATTTCAATTTTTGTTTATTTTGGCTTGCAGGACTACGGTGTCTGCTTATTCTTCGATATTCGATCCACTCATAGTTTTGTCGCCCTCATCTCTTTAAAATATTTATGCTAATTGTCTAAAGTTGAAATAATTTTTACTAAACAGTTATTTTCGTAACTCTTTAATTTTTTTTGAAAACCAAATACATATAATTTTTTTTATTTGAATTTTAAGCTTTGATAATAATAGTTATTTTATTATAATTTTTTTTTTTTTTTTAATACATTATATCGATTATTTTATATTTCTTTTTACTCCATATTGGATTTTGAGTTGGTTAAGTCTGTTGAAAAGAAGTTCAAAGTATTCGGAAATCTATTTGATTTGTCAAGTTTGAAGTGATTCAAGTTTTTTTATTTATCTTTTTCAAGTGTATCCATAATTAAACATTATCTCTTAAAAGAAAGTTTTAATTTTGAGTATTGTAACTCAAGAGCATGAACCAAGACCAGAACCTTCCTAGAAGTTCTTTGCTTGGAAGTTGGAGTAATTTACGAGCAATATCTGAAGCGAGGTTTGAAAGTTTTGTGCAGCGCTGTAATAATACTATTGATAGGTTCAATTTAGACCATTCAATAGATTTTTCGCGGGAATTAAATTCAATAATATCTGACTATAGTCCAGACATGTCCCATACCGGTTCAGGGGAAGGGGAAATTCCCGGAGAAAACGTACCTCCGAATGCAGGTGAAGAAAGTAACTCCAGTAACGGTTCCGCTAATGGGAATAATTCTAGGCAACCAGATGATATTGCTAATAGTACTTCACAAGTTGGTAACAACACTCGTATTTCAGAAAAAGAAGATTTAGGATATAGGGTTGATAGAAGCCTGATGCAAAATCAGATACACATTTTTGATCATTCAAAAGAATTTATGGAAAAGTTTGACCAACGCTTAAATGATCTCAACAAACCTGACAAAGTTCAGGGTGCCCCTAGCGCTGCGAGTAGCAATCCGCAAACGGTTGTGGGTCGGCAGTTTACTCCTCCATTCGCTACACCGCCTCCGGTTAGACAATTTAGCAATTTTTATTTGGGAAACTCGAATGCACCAGAGAAGTGCCGTCTAGATAGATGGAATGTAAAGTACGATGGTACAAGCAATATTGGCGACTTTTAAGTTGACCATCTTCAATCTTCTTCCGGGTATACGGAAACCCAAATAACTGCAAATTTCCATGTGTTGCTAGAAGACCGAGCAAATAAGTGGTATTGGAGGTACTTGAAAAAGAAACCTGAAGCTAAGTTGGCAGAACTGAAGGCGGAGATGCGTAAGGAGTTCGGACGTCCCGAAAGTGATGTCGACATTTATATGCGCTTGCTTACTCGTAAGCAGGGGTACAAGGAGTCATTTGACGAATTTTATAATTCTATAACTACAATAAATGACAGAATGAAGGAACCCTTCGATAATAGGAAACTTGTAGATGTTCTTACAAATAACGCTAAGGATAAATTGGGAGAAATTTTGCTAGCTTCGGATACAAAGACTTTGGAGCAGTTGAGACTGAAGGCTAGGGAAGCTGAGAAATATTTAGCTAAACGGTTTACTTCACCTAAAGAAGTTCACGAAATTGTTTTAGAGGAAGATAAAGGGGAACCTGATTCAGAAGGGAAAGAAATCGCAGCTATTTCTTATGGAAATAGACCAGGGAACACTTCCACGTTTGCTTGTTGGAACTGTGACGAAAAGGGACATTCTTTCTACCATTGTCCGTCACATACAAGAAATTTGTTTTGCTTTTTGTGTGGTGCAAAAGGAGTAAGTACTCCCGAGTGTGGAAAGCATTCGGAAAACTTTCGACGGGACGAAAAGAAAAGCGGGGAGAGTCGTCCCTCGAAAAGCAGTTCTGGCTGCACCAACAATAAATAGTAGTCAAAATTATAAGGAATATACCTCAGAGGTAAACAGTTTCCCACAACACCAGGAAACTAATATAGAATTAGACAAAGAGAAAAGTGCTGATGAAAAGTCTAATCCAACGAAAATCTTGAAATGTGAAGATTCTCAGGAACTAGCAATTCATCCAAGGCATACTTACAAGCTCAAATCTTTACACGAGCGTAAAATGAAATATGAAAAAGCTCGTGCCAGGATAATGGGAACCAAAGAAAAGACAATTGATAAGAAAGTAGAAAAATGTAGGCTCAGATATAGGAACGGAAAAAAATTTAGAAAGCTGATTGTTGACACTATTATTTCTTCGAAAGATGACGGTAGAATGTACGCCAACGTTCTACTCAAGGAAAAATCGATGTTCGGATTATTAGATAGTGGCGCATCAATTTCAGTGTTAGGCAATGGGTGCTGGGATTTAGTTAAGAGGTTAGAAGTAGATGTGACATCGTACAAAAATCACGTTCGTACGGCGGATGGAAAATGCCACGATATTGTTGGATTTTGTGAAATACTAACAAAGTATAATGGCATATCTAAAATTCTTACTTTTTACTTGATCCCAAACTTGACTCAGGCACTATATTTAGGAATGAATTTCTGGAGAGAGTTTAGTTTATTACCTCAAGTCAGCGAAATACAAGCTAATGTGCAGGATAATCAAAAGGAAGCAAATTTCAAGGAAGAGGCGGAACTAGTTACCCTTTCTCCGGAACAGAAAATGAGGTTGGATACAACAAAGAAGTTGTTTCCGAACTTTGTCGAGCTGGGTTTGGGAAAAACGCATTTAGGTATTCATGCCGTTGATACTGGTGACGCGGCACCAATAAAATCAAGACACTACCCATTGTCTCCGGTCCGTCAGGAGGAAGTTTATAAGGAGTTGGACCGCATGCTAGAACTTGATGTTATCGAGGAGAGTAATTCTCCATGGTGTTGCCCATTGGTTTTGGTGAGAAAGCCCGGCAAAGTTCGTTTGTGTTTAGACTTCCGTAAAGTAAATGCGGTAACAGTAAAAGACGCCTATCCTATGCCTCACGTGGATGGTCTTTTGAGTCGTATTAAGGATACGCACTATATCTCAGGTATTGATCTCAAGGACGCGTATTGGCAGATCCCATTAGAAGAAAAGTCGCGTCCTAAAACAGCTTTTGCAGTCCCTGGTAGGCCACTTTACCAATTTAAAGTGATGCCATTTGGACTGAGCAATGCGGCCCAAACGCTGTTTCGTACACTCGATAAGGTTCTGCCATCACGTCTACGAGATCATGTCTTCTTATACTTGGATGACCTGTTGATTTGCACTGAGGATTTTGAAAGTCATATAAGCATATTGAACGAGGTTGCATCGTGTCTGCGCCGGGCTAATCTGACCATAAATCTCGATAAGAGCAAGTTCTGCATGCGGGAGATAAAGTACCTCTCCTTTATAGTCGGTCATGGTACCTTGCAGACCAATCCCGACAAGATCGAGGCTATGGTGAGTTTCCCCATTCCCAGTTCTCAAAGACAAGTTCGTCGATTTTTAGGACTAACGGGGTGGTACCGCCGATTTATTAAAAACTGTTCTGATTTAGCAGCACCGTTAACAGACTGCTTAAAGAAAAAGAAGTTTGAACTTAGTCCTAAAGCACTGGAGGCGTTTAACAAGTTGAAAGAAGCCCTTTGGTCCACGCCGGTTTTAAACCAACCCAATTTTAAAAAGCCCTTCACCATACAATGCGACGCGTCTTCGGAAGGAATCGGTGGCGTTCTCTTTCAACTTGATGAGAATCAAAATGAGAAGCCTATAGCGTACATGTCTAAAAAGCTCAACAAAGCCCAAAAGAATTACACGGTAACAGAGTTGGAATGTCTTGCTGCGGTCTTGAGCATAAGAAATTTTAGAGCCTACGTGGAGGGATTACCTTTTCGAGTGATAACAGATCACTCAAGTCTGAAGTGGCTTATGTCATTGAAAGACTTGAGTGGTAGGTTAGCGAGGTGGAGCTTGGAACTCCAAGGTTTTGATTTCAGGCACATCTTAAATCAAAAAACACTTACAATTTGCGGTCGAATCCAGTGGTTTATAAAGCGGGACAAGAAGTTTTCCACCGAAATTTAGCTCAGAGCAGCTTCGTTAAAGGCATAAATGCAAAATTGTTGGCTAAATTCCTGAAATTCCGAATTCGCAGAACCATTGGCAGTTGCCTGTACGAGTTGAAATCTCGAGATGGCAAACTTATAGGCATTTATCACTCCAAGGATATCCGTCAGTAAGCTGTAGACGAAAAGAGCACATGAAAAATCACAAAGTGTCGTGTTCGACCATATTTTAATTCAACAACTTATCTGAAATTCAGTATTATGCCCGGCACGAGACGACCGACAGGGCGTTAGGTACGGCTCCCACGTTTATTTTATTATGAAATAGTTTTGAAGCGAACTACGAGTTGTTTTGTGTTTTGTTTACCTTTTGGTTTCACCTTTTCGATATTAAATTTTTGTTGTCACCATACAGAACTTTTTTTTATTTTAACGCCGCCATTCGATTCACTTAGTAGTAGATTTATTCAGGTGGGTGCATTCACGTTAGTACTGGTTTATGTTGCGAATTTTCCCAGCGACAATGTTGAAGACGTTGAAGTTAGGAAAATGATAGTGGGGATTTTCTGGGAACGTCGCTCTGGGAGAGTAATTTTACGACTGAATAGCAAAAATAAAAGCGGATGAAAGTCTTTTAAAAGAAAGTATCCGATTGGGAATAGTCGTGCGACGCGCTATACGCAATCTTATTAATCGAAAGAAAGTTGTTATTTTGTTTATCGCCTTGATTTAACCTTGATTTATCGCCTTGAAAAAAGTGTAAAAATAAAAAAAAAAAAAACAGAGGAAAACCGAAACAGGGGTTGAATTGTGTCAAGTTACACGGTAAGGTTAATTTTTATCTTCACGGATTTATGTTATCGATTTTATTCAATCTATTTTAGAAACCCTCATTAAGCATTGTTTATTTTATCTTACCCAACGGGGTCTTAATTAATTATCCCGGGTTGATAATTCCCCACGGAATACTCAAAAAACCACGCGGCGGCGTGCTGCTCGTTTAGTACGACACCAGGCGCATAGCAAAACTAGTAGATAAGTCGATAGGTGAATTTTACTATTTTTAGTGCTAACCTCCGAACCCTACAATCTCTAGATTGCTGCACATCACCAATTTTCAACACCATTAGAAGATAGAACACTATTGCTTGTAATATAGTAACTACCACTACCAAAGCTGAAGTGGTATATTGGGTATAATCACAAAAGTAACCCAGCTATTTTATTTTATTTAGATAGTTTCAAATAACGTAGTTTCAGATACATACCAATAGTTTATTTCAATTTTTGTTTATTTTGGCTTGCAGGACTACGGTGTCTGCTTATTCTTCGATATTCAATCCACTCATAGTTTTGTCGCCCTCATCTCTTTAAAATATTTATGATAATTGTCTAAAGTTGAAATAATTTTTACTAAACAGTTATTTTCGTAACTCTTTAATTTTTTTTGAAAACCAAATACATATAATTTTTTTTTATTTGAATTTTAAGCTTTGATAATAATAGTTATTTTATTATTATTTTTTTTTTTTTTTAATGCATTATATCGATTATTTTATATTTCTTTTTACTCCTTATTGGATTTTGAGTTGGTTAAGTCTGTTGAAAAGAAGTTCAAAGTATTCGGAAATCTATTTGATTTGTCAAGTTTGAAGTGATTCAAGTTTTTTTATTTATCTTTTTCAAGTGTATCCATAATTAAACATTATCTCTTAAAAGAAAGTTTTAATTTTGAGTATTGTAACTCAAGAGCATGAACCAAGACCAGAACCTTCCTAGAAGTTCTTTGCTTGGAAGTTGGAGTAATTTACGAGCAATATCTGAAGCAAGGTTTGAAAGTTTTGTGCAGCGCTGTAATAATACTATTGATAGGTTCAATTTAGACCATTCAATAGATTTTTCGCGGGAATTAAATTCAATAATATCTGACTATAGTCCAGACATGTCCCATACCGGTTCAGGGGAAGGGGAAATTCCCGGAGAAAACGTACCTCCGAATGCAGGTGAAGAAAGTAACTCCAGTAACGGTTCCGCTAATGGGAATAATTCTAGGCAACCAGATGATATTGCTAATAGTACTTCACAAGTTGGTAACAACACTCGTATTTCAGAAAAAGAAGATTTAGGAGATAGGGTTGATAGAAGCCTGATGCAAAATCAGATACACATTTTTGATCATTTAAAAGAATTTATGGAAAAGTTTGACCAACGCTTAAATGATCTCAACAAACCTGACAAAGTTCAGGGTGCCCCTAGCGCTGCGAGTAGCAATCCGCAAACGGTTGTGGGTCGGCAGTTTACTCCTCCATTCGCTACACCGCCTCCGGTTAGACAATTTAGCAATTTTTATTTGGGAAACTCGAATGCACCAGAGAAGTGCCGTCTAGATAGATGGTACAAGCAATATTGGCGACTTTTAAGTTGACCATCTTCAATCTTCTTCCGGGTATACGGAAACCCAAATAACTGCAAATTTCCATGTGTTGCTAGAAGACCGAGCAAATAAGTGGTATTGGAGGTACTTGAAAAAGAAACCTGAAGCTAAGTTGGCAGAACTGAAGGCGGAGATGCGTAAGGAGTTCGGACGTCCCGAAAGTGATGTCGACATTTATATGCGCTTGCTTACTCGTAAGCAGGGGTACAAGGAGTCATTTGACGAATTTTATAATTCTATAACTACAATAAATGACAGAATGAAGGAACCCTTCGATAATAGGAAACTTGTAGATGTTCTTACAAATAACGCTAAGGATAAATTGGGAGAAATTTTGCTAGCTTCGGATACAAAGACTTTGGAGCAGTTGAGACTGAAGGCTAGGGAAGCTGAGAAATATTTAGCTAAACGGTTTACTTCACCTAAAGAAGTTCACGAAATTGTTTTAGAGGAAGATAAAGGGGAACCTGATTCAGAAGGGAAAGAAATCGCATCTATTTCTTATGGAAATAGACCAGGGAACACTTCCACGTTTGCTTGTTGGAACTGTGACGAAAAGGGACATACAAGAAATTTGTTTTGCTTTTTGTGTGGTGCAAAAGGAGTAAGTACTCCCGAGTGTGGAAAGCATTCGGAAAACTTTCGACGGGACGAAAAGAAAAGCGGGGAGAGTCGTCCCTCGAAAAGCAGTTCTGGCTGCACCAACAATAAATAGTAGTCAAAATTATAAGGAATATACCTCAGAGGTAAACAGTTTCCCACAACACCAGGAAACTAATATAGAATTAGACAAAGAGAAAAGTGCTGATGAAAAGTCTAATCCAACGAAAATCTTGAAATGTGAAGATTCTCAGGAACTAGCAATTCATCCAAGGCATACTTACAAGCTCAAATCTTTACACGAGCGTAAAATGAAATATGAAAAAGCTCGTGCCAGGATAATGGGAACCAAAGAAAAGACAATTGATAAGAAAGTAGAAAAATGTAGGCTCAGATATAGGAACAGAAAAAAATTTAGAAAGCTGATTGTTGACACTATTATTTCTTCGAAAGATGACGGTAGAATGTACGCCAACGTTCTACTCAAGGAAAAATCGATGTTCGGATTATTAGATAGTGGCGCATCAATTTCAGTGTTAGGCAATGGGTGCTGGGATTTAGTTAAGAGGTTAGAAGTAGATGTGACATCGTACAAAAATCACGTTCGTACGGCGGATGGAAAATGCCACGATATTGTTGGATTTTGTGAAATACTAACAAAGTATAATGGCATATCTAAAATTCTTACTTTTTACTTGATCCCAAACTTGACTCAGGCACTATATTTAGGAATGAATTTCTGGAGAGAGTTTAGTTTATTACCTCAAGTCAGCGAAATACAAGCTAATGTGCAGGATAATCAAAAGGAAGCAAATTTCAAGGAAGAGGCGGAACTAGTTACCCTTTCTCCGGAACAGAAAATGAGGTTGGATACAACAAAGAAGTTGTTTCCGAACTTTGTCGAGCTGGGTTTGGGAAAAACGCATTTAGGTATTCATGCCGTTGATACTGGTGACGCGGCACCAATAAAATCAAGACACTACCCATTGTCTCCGGTCCGTCAGGAGGAAGTTTATAAGGAGTTGGACCGCATGCTAGAACTTGATGTTATCGAGGAGAGTAATTCTCATTGGTTTTGGTGAGAAAGCCCGGCAAAGTTCGTTTGTGTTTAGACTTCCGTAAAGTAAATGCGGTAACAGTAAAAGACGCCTATCCTATGCCTCACGTGGATGGTCTTTTGAGTCGTATTAAGGATACGCACTATATCTCAGGTATTGATCTCAAGGACGCGTATTGGCAGATCCCATTAGAAGAAAAGTCGCGTCCTAAAACAGCTTTTGCAGTCCCTGGTAGGCCACTTTACCAATTTAAAGTGATGCCATTTGGACTGAGCAATGCGGCCCAAACGCTGTTTCGTACACTCGATAAGGTTCTGCCATCACGTCTACGAGATCATGTCTTCTTATACTTGGATGACCTGTTGATTTGCACTGAGGATTTTGAAAGTCATATAAGCATATTGAACGAGGTTGCATCGTGTCTGCGCCGGGCTAATCTGACCATAAATCTCGATAAGAGCAAGTTCTGCATGCGGGAGATAAAGTACCTCTCCTTTATAGTCGGTCATGGTACCTTGCAGACCAATCCCGACAAGATCGAGGCTATGGTGAGTTTCCCCATTCCCAGTTCTCAAAGACAAGTTCGTCGATTTTTAGGACTAACGGGGTGGTACCGCCGATTTATTAAAAACTGTTCTGATTTAGCAGCACCGTTAACAGACTGCTTAAAGAAAAAGAAGTTTGAACTTAGTCCTAAAGCACTGGAGGCGTTTAACAAGTTGAAAGAAGCCCTTTGGTCCACGCCGGTTTTAAACCAACCCAATTTTAAAAAGCCCTTCACCATACAATGCGACGCGTCTTCGGAAGGAATCGGTGGCGTTCTCTTTCAACTTGATGAGAATCAAAATGAGAAGCCTATAGCGTACATGTCTAAAAAGCTCAACAAAGCCCAAAAGAATTACACAGTAACAGAGTTGGAATGTCTTGCTGCGGTCTTGAGCATAAGAAATTTTAGAGCCTACGTGGAGGGATTACCTTTTCGAGTGATAACAGATCACTCAAGTCTGAAGTGGCTTATGTCATTGAAAGACTTGAGTGGTAGGTTAGCGAGGTGGAGCTTGGAACTCCAAGGTTTTGATTTCAGGCACATCTTAAATCAAAAAACACTTACAATTTGCGGTCGAATCCAGTGGTTTATAAAGCGGGACAAGAAGTTTTCCACCGAAATTTAGCTCAGAGCAGCTTCGTTAAAGGCATAAATGCAAAATTGTTGGCTAAATTCCTGAAATTCCGAATTCGCAGAACCATTGGCAGTTGCCTGTACGAGTTGAAATCTCGAGATGGCAAACTTATAGGCATTTATCACTCCAAGGATATCCGTCAGTAAGCTGTAGACGAAAAGAGCACATGAAAAATCACAAAGTGTCGTGTTCGACCATATTTTAATTCAACAACTTATCTGAAATTCAGTATTATGCCCGGCACGAGACGACCGACAGGGCGTTAGGTACGGCTCCCACGTTTATTTTATTATGAAATAGTTTTGAAGCGAACTACGAGTTGTTTTGTGTTTTGTTTACCTTTTGGTTTCACCTTTTCGATATTAAATTTTTGTTGTCACCATACAGAACTTTTTTTTATTTTAACGCCGCCATTCGATTCACTTAGTAGTAGATTTATTCAGGTGGGTGCATTCACGTTAGTACTGGTTTATGTTGCGAATTTTCCCAGCGACAATGTTGAAGACGTTGAAGTTAGGAAAATGATAGTGGGGATTTTCTGGGAACGTCGCTCTGGGAGAGTAATTTTACGACTGAATAGCAAAAATAAAAGCGGATGAAAGTCTTTTAAAAGAAAGTATCCGATTGGGAATAGTCGTGCGACGCGCTATACGCAATCTTATTAATCGAAAGAAAGTTGTTATTTTGTTTATCGCCTTGATTTAACCTTGATTTATCGCCTTGAAAAAAGTGTAAAAATAAAAAAAAAAAAAACAGAGGAAAACCGAAACAGGGGTTGAATTGTGTCAAGTTACACGGTAAGGTTAATTTTTATCTTCACGGATTTATGTTATCGATTTTATTCAATCTATTTTAGAAACCCTCATTAAGCATTGTTTATTTTATCTTACCCAACGGGGTCTTAATTAATTATCCCGGGTTGATAATTCCCCACGGAATACTCAAAAAACCACGCGGCGGCGTGCTGCTCGTTTAGTACGACACCAGGCGCATAGCAAAACTAGTAGATAAGTCGATAGGTGAATTTTACTATTTTTAGTGCTAACCTCCGAACCCTACAATCTCTAGATTGCTGCACATCACCAATTTTCAACACCATTAGAAGATAGAACACTATTGCTTGTAATATAGTAACTACCACTACCAAAGCTGAAGTGGTATATTGGGTATAATCACAAAAGTAACCCAGCTATTTTATTTTATTTAGATAGTTTCAAATAACGTAGTTTCAGATACATACCAATAGTTTATTTCAATTTTTGTTTATTTTGGCTTGCAGGACTACGGTGTCTGCTTATTCTTCGATATTCAATCCACTCATAGTTTTGTCGCCCTCATCTCTTTAAAATATTTATGATAATTGTCTAAAGTTGAAATAATTTTTACTAAACAGTTATTTTCGTAACTCTTTAATTTTTTTTGAAAACCAAATACATATAATTTTTTTTTATTTGAATTTTAAGCTTTGATAATAATAGTTATTTTATTATTATTTTTTTTTTTTTTTAATGCATTATATCGATTATTTTATATTTCTTTTTACTCCTTATTGGATTTTGAGTTGGTTAAGTCTGTTGAAAAGAAGTTCAAAGTATTCGGAAATCTATTTGATTTGTCAAGTTTGAAGTGATTCAAGTTTTTTTATTTATCTTTTTCAAGTGTATCCATAATTAAACATTATCTCTTAAAAGAAAGTTTTAATTTTGAGTATTGTAACTCAAGAGCATGAACCAAGACCAGAACCTTCCTAGAAGTTCTTTGCTTGGAAGTTGGAGTAATTTACGAGCAATATCTGAAGCAAGGTTTGAAAGTTTTGTGCAGCGCTGTAATAATACTATTGATAGGTTCAATTTAGACCATTCAATAGATTTTTCGCGGGAATTAAATTCAATAATATCTGACTATAGTCCAGACATGTCCCATACCGGTTCAGGGGAAGGGGAAATTCCCGGAGAAAACGTACCTCCGAATGCAGGTGAAGAAAGTAACTCCAGTAACGGTTCCGCTAATGGGAATAATTCTAGGCAACCAGATGATATTGCTAATAGTACTTCACAAGTTGGTAACAACACTCGTATTTCAGAAAAAGAAGATTTAGGAGATAGGGTTGATAGAAGCCTGATGCAAAATCAGATACACATTTTTGATCATTTAAAAGAATTTATGGAAAAGTTTGACCAACGCTTAAATGATCTCAACAAACCTGACAAAGTTCAGGGTGCCCCTAGCGCTGCGAGTAGCAATCCGCAAACGGTTGTGGGTCGGCAGTTTACTCCTCCATTCGCTACACCGCCTCCGGTTAGACAATTTAGCAATTTTTATTTGGGAAACTCGAATGCACCAGAGAAGTGCCGTCTAGATAGATGGTACAAGCAATATTGGCGACTTTTAAGTTGACCATCTTCAATCTTCTTCCGGGTATACGGAAACCCAAATAACTGCAAATTTCCATGTGTTGCTAGAAGACCGAGCAAATAAGTGGTATTGGAGGTACTTGAAAAAGAAACCTGAAGCTAAGTTGGCAGAACTGAAGGCGGAGATGCGTAAGGAGTTCGGACGTCCCGAAAGTGATGTCGACATTTATATGCGCTTGCTTACTCGTAAGCAGGGGTACAAGGAGTCATTTGACGAATTTTATAATTCTATAACTACAATAAATGACAGAATGAAGGAACCCTTCGATAATAGGAAACTTGTAGATGTTCTTACAAATAACGCTAAGGATAAATTGGGAGAAATTTTGCTAGCTTCGGATACAAAGACTTTGGAGCAGTTGAGACTGAAGGCTAGGGAAGCTGAGAAATATTTAGCTAAACGGTTTACTTCACCTAAAGAAGTTCACGAAATTGTTTTAGAGGAAGATAAAGGGGAACCTGATTCAGAAGGGAAAGAAATCGCATCTATTTCTTATGGAAATAGACCAGGGAACACTTCCACGTTTGCTTGTTGGAACTGTGACGAAAAGGGACATACAAGAAATTTGTTTTGCTTTTTGTGTGGTGCAAAAGGAGTAAGTACTCCCGAGTGTGGAAAGCATTCGGAAAACTTTCGACGGGACGAAAAGAAAAGCGGGGAGAGTCGTCCCTCGAAAAGCAGTTCTGGCTGCACCAACAATAAATAGTAGTCAAAATTATAAGGAATATACCTCAGAGGTAAACAGTTTCCCACAACACCAGGAAACTAATATAGAATTAGACAAAGAGAAAAGTGCTGATGAAAAGTCTAATCCAACGAAAATCTTGAAATGTGAAGATTCTCAGGAACTAGCAATTCATCCAAGGCATACTTACAAGCTCAAATCTTTACACGAGCGTAAAATGAAATATGAAAAAGCTCGTGCCAGGATAATGGGAACCAAAGAAAAGACAATTGATAAGAAAGTAGAAAAATGTAGGCTCAGATATAGGAACAGAAAAAAATTTAGAAAGCTGATTGTTGACACTATTATTTCTTCGAAAGATGACGGTAGAATGTACGCCAACGTTCTACTCAAGGAAAAATCGATGTTCGGATTATTAGATAGTGGCGCATCAATTTCAGTGTTAGGCAATGGGTGCTGGGATTTAGTTAAGAGGTTAGAAGTAGATGTGACATCGTACAAAAATCACGTTCGTACGGCGGATGGAAAATGCCACGATATTGTTGGATTTTGTGAAATACTAACAAAGTATAATGGCATATCTAAAATTCTTACTTTTTACTTGATCCCAAACTTGACTCAGGCACTATATTTAGGAATGAATTTCTGGAGAGAGTTTAGTTTATTACCTCAAGTCAGCGAAATACAAGCTAATGTGCAGGATAATCAAAAGGAAGCAAATTTCAAGGAAGAGGCGGAACTAGTTACCCTTTCTCCGGAACAGAAAATGAGGTTGGATACAACAAAGAAGTTGTTTCCGAACTTTGTCGAGCTGGGTTTGGGAAAAACGCATTTAGGTATTCATGCCGTTGATACTGGTGACGCGGCACCAATAAAATCAAGACACTACCCATTGTCTCCGGTCCGTCAGGAGGAAGTTTATAAGGAGTTGGACCGCATGCTAGAACTTGATGTTATCGAGGAGAGTAATTCTCATTGGTTTTGGTGAGAAAGCCCGGCAAAGTTCGTTTGTGTTTAGACTTCCGTAAAGTAAATGCGGTAACAGTAAAAGACGCCTATCCTATGCCTCACGTGGATGGTCTTTTGAGTCGTATTAAGGATACGCACTATATCTCAGGTATTGATCTCAAGGACGCGTATTGGCAGATCCCATTAGAAGAAAAGTCGCGTCCTAAAACAGCTTTTGCAGTCCCTGGTAGGCCACTTTACCAATTTAAAGTGATGCCATTTGGACTGAGCAATGCGGCCCAAACGCTGTTTCGTACACTCGATAAGGTTCTGCCATCACGTCTACGAGATCATGTCTTCTTATACTTGGATGACCTGTTGATTTGCACTGAGGATTTTGAAAGTCATATAAGCATATTGAACGAGGTTGCATCGTGTCTGCGCCGGGCTAATCTGACCATAAATCTCGATAAGAGCAAGTTCTGCATGCGGGAGATAAAGTACCTCTCCTTTATAGTCGGTCATGGTACCTTGCAGACCAATCCCGACAAGATCGAGGCTATGGTGAGTTTCCCCATTCCCAGTTCTCAAAGACAAGTTCGTCGATTTTTAGGACTAACGGGGTGGTACCGCCGATTTATTAAAAACTGTTCTGATTTAGCAGCACCGTTAACAGACTGCTTAAAGAAAAAGAAGTTTGAACTTAGTCCTAAAGCACTGGAGGCGTTTAACAAGTTGAAAGAAGCCCTTTGGTCCACGCCGGTTTTAAACCAACCCAATTTTAAAAAGCCCTTCACCATACAATGCGACGCGTCTTCGGAAGGAATCGGTGGCGTTCTCTTTCAACTTGATGAGAATCAAAATGAGAAGCCTATAGCGTACATGTCTAAAAAGCTCAACAAAGCCCAAAAGAATTACACGGTAACAGAGTTGGAATGTCTTGCTGCGGTCTTGAGCATAAGAAATTTTAGAGCCTACGTGGAGGGATTACCTTTTCGAGTGATAACAGATCACTCAAGTCTGAAGTGGCTTATGTCATTGAAAGACTTGAGTGGTACGTTAGCGAGGTGGAGCTTGGAACTCCAAGGTTTTGATTTCAGGCACATCTTAAATCAAAAAACACTTACAATTTGCGGTCGAATCCAGTGGTTTATAAAGCGGGACAAGAAGTTTTCCACCGAAATTTTGCTCAGAGCAGCTTCGTTAAAGGCATTAGATTAGATATTTTTATTTTTCATAGAATAAGGCTTTACAAATATTTGGTAAATACGCAGCTTGCTCAGAGATATGATATTTACATTATATCTTACTACTGAAAAATTTGTTTTAAACATTTTATGAAATAATTTTGCAATTGAAGATAACATTCGAAGGAAAACTATGATTAAAACCTTCACTTAATATGTTTAGTTGGATTTTATATAAAAAAAAATAATAAAAAAAAAAAAAACTTAAAAAGTAAGGGATTTGCCAGGTTTGGAAATATATAATAGTGAATTTAGTATATTTTATAATACAAAATCCAATTTTTCTAATTATCAACAAGTGTGATTAATGCATAACAAAAAATCGAATTAATAAATAAGTAAACAAACAAATAAACAATCGAATAAATGTACATTTAATTAAATAAATTGAAAATAGATTTAACAATAAAGAGAGAAATTAATTATTAAATAAACAAAAAAAAAAAAAAAATAAATAAATAAATAAACAATTAAATAAGTAAATAATTAAATAAATCAATAAATCAATAAATAAATAAATAAATAAATAAATAAATAAATAAATAAATAAATAAATAAATGAATAAATAAATAAATAAATAAATAAATAAATAATAAATAATTAAATACATAAACAAAGAGATAAATAAATTAATAATAGAATAATAAATTAACAATTGAATAAATTTATAACAGTATACAATACATACAATATACATATAAAGCAAACAACAAAGGAATCATTACAATTCAAGTTTATTGATTTATTAAATTTTGTATTAACAAGTTTTCTGAATCATTGCATCTTAATATAAATCTTTGGTTGAGAATTTCAATTTTCTTTGCAACTTGTAATACACCAGTTTGCTCATGTAAATGTCTTGTGGAAAAATGCCAGGGTAAATTTACCATCATTTTCAAAGTTTTATTTTGTGAAGTTTGAAGTTTTTTAATGTGGGATTTTGCACAGCTTCCCCATACTGGACATGCGTAAAGTATTATGGCTTGAAATATTACTTTGCAAATTATAATTTTATTAAACTTACTCAGGGGTGATTTCCTACATATGAGAGGGTACAACATTTTGGTAGCTAAGCTAATTTTATTTAATGTACTTGCGATATGATCCCGGAAGGTTAATGTCTTGTCTAAATATACACCTAGATATTTGACAGAATCAACCCAAGGGATATCGCAATTTTCTATCCTAAGCTGACCGAATGGAAGAGCACAGGTTTTTCTTTTTCTTGTGAAAAAAATAGCCTGGGTCTTGTCAGCATTGATCTTGACTTTCCATGTTTTAAAATATTGCACAATTTTATTAAGGCCATACTGCAAATCATTTTCAATTTCGAATCCCAAACTGTTTGAGCTATAAATAGCGGTGTCATCTGCAAACATTGCTATTTCACAGTTCCAAATTTCAGGAAAGTCGGCGACATAGGTAATATATAATAATGGACCTAGCACAGATCCTTGTGGTACACCCGAGGTTATGTTTTTTAACGCTGATTTTATATTATATAAGTTTACTTGAAATTTTCTGTTCTCAAGAAAACTTTGAATAATTTTGATCAAATATAAGGGACAGCTATACAATTTTAGTTTGTGGAGAAGACCGTCATGCCATATACTGTCAAAAGCCTTTTCAATATCCAATAGGACAAGACCAGTGGATTGCTTTTCATTCAATTTTTCCTTTATGTAATTGCAGATTCTCAAAACCTGATGAGAAGTGCTATGACCTTGCCTAAACCCGAATTGTTGACTTGGTACTACATTAGTGGAGTCTAGAAAATTAAGAAGTTGTTTTTTAATCACTTTTTCTAATATTTTGCTTAGGCTACTGAGAAGACTTATTGGGCGATAACTGTTTGGGTTGTTAGGTGGTTTACCTGGCTTGAGAATTGGTATAATCTTGGCAGTTTTCCATTTCTTGGGAAAGTATTGCAATTTCAGACATGCATTAACAATATGGCATATAAATGTTACTCCAATTGTAGGTAGCTCTTTGAAATAGATATTTTTCAAACCATCTATTCCTGGTGCCTTATTGTTACGCATGTTTCGAATAGCAAAATGGATATCTTCATTTGAAATGAACACGTCTTCTGTTTGTAAGTTTTCAAAACTACTATTGATGAAATTAATAGATTCATCTACTACGCTGGTGACTGAGGTCGACTGGGTAATCAAAGGATTATTAAAATTTTTTCCAAATGTGTCTGAGAAAGCTTCTGCTTTTTCTTCACTTGTTATTAACAAATCGTTGTCTTTTTCTAGGTGGGGGATAAATTTATTTTTGTTTTTTAATACCTTGGCTATTTTCCAGAATGGTTTTGAATTTGGGTCTAGTGAACAAAGTTTATCATTCCATGAATTATTTCTGTATTTAGATATTTCATATGCTATTTGTCTTGTATATATGTTCATTTCATTGAAATCGTTTATGTGTCTAAATCTTTTCCATTGACTTCTATATCTATTTCTTTGTTTGATTAAATTTAAGATGTATTGTGGTAGGGCTGTTGTCCTTTTAGCAATTGATTTTTTGGGGACGGATTCATCAACACTTTCAAGTACAGAACATGTAAAATACTCAATTTTGTCATCAATTTGTTGGTGACTAACTACACTACTTATATCACAGGGTGTACTACGAAGACGTTGTTTCATTTTCGTTCTAAACCTATCCCAATTTGCTTTCTTAAAGTCTAAATATTGCACATCTTTTCTGCTACCATTGAGAAGTATATCACAGTTTATAGGAATGTGATCCGAGCTCAAAGCGTTTATAGCCAATGGCTGAGTAACTATTTCTGGTGCGTTCGTTATGATCAAATCCAGTGTCGATGGTGAAGACTTTTTATTGGTTGGGAAATAGGTTGGACCATTTGGATAAAGTAAGCTTACTGGATATCTCATGATGGTATCCAGAAGCAAATTTCCCCACTTGTTTGCTCTTTTGCAACCCCAGCTACGATGCCTACTATTAAAATCACCCCCGAGTAAGAATTTGTCAGTATGCGTTATAAGCTTCCTTAAATCACTTTTGAAAAAACCTACATTTTGAATGTTAGAAGCTCCACCAGGAAAGTATATAGAAATAATTTTAAGTTTAGAATTATCATTTAATAATAATTCAATACCAATTGTTTCAAAAATATTTGTTTTAACATTTGGTATCAAATCATAAATTAAGTCGTTTTTGACTACGATGGCAACACCACCACCTATGCTTTCATCTTTTCGATCAAATCTATGACAGTGGTAATTTTTGTGCGAGAAAGAGATATTACTGTTTAGCCAGGTTTCGCACACAAGACACACATCAACATCATTTACACAGAGAAAATTGAAAAACTCAATACACTTATTTCGAATACTTCTGGCATTCCAACATAGAACATTAAGAGAATTTGATTTACTTAACATGATCGTATAAATATTTAGTCGCAAGCTGCGTAATAACATTAAATTGTTCAAATTTTGTTTTACAGACACTTAGCTTAGTAATCATGTCCATTGTAAGAGAGCATAGTTCATCTTGAGTAAAAAGATCACTCTCTTTATTTGTAGAATTTTGTTTGCATGCAGGTACATTTTGAGTCCATTGTTGATGTGAGGGTCCTACACGTGCTTGATAGGGAGCTGATGATGTGGAAGGTGGAGACACAAAAGGTTGATTTTGCTTTGGGAGGGAAGGAAAATCGTTTGTGCTCATGTAATTTGGTGTATTTCGTATTATTTTTTTTGGTTGCGAGTAAGTCATTGTTGGACCTCTCTTAACATTGGTTTTACCTCTTATCTCAAGGTATTTAACTCTTCGGGGACAGTTTATGTCAGTGGATTTGTGATTTCCTTGACAATTAGCACATTTAGAAATTCCGGTGACAGTACATTCTACAGTCTTATGGGGTTGAGAGCAATTTGCACAGTATGTTTTGACACTACAATTTCTCTCACCATGGCCGTACATCTGACAGTTATGGCATTGAGTAATTTTGTTTTTTAGTCTTCGTTGGAACTCCCAACGGACTTGGGTACGGAGAACGTGACGTATGTTTTTTCTTAAATCAGAAATTTTTACACTTTGCTTTTCGAGAAAAACTATGTAGAACACTTCAGTATAGTGATCATAATTTTTTTTTACCATCTTAATGTCTTTGCACTGCAAGCCTAACTTAGATAGTTCTGTCTTGAGAACATCAATTTTAACTTCGTCCAATCCAAAGAGAATGACTTTGAATGATCTTTCACTTTTAAGGTCATGTGTGAAAAATTGACACTTTTTATCTTTCAAGGCCGCACACACTGAATTATATGAGGTTATGCACTCGCAAAAGATTTTAATACCGATCGATATTTTTTTAATTGAATAGTTTTCAATTGTAAGTTCCTTCATGAGGTTGTGAACAAATTCGGCAGATTTTTGGAGTAACTTAATTGGCGGAGCAATGGCTTTAGTGACAATTTCCGTCGTGGACATGTCATCATCAACTTCACCGTCTTCGTTCGGGGAACTTTGGGCTTGCAAGGGATGCCAGTAATTGGAACTGGAGATGTCTCCTTGCCTTGACATTGTTTCAATGTTTTTTTGCACTTTTGCTATTGAAGATCCAGGATCTTCGTTGCTTTGGCTGCGCAAGCGCTTGGGAATTTTGATATTTTTCGACTCGTTAGAGAAAGAAAGAGACGTCTTACTCTACTGAGAGCGCGACGATAACTGATCGTTAAAGGCATAAATGCAAAATTGTTGGCTAAATTCCTGAAATTCCGAATTCGCAGAACCATTGGCAGTTGCCTGTACGAGTTGAAATCTCGAGATGGCAAACTTATAGGCATTTATCACTCCAAGGATATCCGTCAGTAAGCTGTAGACGAAAAGAGCACATGAAAAATCACAAAGTGTCGTGTTCGACCATATTTTAATTCAACAACTTATCTGAAATTCAGTATTATGCCCGGCACGAGACGACCGACAGGGCGTTAGGTACGGCTCCCACGTTTATTTTATTATGAAATAGTTTTGAAGCGAACTACGAGTTGTTTTGTGTTTTGTTTACCTTTTGGTTTCACCTTTTCGATATTAAATTTTTGTTGTCACCATACAGAACTTTTTTTTATTTTAACGCCGCCATTCGATTCACTTAGTAGTAGATTTATTCAGGTGGGTGCATTCACGTTAGTACTGGTTTATGTTGCGAATTTTCCCAGCGACAATGTTGAAGACGTTGAAGTTAGGAAAATGATAGCGGGGATTTTCTGGGAACGTCGCTCTGGGAGAGTAATTTTACGACTGAATAGCAAAAATAAAAGCGGATGAAAGTCTTTTAAAAGAAAGTATCCGATTGGGAATAGTCGTGCGACGCGCTATACGCAATCTTATTAATCGAAAGAAAGTTGTTATTTTGTTTATCGCCTTGATTTAACCTTGATTTATCGCCTTGAAAAAAAGTGTAAAAATAAAAAAAAAAAAAAAAACAGAGGAAAACCGAAACAGGGGTTGAATTGTGTCAAGTTACACGGTATGGTTAATTTTTATCTTCACGGATTTATGTTCTCGATTTTATTCAATCTATTTTAGAAACCCTCATTAAGCATTGTTTATTTTATCTTACCCAACGGGGTCTTAATTAATTATCCCGGGTTGATAATTCCCCACGGAATACTCAAAAAACCACGCGGCGGCGTGCTGCTCGTTTAGTACGACACCAGGCGCATAGCAAAACTAGTAGGTAAGTCGATAGGTGAATTTTACTATTTTTAGTGCTAACCTCCGAACCCTACAATCTCTAGATTGCTGCACATCAACAATTTTCAACACCATTAGAAGATAGAACACTATTGCTTGTAATATAGTAACTACCACTACCAAAGCTGAAGTGGTACATTGGGTATAATCACAAAAGTAACCCAGCTGCCAAGTAAGGTTTGAAGCTCTGATAAAACTATCGCAAGCTCAAACCTTTGTTTTATAAAACTTGGTATCGATTTTTCTATTATTTGGACAAAAACCATTTTTTGTTGTGCATAAACCAATTTTACTTGAATGAACGGATAAGGACTGAAAACCCTAAGATAAAAACCAACTCAAACTGATAATCGATAAATTTTTTTATTTGAAATTATTGTTAATTTGAATAGTAATCGAATTTAATTATAACCTAAAATTAAATTGCTTGTTTGTTATGCGCGCTCGTTTAGAATCGAGTTTATTTCGAAAAAAAGTTATTACTACGCGAACCGTAAGATACTAGATTTTGATTTACTCAAAGTGAATGTCAGTGTTTTTATCTGGTAAAGAATATGCATTTTCTTATCAACTAATGTGCAAGGAAGTAAACCAGACACCTTTAAAAGAGTTCTTGCAGTGGCCACTTCAACGGATTTAAAGGGTGAGTTTTTTTTTTATTGAACATTCTTTTTAAGATACAAATACTTAAAAACATTTTCGTTCGGTGAATCAAGAGGGGGTTAGGGGAGGATTAAAGATAATTAAAGAAATTAAGGAAAAAGTCAAAAGAGGGTTGCTATCCCCAAATTACTAATAAATCGAAGACGTTTTAATTTCTTTCTTTAAAGATTCATTTCTTCTGAATAAGTGACGCGTGACAAGCTAAAGACAATATTTGGTTATGGTATATAATTAAATAAATATAATTACTATACTTAATTCTAAATATCAATAAATTTTATATTTTGTTTTATTTTAAATTAAATAATATACTTTTAATACTATAAAATCATTTTTTTTATAAATACCTAATAAAAATAGCTTAAAATGAAATCAATTTATTTTTGAATGGAGAAAATTTAAATTCATGATGAATAGCGTTTAAACTTAAAATTAAAGGGATGAGGGGGGTGAAGTTGAGAATGATGGGGATTGAGGATTAAGAAGATACCTAGTTACGGGTCGTCTAGGCGAGTATGGCGACAATCTAAAGATGCCAAGACTGGTATGAAATTTTTTTTGTGATGAGTTATGGGTCAAAGAACCACCCCACCGACGAGCTACAGTGGTGCAAGAATACAAAACAACTCGTTACAAGTTAAATATTGCTTTTTTAAACTGTAAGATTCCTACTATTTGTTTTAAATTTACTGGCAAGGAGTTTCAGAGTTTTCTGGTATATGCATAAAATAGTCTAGAAGAGTTCAAATAAGTGCATAAAGGTGTAATAAGATTCAGAGTTCAGGCAGATTGTGAAAACTGGAACTTTTCAAATAGATATAGCGGCGTTTTTCTTTGAATTATTTTGTGTAAGAATATACAACATCTCGTATCCAGAAACTGTTCAAAAGTACAGCCAAGGACTAGTTGATGGTATTGAAAGACATGGTCAAACCTACGCAGACTAAAAATATACCGAATTATATTATTAAAAGCAACTAGCTATTTATGAAAAGAACGAGAATCAAGCTTAGCGTAAACCACTGAAGCATACTCTATGATGGGCAAAAGCAATGATTTGCTGATTTTCAGTTTGGTTTCAGTAGGTGTTAGGTATGAAAACATATTCAATTTTTGAAGACCACCGTAGATGCGGCCAATAGAGGTATTAATATGATCGTTAGCTGAAATGGAACGATTAATTTTAAAACCAAGGCTTGTAACAACATTTTTAAGCTCAAATTGGAATCGAGATACGAACACCGGTGGAAGATTGGTTGTATCGAATTTCGGTTTAGAGATGGCAATGATTTGGGATTTTGCTTGGTTAAGCGTTAAGCCATTACACAGAGTCCATTTGTAAATCTTTTCCAGATCTTCATTCATTCGGCAAGTTTTTTTTGTTTTTTTTTTTTTTTGTTTTGTAACAATTCTTGTTTTGTAATAATTCTTCTTTAAAGGGTCACCCCACCCATTCAAATTATTTATGGTAAATTAATTTGCTTAGAATGGCAAAAACTCTATTTTTTATAAAAATATATTTGTCACTTATTTCTTTTTTCTTAAATATTGTATTTTGGATTTTAAGAAATAAAAATGTTAATCTAATCTAAAAAAAAAAAAAAAAATCTAAGTCCTCCAACAAGTTAAATGGTCGAGATAGATACATTTGGACATCATCTGCATAGAGATGCAACATAACATTTTTACAAGTTAATGGAAGGTCATTAATAAACATGCAGAATAAAATAGGACCTAAAATTGAACCCTGAGGAACGCCAGCAACCAATTCAATTGAATCCGATGAAATGTCACAAGCTTTAACTCTTTGACTACGGTGTGTCAAGTAGTCTCCAATAAGACGGACAGACCTCCTACTGAAACCAAAATATAATTTGAGTTTTTCACAGGGAATACTGTGGTTGACTCGGTCAAATGCTTTATTAAAGTCAAGCAATCATAGTAGCGTTAACATACCTTGATCAAACTGGATTCTGATATCGTCAAGTACTTTAACCATCGCCGTAGAGCAACTATGCTCTGCCCTAAAGCCTGACTGCACCGAAGATAATAAGTTTTGACTCCTTACATAGTTAGAGATCTGGTGCGATAAAACTTTTTCGAAGACTTTCGAAAGGCAAGGCAAAATACTTATGGGCCGAAAATCAGCACTGCTTAAAGGGTTGTTTTTTTTGGGCACGGGGATAACATTTGCACGTTTCCAACATTGAGGATAAGAAGAGGTCGTGATACAAAAATTTATAATATGGGTGAAGATGGATATGATTTGCGGTAAAATTAATTTAACAAAATGAATTGGAATTCCATCTTCACCGATAGAATTGGATTTTATAGAGAGAATGTTCAAGACCAATTCATTTTCAGTAACTACCTCAAAGTCAAATTCTGTGGAGGCTTCATAAAAAGCTAAGTTGTTAGGCATAAAATTTGTTGTTTGCAAGTTATTGGCTGCAAAACTAGTGTTAAGGTCATTTGGATTGGGATAGTTGTGAACTTCTTCTATTCTACCAACTCCAAACGTACGTAAGCTACTCCAGAACTTCTTAGAGGACTGATTAGGACCTAGTTTTGATTCAAAATATCTCTTTTTAGCTCTGCGGGTAACATACGTTGAGTGATTACGAGCTCGACAAAAGATCTCCCAGTTTAAACTTGTAGAGTTATTTTTCCATCTTGCATAGAGCTTGCGACGACTTTTGATTAATTTTTAACACTTCATTAGTAAACCATGGATAGTTTTTGTTTCTTATTACGACAGTTTTCAACGGGACATGTTTATGGTAAAGTTCAAGCAAGAAATGATGAAATAAATCGACTTTATCATCGACGTTGTACAAGCTATGACATCTAAGTATTCCATGGGCAATTATGAGCATCAATTTGCAAGTTATCAATATTAACAGCCTTGAAGTCACGGAATTGAAATGAAGACGAAGTTAAGATGTTAGAAAAATCAATATTGTAGGTGCAAAAAAGTAAATCATGGTCCGAAATCCCTTCGATAGATATTTGGTCGATTAAAAGAACGTTTGACAAATCTGACACTATCATTAAGTCAAGAAGACTTGGGTTAGAATTAGGACCAAAACGAGTTGCATTGGTGTTGACTATAAATAAGCCAGATAGAATTATGTTTTCATAGTTCGCCGATATTTCACGAACAATAAAAAAAGAGGTTCAGGTGAATAACTTCTACTCGGATTGTAAACAACACCTAATATGCATTTTATGTTACCATTAGAAACCTCTAAAAGCAAAAACTCAATCCCAGCGCTATCAGATTTGGCAATGATTTTAGAACTCAGACTCTCTTTGCAGTAAATTGCAACTCCATCTCCAATAGTATTAGTGATTCTGTCGTTGCGAACCAATTTGTAATTGGGTAGTTGGTAAAAATATTCAGATGTTTCGGGCTTGAACCATGTCTCTCTTATGCAAATAACATCAACTCCCGAAGAACCAAAAACATTTTTAACAAAATCAAGTTTGTCTAAATTTAAACTTCGCGCATTCATACAACAAACCCTGAATCCATCACGAGCGTTAGAAAGTATTTTCAACATTGACCTAGTACAAACATCACTACCACCAGACATGATAAAACAAATAGTATTATAGAACAACTACAAATGAAATAGAGAAATAAAAAGTAAAATATCTTTCAAACAGTAAAAAGAATTACATGAGTAAATAAAATAAATGAAAAATTAAAAATGTATAATACAAGTAAAAATATATAAATAAAAACTAAATTTAAAAATAAAAAATGTTATAGGTACCAAAAATATAGCTAAGATGAATTATCATTATAATTAATGATCATCACTGGAAGAGTAGTAAGTGAGGAAAAAGTACCAGCATCAATCTTCGTTTCAATATCATCACCGCGTTTTTTAACATAAACAAAAAAATTTTTTGTTCTCGCAGAAAACAGAAGACCTTCTCTACGCAGTTTAATTGCATGTCGCAACAAAGAACTATTTAGCGGTGTGAGGCTTTCGTTTATGTAGATGCGTTGTTCGTTTATATTAGGATGTGTGATGTTGGCATTGTCATTGTCACAATCATTAAATAGCTGAGAATAAGTGAGTGTACCCATTGCATAAAAAGCAGAAAGTAGATTTTTTTCTCAGCTTGAGAAGAAAGACGAATGAGCAGTGGTTTAGCATTGTTTCGGGTGTTAAGACGAAATGCATCAGAATGAGGAGAGAGCGCATGGTTAAGCTTGCCGGCTAGCTTTTTTGCAATTTCAATTGGACTGCATTCAAGATCATCAGGTAAACCACATACAATGACATCACTGAGACGCTGAACCCGCTGGTTGTTCTCCAATTCTTCGTTGAATTTGTTATTCTCTTTTTTTAGTTCAGTTAACTCACTCTCGCACTGAAACAAGCGATCATTTAATGATGATAACGTTTCACTGATATGTTTTTTTATTTTGTCTTCAAGTTCTCTCAAAGATGTTGTAAACATCGCCAGCAAATTAGCCTCAAGTTCAAGCAGAAGTTTGTTTCTATTGTTATCTTTAGTAAGAGGCATTGTAACAGGTGTCGATTTTTTCACACTACTAGATCCAGATGCCAAAAATTTAAATTTATCTGGAGTTGGGGTAGTTTCAATTTTGTTTTTAGATTTTTGCAATCGAGTTTTCGGAGTGAGAACAAGAGACGAGGAGGCGGAGGTGGATGCAGTGATTTTGGTGGCAGTGGCGGAGACGGTGGAGGGAGTTGTTTTCGATGTTGGCTTTGACAGGACCTTTGAAGAAGAGCAGGAGGTTGCAGTGGTAGTTGTTAATTTGGTGTTGGTTGCAGCTTCGGTTTTTGTCATTGTAGGCAAAGAGAGATGAATAAAATAATTTTGTGCACAAAAACTTTTACTCTTCTGTCAATTTTTTTCGTTTTTATTTATTGTTTAAACTGTAGCTTCACGGTAAAATAAAACTAAATTTATGCAGAAACGCAAGTATGAAGTGACAAAATTTAATTCAATTGAAGTTGGTACTTATTAAGACGGATAAAAAAATCAATTATTAATCTTTTAGCGGAGCGGATCAAAAAACACGTCTTACTTCGATGACATTCTCTTATCTTCGATTTTTCACAAAAGAAAGACTTGCCCAAACCAAAGTACGACAGTGCGACACGAACTTTTATATGAAAAAAGCTTTGCGCTACTTCGCATTTGGTGTGGGTACTTCCATTTGACGCCGCCGTGTAAATATATATTTCCGCACTGCCTTTAAGGCTTGCCCAAACCAAAATGCGACATGTGCGACGCGATTTTTAAATGAAAAAGTTTTGTGATTTATCGCATTTGGTGTGGGTACTCTCATATGACGCTGTGTTTTTAACTAATTATAAAAAAAAAAAACAGGACGATCATAAAACGTATTCACAAAGCAACTTACTAAATCGTTATATTTGAATTTCAAAGCCCAAGATTCATCGGACAAACAATTCAAATCAACATAGCTACACACTTACTTCAAGGTTTGAACCTCACTCAATCCTAAAAAAAAACCAAAAGAACACGATTCTTTCAAACGGTTATATTTAAAAATTCAAACGAAACCGTTGAAAAAAATAAATATAAACAAAGCTGGTTCTGCTTCCTTCCTTCTCACTCCCAGACAAAAAGCAAAGAAAAGAAAAATAACCCAACCAAAACATAGCCGCACGCAGATTAGATACACCCTTGCACTTGAGCACTTGTTTATTTTATTCATCCCTTCGATTTCATTTAATTTCGTCATCGTCATCATCATCGTCTTTGTCGTCATCGTTGTCATCATCTTCACCGGCGTGCGTCGTCGCGACTGTGCAGTCGCCTCTCTCGTCCTCGTCTTCACTCTTTCATTTTTTTCCCAGTTTTCAGTTTATTTCACAAATCACCTTTCTTCTTTAAAGATAGATACATTCATCATATTCATACTCAACAACTTCACTCTTCACTTGTTTTTTCACAATTCGAATGAGTTGTGCCTTTTTCTTGTCGTTCTTCTTTCTCTATTTGGCTTGGTGGTTGATTTCAAATCGTGAAATGTGCGAAACCGTGAAATGGGCGAAACCGTGATTTGCGTGAAATCGTGAAATGGGCGAACCCGCAACTTCACAGATCGTGTACGTGACTTTTTCGTCAGAGGTATGAAATCGCAGGTATACATTTTTCGCTCTTCACTGCCCCATACATAAGAAGGGAGATGTCACAACGTGCAGCAATTATAGAGGTATCACGTTGTTGAGTACCGCCTATAAGATACTCTCCTCTACCCTACAAGACCGGATAACCCCATACGCTAAAACCATCATCGGACAATATCAGTGTGGTTTCATTCCAGGCAAATCAACAACTGATCATATTTTTTACCTTGGACAGGCGATGGAAAAGTGTCTAGAATTTAATTTAACATCCCAACATACCATCTGTTTATAGAATTTAAAGCCGCCTATGATATCATAGCCAAGGTAGAACTTTACAAAACCATGAGAGAATTCGGCATCCCAAATAAACTGACACTTCTATGTAGGTTGACCATGACTAACGTAACAAGCCAAGTTAAAATATCCGATTGCTATCCAGGCCAATCAACATCTTTAATGGACTCCGACAAGGGGATGGTTTGGCCTGCCTCCTCTTCAACCTGGTGTTGGAGAAAGCAATCCGTGACTCTGGCACGGCAACAAGAGGTCCAGCCAGATACTGGCTTACTCAGACGACATCGACATCATCGGAAGAACCGAAAAAGCAGTACACGATTCCTTCAGAGAAGAACAGTTGGTCAAACAATCAAGGTAGCGGAGCACGAATTTGAAGTGGTGCAAACCTTTAAATACCTTGGGTCAACAGTAGCAGCCGATAACAACATAGAAGAAGAAATACGCGGGCGGCTTCTCAAATCCAACAGAGCCAACTACAGTCTGTCAAAGCTATTCAAATCCAGAAATCTAACCATAACTTCAAAACTGCTGTTGTACAGGACCATGGTCCTGCCAGTGCTCATGTATGGATCCGAGACCTGCTTAGCAAAAGGCACTGTGACCTCTTAGCCGCGTTCGAGAGAAAAGTCTTACGGAGAATTGCTGGCCCCATATGTGAGGAAGGACGATTCCGGAGACGGTACAATCATGAGTTGTACGCAATCTACCTTGAAGCAGACATAGTGACAAAAATTAAGCTCGGTAGACTCCGGTGGGCAGGGCACCTAGCTCGTATGAGCGAAGAGGAACCTGCTCGGAAAGTCTTTTGTGGTACATTCTATGGTAGACGGCAGCGTGGTAGACCATGCTTGCGCTGGAGAGATGGCGTAGACCCGAAGCCTTGGGGTGCGCAACTGGATGGCGTCGGCTCGAGACCGGGATAGGTGGAGAGACTTGTTGAAAGAGGCCAGGACCGGACCCCGGTTGTCGAGCCGATAATGATGATGATGAAAATGCACCGAGGTGGAAATGTGAAGCTATGAGTTAAACTCACAAATTTACAAACTTTTGTGATAATATATGTGTGGAATTATTTTTTTAATAAAATTTAAATTTTAAAAGATTTTATTTGTGTTTATTTTTTTTTTGCAAATGGTCGCACATATATTTTCAATCATTTTTTTCAGTTCTGGTTTGGTTACATGCTAGCTTCAGTTTTCTCGGGGTGGTGGATTTCTTCGCACTAATACATATGCATTCGGGCTCCGAGGTGATTATAATTTCCATACTAATTTGAACCGAAATGGATCCGTTCTCGGCACCGAGCTCGGACCTAACTCGGAGAGATTTCGGACGCACCTCGGACTCTTTTGCTTCAAGGGGCCCGTTCAAGCAAAATTGATATAAAACACGACAAAAATGTCACAAATCTTTTATTCTAAGTTAGGTTGCCAATAAAATATCTTAAATGTCTAAAATTGGCGAAAGAGGTTACAATTATAAAAATTTCAAACTATATGTCATACCAATTTTTGTATGCTTTTATTAATCTATGACCTATATTTATATTGAAAATAAACTGTTGTTATAATTCCTTTGAACATACAAAATCGAAAATAAGAGAAAAATATATAGAAATCCCGAGTCACAACCTAATTTTTAATTTTGTTAAATTGTTGAGCAATTGTAACATTATCTATATTTTCCTAGAAACAAAATGACACCAAAATCAAGGCAATCGGTTAATAATTGATATTAACTGTATGATTTCTTTAAAATCAACGTTTTTCTTCCCAAAACTTCACCTTTCCACTGGCACTGCTAAATCTAATCGTAGATCAAAAATATATAGAAATCACCGTGTCACAACCTAATTTTTAATTTTGTTTAATTGTTGAGCAATTGTAACATGATCTACATTTTCCTACAAATAAAATGACACCAAAATCAAGGCAATCGTTCTTTGAAATCAACGTTTTTCTGCCCAGAACTTCACCTTTCCACTGGCACGGCTAAATCTAATCGTAGATCAAAAATATATAGAAATCACCGTGTCACAACCTTATTTTTAATTTTGCTTAATTGTTGAGCAATTTTAACATAATCTACATTTTCCTACTAACAAAATGACACCAAAATCAAGGCAATCGGTTAATAATTGGTATTAGCTGTATGAGTTCTTTGAAATCAACGTTTTTCTGCCCAGAACTTCACCTTTCCACTGGAACTGCTAAATCTAATGGTAGATCAAAAATATTTGAAAGACATTTTTACTTGCAATATAGGTACTATAGGGCAAGTTTAGGATTCGTAAGAAAAATCGAACTCGAGATAACAATCAGACATGTCATTACGATGGTAGAGAATGCGGAAAAAGTGGGTCTCGCAATTCTGTCTGTCCGTCTGTCTGTCTGTCTGTCAGTCTACCTGTCTATGTATAACTACAGCTAAAGCCTAAACTGCTCAACCGATTTTCTTGAAACTTGGTGGTTAAGGGTTTTTAGTGATTCCCTAGAGGGAAATTGAATTTTTTTTTTTTTAGGATTTTTTTTTTAGGTGCCTGTCATATAACAATTAAGGAAAATTTAACTTATTTCAAAAACGGCTCTAGCGATTTTGATTAAAACTTTTGTGTCTGCTTTGGTTAGTAGGGTCATACTTTTGAAATGAAAGAAATATTTGTAAAAATTCTATTAACGGTACCTGCCATAAAACCGTTTTCTTCAGAAATTCCTTGAAAAAAAAGTTTTCAAAAAAATAATTTTTGGATATTTAAAAAATTTAATTTTTCGAAAATGGGTAACTGTATTTTTTTGAAATTTTGGTTTTAGATGTGCAATAATATTGTCTTAAAAATGGCATACCAACTTTATTTTTAAACAAGCTTTGAGAATTTTTATACAGGGTGATTTGCATAAGGTGTGAAAAAAAGATAGGGTGTGTAGGTTGGACCTAGACAAGCAAAAAATCGTATGGGAGGGGGGGTCCATTTTCCCCCGTTTAGGCGGGAGGGGCAATTTAAGAAAAAAATCACTTAAAACGGAAAAAATATTATTTAAAAATAACGGTTATACCTACCCCCGCCTAAACGGGGGAAAATGCCCCCCCCCCCTTCCATACGATTTTTTGCTTGTCTAAGTCCAACCTACACACCCTATCTTTTTGTCAAACCTTATGCAAATCACCCTGTATATCAAAATTTAATTTTTTCAATTTTGGACGTTGTTTATGTAAAAGTAATGAATTTATTTTTTTGTTTTTATTTCTTATAAAATTATTTATTATAACGTCCACAGCAACTTTGATTCTAAGAGCAAGTACGTGCGACCCAGTCGTGCATTTTATTTCAGGCCCTTTCGAGACTATTTGGGGATGGAATCCGATAAAATTTGAAAAAGTCAAAGTTATAACAGCCAGACTAATACTAATATATAGGTAAGTTGGTGTGTTCTGATCAGATACATGTCCGAGCTGAAAAAAAAAACAAATCACTTCCCTGCTCTGAGTTAAAAAAAAAACAAAATGTCTAATGACACCATTAACTTACGTTTTATTATTTATTTATAGGTACGAGTACACAAACGACATAATGTACACACCCCCAGTTAATCATGTAAGGCAATGTAGGTAAAGCCGACGGAAAGACTTTGCCTACATTGCCTTCATGAATAATCCGAGACTGCCAAGACAAGACCAATACGAGGACAACTCAACCTAGACTAATCTCATAATAAAAAGAAAACAATACAAAACAATTTACGTGCATCCATCGTGTCAACACATACAATCTACAACGTAGCGCATATTAAATCTCGCCTTTCCTGTCTACAAAAAACTTCCCAAAAAATAACAATTTTGCAACATTTGTGAAGTTCCTTATCCATCTTAAATAAAAGAGTCCTTAGTAATTCACATCATATTAATTGAATCCACATCCGAATCAAATTTATTTGCTCAATAAAAAGGGGGTAGAAGTGAGAACCATCATTCGAGAGTCGACCTCGACAGTCGACACTGTGTTTAACAGTCCACATGGCATGGTTGGTGCTTCAAAGGCAAACTAAGTATGCTCTTCAAATTGTGCCTCACTGAACGCAACGCCCAAAGGACTTTTCCTCCGCCACGTCGCGTCGTCGTCGCGTCGAACCTACCAACGACTGCCACAATAACCCACAACACAAATTATAATCAATTTGATTGCACGGTGAACAGATAATTAATTCAATGTGCATACAACGTGAAATGAAAATTACGTGTATTTTTTTTTACATTTTGCATTTTGTTTGCGATTATTATAAAGTTAAGTATAAATAATAATCATCATCATCATTATGCATCGGAATGGAGGGGTGATAGAATGATAAGATTTTAATGATTAACATAGCACTGACAGATGGTAAGATTTTCGATTGTGGATTGGAACAAGTGGACGTGTTGGTATTGGTATTGAATACAAAATTTTGAAATGTTAAGCCCAGACTTTAGGTACAATTAACATATTTTTAGGAAAATGGCAAAATCAATAATAATGAGATGTACGACTGGGTCACACGTACTTGCTCTTAGGGTCAAACTTCCTGTTGATGCTCAAGCTTCTTACATAACGATTTTAAAAACAAATAATTTTGTAAGTAATTTTCTAAAATTTTAGTACCTATATCGCAAGTAAAAATAATTGTTTATATATAAAAATTCTCAAACCATGGTTTAAATAAAATGCACGACTGGGTCGCACTTACTTGCTCTTGTAGATAAAGTTACTATTTATGCTATGCCTTTTTAATTAAAAATTTGTAAATGCAGTTTTAGAAAAAAAAAAAAAATTAAAAAAGTATAAAATTCAATTTTTTAAAAAATTCAAACAAAATCTGAAATCAAATTACCCTCCAAAACAAGTATGCAGTTTTGATAGATATATTAAGATGCATTTTTAGAAAAAAAAAATTTCAAAATCGTTAGATCCGTTTTTTTAAAAACTAATTTTTTATAAATAATTTTTTGGAAAAAAAGTTTTAAAACAAAATTGGTATGCCATTTTGTAGAAACTACTAATCAACATCTAAAAACGAAATTTCAAAAATATTCAATGTCAAAAAATTACGGTTCTATGGCAGGTACCGTTAATAATGATTTTCAAAAAAAAAAAATTCATTAGAAAATAGACCTTGTCTTAAAACTTATACTTGATTTTTTTAAACAAAATCGTTGGAGTCGTTTTTGAGCAATTTCAACTTTACTAAGATCGGTATATGACAAGTACCGTTATTTTTGGTCCAAAAAAATTAATTCCAAAATCCCTCTGGAGAGTCTCCAAAAAAAGCTACATACCAAGTTTGGAGTCAATCGGTCCATCCGTTTAGGCTGTAGCTCCAGACAGACAGACGGACTTCCGGGACCCACTTTTTTAGCATTCTCTACCATCGTAATGTCATGGAAAAATGTTATCTCAACTTTTTTTTTTTTACGAATGCATAACTTGATATATAGTTCCTATATCGCAAGTAAAAAAGTGTATGATAGTCAAATATGACAATCCTCTTGCACAGACCGATTTCCTTAATTTTGTCTGCCAACTATTAAAAATCATCTTACAAGATTCCAACCCTGGTTTTTAGTAATTCTATTATTTGCCACTTTACATTCAAATTTGGAGATTTGACAGCTAAAATAGGGGGAAAATACAGGGAAAATACTGGCAATTCAGATTAACAAACACTTGTTTCTAAAACAAATAGTTTCACTGTTACTATTGCTCTATAGGGTAAGTATTGGTTTCGCCTCAAAAAAAATTGAGGTTTTAATCAAAACCACCACCATTACGATGATGGAGAAGTCCAAAAAAGTGGTTTTCGTCATGCCGTCCGTCGCGTCGGTCTAGGCGTCTGTTCGTCTTTGCGTCCATCTGTACAAAGAGCCACAGGTTAAACGGGTTGACGGATTTGCATGAAATTTGGTACATATTGCTTTTTTGTAATTGCCAAGGTTTTTTTTTTTTGTTTTTGAATATCTCGATTAGTGGAAATACGCTTTATTTGAACCCAGAAAAATAGTACAGTATATTACCTTGTATTTTGTATATATTGGTTGGGAATGAATGTCCTTCAATTCGGAAGGCTCAAGTTGGAAAAGTCTTTAGAAGGATTTAGGAAATAAAGATGTTTTACAATTTTTTTGTTTTGAATTATACTGTTTTTGCTTACATTTAAAGTTAAAAAAAAATAAGAAAAGACATGAAAAAACATGTACAAAAAATTAAACAAAATCAATCGCAGAATACTAGTATTTAATTTCTTTGCTTAATAAAAGATAGAACAAATACCGTAAAACGGGGTTACTTTGTCCCCCTCCCCCCAGGGGTAACTTTGCGCCATTGACGAAAAGAATTTTTTTGTCCGAGAGGTAGGTGAGTTCGTGGCGTTTATATATGACGGAAAAATATACGCCGGAGAAATTGTGGCATCCGATGAAAAATATGTTAGGCTCCATTCAACCACCAACACTAGTTTTAAAAAAAGTTTTGTTAAAATATATTATTTTTATTCACTTAGAATTAGTTTGTTTTTAATAAATGAAGTTCCTTTTATTTTTTGTTCCTTAAATTCTTCCTATGTTATAAGATATTTAATCAAATAAAATAAGACTATTTAGTTTTTCTAATTGAAAAAAGTGTTTATTATTTTTCGATTTTTTTCCTAGATTAATGGTAATCAGCTCCAGCTCTTCAAGAAAGGAACTCTAAGAAAAAGTTTAATTTGGAGCAAAGTAATTACGTCCCATGGTTAACTTTGCCTCACTTTTCGACAAAAAAAATTAATACTTAAACTGTTATTTTAACACTTATCACATCATTTATGTATTATTTTGTATCTTGTTGATAATAAGAATATAAAACAAAACAGATTTAAAAAGTGTTTTTCCCTTTTTTAAGAGGTTTTCTAAAAACGGTCCGAAAAGTCGAGCAAAGTATCTCAGTTTTACGGTATATTTTTTTCGTTCAGTGTATAGAAAAAAAAACAATAAAAAATTATAACATATAAAAAAATAATAAAAACAATTGTTCAATAGATATCTACTTAATTATAATGTTTCTTCTGTAAATAGTATAGCAAACATTTTTAAATAAGCTATAAAACGAAAACATATAAAAAGCATTTTTTTCACAAGAATTTGTGATGTATACAAAATATAATTAAAAAAAATGAACCGAATGAAGAATTTATATACAGGGTGATTTGCATAAGGTGTGACAAAAAGATAGGGTGTGTAGGTTGGACTTAGACAAGCAAAAAATCGTATGGGAGGGGGGGTCCATTTTCCCCCGTTTAGGAGGGAAGGGCAATTTAAGAAAAAAAATCACGTTATTTAAAAATAACGGTTATACCTACAGAGTCGTGCTATAGCATTTTTAAAAACCAAAAACCTATACATTAATTTAAATTTTAAAGTAAGTTGTTCAAATGCATAGTTTTTGAAATATTAATTTTCAAAGTCAAAATTTTGAGAAAAAAACATAATTTTTTTTATTTAAACCATTTTTTTCAAAATTTTACGTTATTAAGTAGTATTTTTCTGGCTTATTTTCAATGCTCTTATTTATTTTTGATCAAACACAAAAAACCGGATGACAAAATAACCTGTAGTTTTTGAGAAAACCAAAAATGACCAAAACTACTTTTTTCTGAGAAAAACCTTTTCTTTTAGTTTTTACGTTATTGGATAATTAGATGAACTTACGAAAGAAAGGATTAACTTTATCTTTTTCATTTTTTTATTATTAGTCTTCAAAACATACAATAAAGTGACAAAGTACTCAATTAACCACATTTCACAAATTTTTTCATTGAGAACACCTGCGTGAGAGCATTGGGTTGAAATTGACCTGCCAACTTGTTTTTATTACGGTGGGGTTAGCACGACTCTGTAGGTATAACCGTTATTTTTAAATAATATTTTTTCCGTTTTAAGTGATTTTTTTCTTAAATTGCCCCTCCCGCCTAAACGGGGGAAAATGGACCCCCCCCTCCCATACGATTTTTTGCTTGTCTAAGTCCAACCTACAAACCTATCTTTTTGTCACACCTTATGCAAATCACCCTGTATATACGGTCGTAAAATTATAATTTATAGTGACCATTAACCGCTTGAGAACATATTTAGTGAAAAAAAGAATAATGCCATAGCAGCTGCAAGATTGCAACGATGGGCTCTAATACTTTCACAGTACGATTACAAGATCGTTTATAGAAAAGGAAGAGCTATGAATAACGCTGACGCTTTATCACGGTTGCCTATGAACGAGCCAACTGAAGTGTCTAGTTATATGATAATTTTTTTTAACATTGCGGATAATTTACCCTTGAATGCAAATGATATTGCAACTGAAAAGTTTTTACTTTTGTGCGCTCCGAATGGCCAAATAATTTCGAAAATAAAATGTTGCAAAAACTCAGTAGTAGAAAATTTGAGTTTTCTATTTCGGATGAAGGGTGTTTGCTGTTAGGTTGTCGAGTAGTTATTCCGAATGCATTAAGGGGAAAAATGTTAGAACTTTTACATGAAGGTCATCTGGGTGTTGTCCGTATGAAGGAGCTCGCTAGAAGTACTATGTGGTGGTTAAATTTAGATCGTGACATCGAACACTATGTCCGAACGTGTGACGCATGTCAGCAGGAAAGTAAAAGACCTGGCCTTGTTCCGTTGTCATTTTGGCCAGTTACTTCATTCCCTTTCGAGAGAATACATATAGATTTCCTACATTTTAAAAATAAAGTATTTTTACTAATGGTAGACACTTTATCGCGATGGATTGATGTTCATATTATGAACAAAACGACAGCAATTAATGTCATATCAATATTTAGAAAAGTTTTTTGAATTTTTGGTCTCCCGAAGGAGATTGTATCCGACAATGGTCCACCATTTTCCTCAGTGGAACTTCAAAATTTTTGTAAGGCAAATAACATTATTTTAACTAAGACATCGCCATATAACCCCCAATCAAATAAAAGTGCTGAGAGAGCAGTCCAAACTTTGAAATCAAGTTTAAAAAAATATTTTCATGATCATAAGATCAAATATTTACCATAGAGAATCATCTTGAAAATTTTCTATTTAAATACCGAAATGTTACTTCAACTACAACAAATAATACACCATCAAATTTAATTTTTAGATACAATCCGCGAACTATTTTAGATGCTATCAAACCCACAGATAATAAACTAAACAAAAGAGACAATTCAAATACTTACGTTGAATGAAAATAGTAAAATTAGTCTTAAAATAGTAATTAGTCTTAAGCTCAGTCTTGTAAGTCATCTCAATAAAATAACATCTTAGCTCTTATCTCTGACTGTCTTTTATTATGTACATTGTACTGTGTATGTACATGACAAGAAGTAGATAAAATAGCTGCACAAGCTTCATCAGCCACTGTTACTGCTTGTTTTGACTTCGAAAAAATACTTTCCACTCCTACTGGCAATTCAAGCTGCTTTTATTATAAAAGAAAACTACATCGCAAAAAAGGGATGCCTAGAGGTTTCAAACTGTCTTCTCAAATTTATTGAAGAATACGTGGCAAGAGGTGTACTTAATTTTCATTTTTGGTCAGACAATTGTTGTGGACAAAATAAGAATAAGGTTTTGTTCCGGTTTTTTGCATGGGCATCCAAAAACTTTAAGGCTAACATCTCTCATAGATGTTTAGAGAAAGGCCATACCCAAAATGAGGGCGATAGTGTTCACAAGATGATTTCAAAGATTTAAAAACATTTTCAAATTCACTGCACTGGATCAAAAATACCGTAAACGAAAAAACTATGAAATGAACTACAAATACTTTTTTGATGATGAATTCAAAAGGAAGAGTTTGAACGAGTCTACAAAGAACCTATTGCCGTTTCCACTGAAAACTATTTGACATGATAAAAATTAATTTCGGATTATAAGATCAGTTGTCTCGACACTGTTTCAGCGCGCCCACAGGCTGAGCTGAACCAAGTTGACAACGTTTTAAAAGCGAATGGTTACTCCAGGATCCAAAGAACATGGAAGGCAGCACAACCACGAGAAAGGGACGAAACCAACCCAGACAAGAAAGCTTTCTTGCCTTACGTCAAAGGTGTAACGGATAGAGTTGGGAAAGTGCTGAAACGCTATGGAGTTAAATCCATTTTTATACCACCAAAAAAGGTGAGAAGTTTTTTACAATCACCTAAAGATAACTTTCCTCTCCAAACACCCGGCGTTTATGCGGTCCCTTGCAGTTGTGGGCCGGCTTATTTTGGACAAACTAGAAGAAGCATTTCCACAAGGCTAAAGGAACACAGTGCTGTAAGCAAAAAACAACGGGAAAAATCAGCAATTTGTGAACACATTTTGGACAATCCTGACGAACATCATTGGATCCACTTTGAAGAAGCAAAGTTGCTAGCTCCCGAAACTCACTACATCCCTAGACTAGTTCGCGAGGCGATTGAAATAAAACGTCACAAAAATTTCAATCGAGATGACAGTTTTAAACTTGCGCGCTCTTGGGATCCAGTGATTAAAAACCTAGGGCCTTCCAAGTTTAAACTTAGAACACCCTGTGATGTAGTGAGTACGGTTTGTTCCCAACAGCTTACTCTTCAACAACAACAACAACATCAGGAGATAGAACTGTCTACGCACCGCTACAACCTGCGTAGTCAGTCTAAAGCTTTTCAATAATAATCTCAAAATCAGTTTCCCGGTGACCACGCACAATGTAATTTGTTGCGAAACGTTCGGGGTGAGTACAATATTGCACTCTGTAGTAATTTTATAACGCGGTATAATCCGAAATTAATTTTTATCATGTATAATTATATTTTGTTTACAATGTGAACTTGTCGTTTCTTATGTTTTTGTTTCTTTTTTTATAAAAAAAATAGATTTTAAGTATATTATTTCCGTGCAGTTTGATACTAACATGATATTATTATTATTATTATTTGAAGCTTTTATTCGCCAATTCTTAAAGGTTTACACATAGTTTTTTTTTTTTTTTTTTTTTTAAGTAATTAAAAAGTAGATAACATACAGTGGCTTACATATCTTAACAATTATTCTTAGTTTTTAGGTTCATTTATCTTATGGTATTTAATTTTTAATATATTGTTTATTTCAATTTTTTATACATTTTTCAATTTTTGTCACTTCCGTTTTATCCGGCGTAAGCCTCCCCCATTGTTGTCCATATAGTCCTGTTTTTGGCATCATTATACCAATTGTTGTTGAATTGGTTCAGATCGTCCACCCATCTCTTTTTTGGGCGCCCTCTTGGTCTGCTCTCGTCAAATAAAGTCCATTTAGTTGTGATTTTTGTCCATCTTTGGTCTTCTGTTCTAGATATATGTCCTGCCCAGCTCCATTTTAATTGTTTTGTTTGTTCTTCTTCTTATTTCTTCGTTGTTTATTCTTTGTATTTGTCGTATATTTAGAAGATTTCTTTCCATTTTTGTTTGGCATATTCTTAGTTTTTCTAGATGATTTGAGGTTAGTCCTAGGGTCTGTAGCCCGTACGTCAAAACAGGTAAAATTGTCGAGTCGATTACGTATTTTTTTGTGTCACTGCTTAAGTTCGATTTCAATATTTCGTTCAAGCTCCAAAACTGTTTCCATCCATTAGTTATTCGTCTATTTATTTCTTTATCTTCTTGTTTTTCAAACGATTTAGTTTGTCCCAAGTACACGTAGTCCTCTACATAGTCTATTTTTTCATTTTCCAGGAATATATCATAGTTAAGGATTCTCTTATGAGATATCCTAAAAAAAACCGCGAACGCCAACCCCAGAGGGGCCGGCCCAACCGTTCGACTTACAAATGAACAATTTCAAGTTAATTATTCTTTATAATTTCTTTATTGATATGTCTTATTCCTAGCGTGTCCAAACTAGAACTAACCAAACCTAAAGTTGAAATTGTCAATCGTAGCTTATGCTCGTGCAAGGGTAATTTCCATGACCAAGCATTTTCCGACTGTGGGAACAGCGGATGAGGATCATATTTCCTCGTGGCCTTCGGCAGTGCAAGTGCATTTACCTTTTCTATTGAAATACACTGTCAGCACTAATACCTCAACTCGTGGGAAATGCTTTGTGTTAACTACCCTCTCCTCAAAAATCTACGTCCCGTAGATCCTCAATTTAAGATGAAATGTTGGGAGATGCTATTGCTGGTGGTGGTAGTTGTATCTTGGGTAAGTCAATCTTTTTATATATTGTACGCCATATCTTCAGGATTACGATAGCGAATATTAAAAGGATGGTCATATCCGTAGTCGTATATGTGTTCAGCTTACTTGTGAGACTGCTTAGGGTTTTAATGTTGTTCATACTCATATCGTGGAGGTATTCGATGTCGATTTTATGCTCAATCGCGGTGGTGTTTGTGAGAACTGGTGGTAATGCTTGAAGTGAGGTTGTTGTAATACTGGCATATGTCCTGTTGTTGAGCTGAACTGATTCGTTGTACAGTTGAATCAGATATGTGCCAGAAAGTTCTTTGGGTACTCCTTTGCTGGTTAACCTTCCATTGAAGTTTGTAACGAATATTGTATCTTCCTTGATGAGTTCTACTATCATAGCTGTGTTTGAGCGTATCGTGCAACTAGCATGTCCTCCTTTTAATAATCGAACAATGCACCCATCTTCGTCGAGCTTTTCTAAAGAGTCTTCATCGCAAACTGTCATGTTTCCTATATTAAGGCAATTAGATGTAATACCATAGGTTTCTTCATGGTTCACCAAAATTTTGGGGAAAGGTAAGTCTACCTGTTTTCCTTCGATAATTGATGCTCTGGTCAATAGAAGGTTAAATTCAATTCCGCTAACCTTAGGCATTGAAAGGACATACAGCAATATGGAATCATTGGTGAAAACCGATGGCTTACCAAATTGTAATGCTTCTACTACGTTTGCATAAGGTAAGGTTTCAACTTCATTGATGACCCTGTTGATTTCTTCTTGGTCTAGGAGATTATTGTTTACTATTCCGCTTTTCGCTAGTTGGCACGCACGAGTAATCTCATTGACTTCTTCCTTGATGACCAGGAGTTCGTCTATAATACTCTGCTCTTGCATTGCCCTCCTGGATGAAGTTACTTGATTGGCAGTGCTGTTGATAACCCAATTTATCTTTTGTGTGATGTCCTCAGTTATTTTCAGGACACGCTCATTTATTTTGTACTGCTGGTTGTTGTTGGAAACGATATCTTCTTCGTTTTTGAGCACCTTGTCCCAGTCTGCAGCATCAGGGTTGCCTGCCAGCCATTTCCATGCGGACCCGATCCAGTTGATTGATCTTTGTCTTCTATGAGCTTTTCCTTTCAGAGAATCGAGACGTTCATGAAGTTGAGTAAGATGATGACGTGCGACGATTTTCCTCTCAGACTGCGTGATCTGCATTTCCACGGTTTCGGTCATTTTATTCACTAATTCTTCAAGTTTGTCCAAGCGAATGATGTGTATCAGATTGAAATGTCCATCAATAATCCATCCTTGCCCTTCCTTAATGGTTACCATAGGGGACATGTATTCGAATATACTGAACCCTTGCACGGCCGTTATTAATAGAAAACTGTTTAATATAAAGAATTAATAAAAGAAATATATGTATACATATAATATTAACTGTTAAGCTTAAAGATTAAATTATTTTCTAATTTAAGTCACATATTTTTATAAGTCTTTAAATTGACCAATTTATATTATAAGTGATAGTGCAGAAGTTACAACATAGGACATTTTTTAAATAAGACAAAATAGAACTAAAATAAGTTTTTTTTTTTTTATTATTTCTGCTAATGTTTTCTTATATTTAAAATTATTTTTTAAGTGCTTTATATCATATTTGGTGCTTAGTGAAAGGTTTAATTAATAAGTGCTTTTTATTACGTTTAGTGCTTTGGTGAAAAGTTAAGTTAATGAGTGCTTACTAGGTGCTATTGCCATTTTCCTTTTTTTTTTTTTTTTTTTTTTTTTTTTTTATTTTATTTTACTCTCCGATGGGGAATTGAACCCCAGTTTCCCGCATAAGAGCAGGTGTACTAACCACTATACTATCGAGGAGCCTTTAAGTTTGATTTTTACTGATATTTTTAATATGGGTTTTATGGATTTTTCTACCTGTATCGGTCGTGATTGTCACACGATTATTTTTGGCTACGATATTTTTTTGGAATAAAGGTTTATTCTTCGCTTTAATCCCTTTTGCTGCAGTGTAAACGACATCTCCTCTTTTATATTTTTTGGGAGAGGTTCTTGTTTTGTTTCTGTAGCTGTTTGTCTCTCTTTGTTTCCTTTTTATCTCTACTTTGAGATCCTGATTTATCTTTTTCCTAAAGTTCGCAAGATTCTGATAGTTGATTCTTGGGGACCTATCGAAGAAAACATCCGTGGGTTTCAGTTTGGTAACTGAATGGATGCTATTATTGTATCTGTCAACGGCAATGTTTAATAATTCTTTCAGACGCAAATCTTTATATTCTACTTTGAGGCAACGATAAATTTCAAGGATGGTTGAATGGAATCTTTCGACTTGTCCATTCACTTCCGATCGATATACAGGGGTTCGGTATAATTTTACCCCAAGTAGCTCAATAAAATTTGCGATTATGGGACTGACGAAACTACACTCATTGTCAGTGACAAGTATTTTGGGAACTGTAAAATAGTGGAGTACTTTTATAATTTTATCTCTGAGGTGAAGGACAGACCTATTTTTTATGTGAAATAGCTTTCCGAATTTAGAGAATTTATCAATGCAACTTATAAACTTTTCGTTCTGAACCTCCATTATATCCAGATGAAGTATTTCACAAGGATAACTTGGGATAGGAGTATGCTGAAGCTCAGGGCGAAAAGGATGCCTATCATATTTATTGATGTTGCAGATTTCACATGCTTTTACATACCTTCTAATAAGGCTATTCATGCCAGGAAAATAGTATCTTTCTAACAACTGTTCTTTATTCTCACGGGCATTCCTGTGCGCTCTCTTATGTTCTGCCATAATGAGTTCACATTTACGGTCTTCGTTCTTAACATCTTCGACCACTCTTTGTGTGATCCTGATTTTATATTTCGTGAAGTGTTCTATGAAGACCTCTTGAAGCATGTTTAAGTAACGTTCTGGCATTTTAATACCATTGACTAAATTAGGGTTTAGTTTAGACCTAAGAATTTGTATAAGAACTTCTTTGTCGGGTTCATCAATTGCAACATAATGGCGTTGATATCCCGGATGTGGTTCGTCACAAATTTCCAAACCTTTCCCGTCTTTGAAACAAATCTGGTTACGGAAAACGTTGATAGGTGCTAGTACATGGGGTATTAAGTCTGATGCATCTTGTTGTGCACTGTGAGAAGTTTCCGCAGTGGATTTACCTTCAGATTTTGCCGTTTCTGTTGTGGATTCGCATAGAGAGGGTGCGGATTCTGTCGTAGATCCATCACTAGCCAATCGAGATTCAGATTGTGTGTTACTCATATTTCCACTTGGAACAGGTTCATTCATTGAGTCCTGCAAGTGGTTTACTTGAGTCCTGAGTCTCGAAAGAGCATCAGCCACGTAATTTGATTTACCAGGTTTGTAAACCAACTCGTAGTTGTACTCTTCTATTCTAGCCTTCCATCTTTTCAATTTTGCATTATAGTTTCTGTTCCCCAGAGCAAACGTTAGAGGCTGATGGTCTGTTAAGATTTTAATTTTTTTGGCTCCATAAAGGTATGACCGAAGGTTGTCAAGAGCCCAGACGATTGCCAGCATTTCTTTTTCATTTATAGCAAAACCCTCTTCACTCTTGCTCAAGGATCTAGAAATAAATGCAATTGGTCTGTCTTTCCCGTCTACATCTTGGGATAGAACAGCACCGATCGCGTAATTAGATGCATCCGTTGTTAGAATAAATGATTTTTGGAAATCGGGAAAAGCTAAAACCTCCGAAGATGTCAACAAAATCTTAAGGTCATTGAAGGCTTTCATCTCAACATCACCCAATTTGATTGGAACGCGCTTTGATTGATTTGCTCTTATTTGCGCGTTTTCTCCCCTGGTAAGATTTGTTAAAGGCTTAGCAACCTTAGCGTAGTCGCGGATAAACTTTCTATAGTATGAAGTTAAGCCAAGGAATGATTTTAGTTCCTTCAGGTTTTGTGGTGGTTCTAAGTTCTGAATTGCAACAACCTTTTTTGAATCAGGCCGGATACCCTCAGGTGAAACGACATACCCTAAGAACTCCACTTTTTCCTGCATAAAATGAGTTTTTTCGAGGTTTACCCTTAACCCTGCCTCACCTAGTCGGGTTAGTACTGCATCCAAGTTTTTAAGATGATCGTCTTGCCCTTTACCAAATACTATTATATCATCTATATAGACGTAACATGTCTTTCCGATGAAAGGCTTTAGAACATCGTCGATCATCCTCTGAAATATCGCAGGTGCATTCTTGAGTCCAAAGGGTAATCTCAAAAATTCGAACTTCCCGTTCATGGTGGAAAATGCGGTTTTCGGGATGTCTGACGGCTTCATGAGTATTTGGTGGAATCCTGAAGTCAAGTCAAGCGTGGTAAAGTACTTGGCTTCTCCAAGACTAGCTAAAGTCGAATTAATATCAGGGATAGGATAGGTGTCCCCGATAGTGACACTGTTAAGCCTCTTATAATCAACAACCATTCGGTATTGTTTCTCACCATTAGGTTTGGGTTTTTTTGGTACAACCCATATGGGTGAGTTGTAAGGGCTTCGAGACGGTCTAATTGTCCCTTCTTCTAAAAGATTGGCTATTTCTTTTTCAACCTCTTCCCTGAGGCAAGCTGGATAAGGATAACTTTTTGAATATATTGGATCATTCGTGTTAGTCTTTATTTCCGCTAGGACAGAGGTTTCCACAATTTTTCTAGCATCAATTGGTCCGAAAATATATTCATGTCTTTTTATAAGAAAATTTAACTTGTCTTTAATAATATCAGGAAGTAAGGGATCAAGAGTGAAATTCACTTCCCTCGAGATTTTTTCCTTAAGGGGAATTTCAATATTATCTTTTAGTTTTAAAATGTTCCCTTTCCTATCAATTACAGCTTCTAATGCTTTTAACGTATCATCCCCTATGATCCCGTCAAAGGAATTGAGACCTGGTAAGACATGAAACTTTATTAGTGAGTTGTTCCCAACTTTTTCAAAAAACTTCCCTTCGACAGATTCTGTAATATTAAGTTCACCACCCGCTGAACGGACTATAAAAGGTTTTTTAATGGGTACTGTGGTTTGTTTTACTTTGGGACTTATAAAGTTCTTGTTGGCACCCGTATCAACAAGGAACTTCAAGGTGGACCCATCCCCTGTAACATATTCTATATATGGTACGCTGGATGGCCGTCCGTCATAAAATTTACATCTTCTGGAATTTCTTCCTCTGCAGTGGTATTATATTCATCATAATCATTATAGTCGTCATAATTGTCATAATTGTCATAATTGTCATAATTGTCACCCGCTTCTACCTGATAAACTCGTTGTTGTTTACGCGGGTAGTTTTCCGATCTTGCACCTCGCTTGAATGGATTCTTGTTGTTAGACGAATTGGGGCGGTTCATGTAATTTACTTGACGAGTTTGAACACTCCTGTCCACGTCCATTTTTTCGTGTGGCTTAGGCCCAACTTTGGGTGGAGAGCCATTTTCACGTGGAGCGTTCCAAGTATACCTTTGGAACCTCTCAGGAAGTGATTGATGAGGCTTCCTTGGAGGTAAATGTGGCTTTGCCTCATGACTCCTATAAGTTTGATTTACCGGAGCTGTAATGGTGTTTTTACCGACTGTGGAATGAATGTTGTTGCTTCTGTAATTTAGATTTTGTATTTCTAGACAAGCAGAGTAAGCTTCCGGAAGTGTTTTTGGCCTTTGTATGATTAACATACGCGATATGTCGCCGTTTAGGCCGCGTATGAAAACATCTAGGGCCCTGTTCCTATACGTTTCTAACAGAGCACGAACAGTTTCCTCACTGCAGGACTCTGTTTTGAGCTTATTTACCATCAGAGCCATCTGATGGTTGACGGCCGCATAGAATTCGTCGATTTTACTATCTTTTTGAGTGAGTTGATTCAACTGGTGTTCCAGTGTTCGCATATCTCTTTTGTCTGCATAGTGCAGAGAGAGGCATTGTTTCAATTCACTCCAGTTTCCGTCGAAAATATTATACGACACTAAAGCGCTATCCGCTGAGCCCCTAACCTTCCCACGAATGTGTTGAAGGATTGCTCGGTAGATTGGTCTGTTTTTGACTATTTCAAAATATTCCTTCAACAGCGTGTATCCATGATACATACTGCGTAGGGTCTCCATTAAACACTTGGAGCTCTTTCACACAGTCGGGTAGGCGACTGATCTCTTTTAGTTCAGCCTCACTTTGCGGAGGATGAAGCTGAACCACGGGGGCTTGAATCCCATTAGGTTGAAAAGGGTTTTGGGGTCTCGCTTCGACAGAAAGCAGACGAGACTCCAACTGCCTTACAAGGGCTTCATTGACAGATGAGGGTGGATCTGCTATCCTCTTCTCAATTGCTTCAACCCTTGTTCCAAATTCTCTCAACTGGGCTAAGATATTATTAACTGCCCCGTTGAGTTGGGTAACAGATTCATTTAATTGATCCATTATTATTTTTTGAAGGGAATAGGTATAATCTTTTAAATAGGCAATATAATCTTATTAATCTCTTACCATAAAATTTTTCTTTTCTTTAAGTTTTTTTGATATTTTTTTTGTATATTAAAGAAAAAGGCACCAGCACTCTTAGATATGTTGGTTCTTACCATATATCTTTTTTATCAATTCACTTAACTATTTCTTAAAATTTTTTGAATTTTCTTTTCTTTTTGGCAATAATTTTTTAATAAATATTATTTTTATAAAGCACCAACACTTTTGGATATGCTAATTTTTTGCATATTTTTTTCACCAATTCACTCGAAAAATTTTTTGCACAACCTTTTTTATTTTATTTTCCAATATATATTTGAAATTTTTTTTTATATATTTTTTCTTTTTTTTTTTTTTGACAATAATTTTATATTAATTTTTTGTTTTAAAGGCACCAGCACTTTTAGTGATACTATGTATTTTTTCCTCTTTGAGGATTAACAAATAATTTTTATGTGGGTTTTTAATTTTAGCGTCACTCACAATATTTTCATTTTTATTCAAGTTTTTTTCCTTTATTATTTTCGTGCGCGGATATCTGTAAATAGAGATAGGTTACCGAAACGAAGAAAAAATAGGGAACCGGTATTCTCGGGAGTGGCCGTGTTTATCCCGTTTAGTTTAACTTAATAAACCTACTAATGGCACGCACAACTCCACCGTCGCATCCTTTAGCCGTGAAGGATATCAGCATGTTCCCATGCGAAAGTTTGAGCTCAAGATAACAAAATGGTCAACTGTGTTCTGGTGGGTACAGCGACGTTCACTCAGATAGAGCGTATTGTCCTTGGCACAGATCCTTTGGCGAAAAGGATGCGATTGATGACCGGTCCCTGCTCGGGCGCCAGTTAAGGATTCTCTTATGAGATATCCTAAAAAAACCGCGAACGCCAACCCCAGAGGGGCCGGCCCAACCGTTCGACTTACAAATGAACAATTTCAAGTTAATTATTCTTTATAATTTCTTTATTGATATGTCTTATTCCTAGCGTGTCCAAACTAGAACTAACCAAACCTAAAGTTGAAATTGTCAATCGTAGCTTATGCTCGTGCAAGGGTAATTTCCATGACCAAGCATTTTCCGACTGTGGGAACAGCGGATGAGGATCATATTTCCTCGTGGCCTTCGGCAGTGCAAGTGCATTTACCTTTTCTATTGAAATACACTGTCAGCACTAATACCTCAACTCGTGGGAAATGCTTTGTGTTAACTTCATCTTTTATGTGATTGGTCAATATTTTTGTTTTTGTCAAGTTTAAACATAGTCCATTTTTTTTGCAGGTAGCTGAGAGTTGATTCAACATTGTCTGTATCTGTGTAGGTGAGTTCGACAGTAGAACAACGTCGTCTGCGAATCTCAAATTATTTAAGTATTCTCCCCAGACGTGAATGCCGTACCTGTTTTTCCATTGTAGTCTTTTGAAGATGTCCTCCAGGACAGCGGAAAATAATGGCGGCGACATAGGATCACCCTGTCTTACCCCTCTGTTAAGATGGAATTCCCTTCCAATCTTGTCAGTTTTTACCTTGGCGGTGTTATTTTTGTATATATTTCTCAACGTTTTGATAAGGGTAGGATGAATGTTTTGATTACTTAGTGCCGTCCATATACTGCTGTGTTCCACGGTGTCAAAAGCTTTTGTGAAGTCAATAAAACAAAGGTAAAGTGGTTTTTGAAATTCGTTATGTTTTTCCATGAGCTGGTTTATTGTCTGAAGATGGTCAGTAGTTGAGAAACCTTCTCTAAATCCTGCTTGCTCTCTTGGTTGCTTGTCATTGAGTGCTTCTTTAGTTCTATTATATATTGTCTTCGAGAAAAGCTTGTATATTGTAGAAATCAGGCTTATCGGTCTATAATTATTTATGTTATCCTTGTCACCTTTCTTATGTAGCAGTATTATTGTACTTTGTTTCCATTGTCTGGGTATCTGTTGTGAAGTCAAAATTGCGTTAAAGATTTTGGTTAGGATTGGTGTCAGAGAGTCTTTTCCATATTTTAGCTTTTCGGCTTCAATTTCGTCACAACCTGCACTTTTTTCGGCTTTTAAACTGTCTATAGCTGATGATACGTCAGTTTCGTTGAAGAGAAATAAAGTGTCATTTTCAGAGCTGTCAGATGAAATGTCCGAATTTGCGTCAAAAGCTATGTCATTCGTTGATTCAAAGAAATTTGTTGCTGTTTCGTTAATATCTTTTCTTTTTGTCATATTATTATTTTTTTGTTTTAGTGAAACTATCCATTCTTTTTCACTACTTATGAAGTTTTTTGTTTTTTTGATAGATTTTGTGTTCGTAAGAATCTCTTTGATTTTTGTTTCGTTATACTTTTGAATATAGTCTTTTGTTTTATTCTTTATAGTTCTTCTGATGTTTCTTAGTTCTTCTTTGTCATTTCCTGTCGGGTTTATCTTTTGTCTCAAAATTTCTCTTTGGTTGATAAGTGCTTTGGTCTCAAGTGATAGTTTGTCAGTTTGTTTGGATTTCGGTTTCATCAATTCGTTTTTCGCTGTAGTTTTTATAATATGCTCTAACTGGTTGTATATGTTCTGGACATCGTCATCAAAGTTGGTTAAGAATCATGATATAGAATCATTTAAATTACGAGTTAAACACAATTAAGTATACCAACTCGAATTTAACCTTGAAGACGCATTAACACAGATTCGGTGTTTTATTCCAAAAATAAAGATAAAAATAATAAAATTATTGATGTATTCAGCTCAGAAATTAATTAAGTATGAAAAAAGTTATGCTGAAAATATACTCAAAAAACTTTGAACCTCTCTCCTGAAAAATAGCATATTTGGACTTAGTACATTTTTGCATGGGGCCATCGATATATTATAATATTATCTCGCATGGTGCGGATGCAAAATAATGTCGCCTTCTGCACAACAATTCAAATTGAGTACCTACTGAATAACCACTTGTTACACAAAGTGTTGCCGAATGAATAAAAATTATATCATGTTTTATCCTGATTTGAGAAAAAAATCATGATTTGGCCGAATAGTGGTGTTTTTAACTTCTAAATAACGAATAAAAAACAGAAAATCATGATTTTGAGTAAAAAGTTATGATTTCACGATTTGAGTTTAAAAATAAGGTAAAACATGGTAAATCATAGTAACACATTTATTTATTGCAACTTTAAATCAAATAAAATAAAAGTTTAACATTTTTTTTGGAGCTATTTGTACCTTCTTGAATTTGTATATTAAATTTTTTCGCTAAAATACCCCCTTTCCCCCAATTTTTTTTGGTAGGTTATTTCTCCCATTCACAAGTATACAATTAATTCTTCCATATAATTCTTTCAACTTCTGCTCCCTGAAAACTATTTTTTATCTAAAAAAAACAGAACTACATATAAAAATAGAGATAGACTCTGAATGTTCTTCCCCGCCGCACTTTAAATACGTGCGACCAATTCAGCAGAGAAACAGCAATTTAATTGTGTTTCAAGTTCAAAGAGGTTGAAAATTACCCATTCAAAATTTGAAAAGTTTAAATGATAAGAAGGGGTGGCTCTTGGGATACGCTATCAATATCATAGCATCTTCTTTCCACCAGGGTTGCATTCTCGATCCTCATGTGTCTTAAATTAATTCGTTCTGCATTGTACACAATATGAGTTGTTTCGACAACAAATGTATAACAGTTTATAAGTTAAACGGAACATATGCGGTACTAAATCTAATAACTATTGTTTGTTTTGTGTTATGTTTTTACAGGAACATTAATATCATTGCGGAACGGAGATAAAAAAATTAAGTTTAATAAAGCAACGGTGCAGGTGTTCATACGGCAATGTTATGTAGATATAGTATAGGTACATGTATCTCGTCTGTCATTAAAGAAGACGGGACATTGTCTTCTTGCTCAGAGGAAATTCATTTGGACAAAATTAAAGGGCGCCGGCCAGTTGAAAGGCATCGATTTCTAATGGTGGTACCAGACTCTTAGCAATGTTCCAAAAACATCATTGTTGGGAATAGACTATCAAAGACTTAATGATGTGACGAAGAAATAAAGTTACCCTCTGCCCATAATCAGCGACACTTTAGATCCCAAGAAAGCAGTTTTAGGTGATACCTTTCGGACTGTGCAACGCTCCGGGATAACATTTGATGGAGTGCGTGTTACAAGTTGGGCTAACATAGAATTCCTGCCTTGTGTCCTTCGACGACGTCTACGATGACAGTAAAACCTTTGGCCAACATTGTGAAAATTTCAAAGCAGTTTTTCAGAGACTTTAAGAGGCTCATCTTAAGTTGAATCCCAGCAAATGTGGGATTTTCAAGACAGAGGTGAAATACCTGGGACATCCCAAGAAGTGATGTGTGATCCGCAACACCTCAGGAAAATCATAAACTCCACTGCGTCTTTGGTTAAGCCAGATATAACCGCCGATATGTGAAGAATTTTGCTGGAATTGCCAAAAGTTTGCATCAACTCACGGAAGGCAGTTTAAGCGGTTAGGTGACGTGCGAGAAAAGCTTGCAGGAAACCAAGCAGCTACGGTGCAAAGCCCCGGTACTGACCTATCCCTTACCAGAAAATCATCGACGGCGACGCAAGTAACTTTGGAATTGGTGTCGTACTGTCGCAAATCTATGATGGTGAAAAAAAGTTGTAGCCTTCTACAGCTAGGTGCTTTCGAAGTCAGAAGGGAACTACTACGTAACCAGAAGGGAACTTCTAGCTTTAATATTGGCAACCAAGCATTTCCATATATACATCTATGTACAAAAGTTCCTGCTGTGAACAGACCATGGAGTGCTGAACTGGCTCTTGAATTTTAAAAATCTAGAAGGCCAAGTTGCAAGATAGATCCAGAGGCTACAGACGTATGACTACGAAATTCAACACCGGAAAGGGAGGCTTCACTCAAACGAAGACGCCTTGTCACGGTTAACGTGTAAACCTGACTGCAAGCATAGTTCGTGCAACTCTCAATGAGCACCTTTTCAAAGTCATGGGTGACTACCAAAGAGCCTGGGATCGAAACCCTTCCACTATTCCTGATGGCTTATAGAAGTGCGGGGCATAGTCGCCGAATGATCCATTTGCTACTACTGATTTTTGGTACCTTTCAGAAAGTATTGGCTGGTATTTTTTAATTAATAAAATGGGTGCCAATGGTACAGTCAATGTAGTGGTAGATTGCTAACTCAGAGGTATGGGGTTCAAGCCCCACCCTTGGCAGCAGTATTTTTCTTTATCCCCAACTTTGACTGGAGTGAATCTATTCTTTCTCACTAGTACCGTGCAACTCGCATTTAAAAGACCCAAGTTCTTACTAGCATATAGTTAAATTATTAAAATTAAAATTATACGAGAAATCGAAAAATATTTCAAAAGGAGTGGTTTGCCACTAATCTTCACTTCTTCACCGTGCAGTATTTAAAAGGATGTGGTTTTTTATTAAATGTAATTTCAATCAAAAAATAGGATTTTTGTATGCTTTTAGTTCAGCACTTGTTCATTCTCATGATTTCGAGTGATCTAATAGCTTTACCCAAAGGCACATACAGCCTTGGCCAAAAGTATTAGGCACCCTTTATTTTTCGCTCTATTCTCTTAAACACTTAACTTTTCTCTTTTATTTTTCTTGTTCTTGATTTGAAAATCACTAATTAGGTTAAAACAAAGAGCAGCTTGTTGCAACTGTACTGTTATATCCCGTTATAAATGGAATGAATGAAAATATAAATTTTATCTAATTTTACAGTTTATAATCAGTATTTTATTGTTGCTCCAAGCGTATAGATAGAGGGTAAAAGTTCAATGTTTTATAATCGCGATTTCAAGGGTTATCGAAAATGCCAAAAAAAAGTGAGCTCAGTTTGGCAAAGCGCATTGAAATTCAGGTATTATTTGATTCAGGCAAAAATCAAAGTGAAATAGCGAAAAAAGTGAAATGTTCGCGTTGTGCCGTACAAAATGCCTTAGATCGGTTTCGGAAGACTGGGTCACATGCAAATCTGAAAAAAACCGGCAGGAAAAAACTTACTACACACAGGGAAGATCGATTTTTAATACAAACGTCGATAAAAAATCGTAGAAAAACTTCAAATGAATTGGCTGCTGATATAACGGAACAATTTAAAAAACAAATCTCAGCTAGAACAGTTAGAAGGAGGCTCACAGAAAGTGCACTAAAAGGTTGCAAGGCGAGGAAAAAACCATGGCTCTCAGAAAAAAATAAAAAGTGTCGCTTAGAATGGGCAAAAAACTACCAACATTTTACCGAAGAGGATTGGAGTAACGTCTTGTGGTCAGATGAATCCAACTTTGAAGTAAGCATTATATTAAAGCCCCAAACTTGGAATCACTAACATTTGCTTACAGTTTCCACCCCAATGTGTTTTTTTGAGCTCTTTAAAAAGGGTATTCTTTGATTTTTTTACAGTTGTTTGGTAATCCTGGTGTAACCTTTGTGAGGCGAAGAGTGGGGGAAGCATATAACCCAGAATGCATAGTTCCAACTGTTAAACACGGAGGAGGAAGCGTTATGATCTGGGGCTGCATGGCTGCGGGCGGCGTTGGGAAAATGTTCATTTGTGAGGGTCGCATGGACTCAAAAAAATACATTAACGTGATGGAAAACATGCTGATGCCATCTTTAAGGCATATTTTTGGTGAGACTAAGATGCGGAGCGTCTTATTTCAGCAAGATAATGCACCCTGTCACAAATCCGCTCTTTCAATGAGGTGGTTTGTTGAAAATGATATTGAGCTGCTTCCATGGCCTGCGCAGTCCCCAGATTTGAACCCAATCGAACATCTTTGGGGAATTTTAAAACGGAACATTCGAAAGTACCCAACAACATCAAAAGAGATGCTCAAAAAGGTTTTACAACAAGAATGGGAAAAAATAAGTTCAGATGAGTGCCGTAAGCTGGTAAGGTCTATGCCTAAAAGGATAGCAGCTGTCATAAAAATGAAGGGTGGCAACACTAAATATTAATTTTTCTTTAATAAAAAAAGATTTCCAACATTTCTGCATACTTTGTTTTTTTTTAAATTTTCATCATTATAAAAATATAACAACTTTATGAGGGTGCCTAATACATTTGGCCAAGACTGTATATTATTGTGATTTGTTTATGAAAAGGAATTCCAATAAAAAAAAAAATGCATACACCCAAACTCACACTCCCCCAAATTTAATAGCAACCGCAGGCAGGGGGTCACATACCTCGCTTTTTGCATATTCCAGGTCTGGGGAATAAAAAACTAGCTGATCCAGCAGACGTTGTCCTGCCCTGCATAATGACTTTTATTTCAATCTCACATTAACTGTCTCATTACACGATCTTTTGTTAGTTACTGGACTAAAACCACAGGAGCTACTGACCCGCAATGATACAAAGTAATTGTGTTGATAAATTTTACCATTTTAAATTTGATTATTCCAGTTCTCGTCTTCTCATAGTGAGTAGAGTACCTGCACAAAAAATAATTTTTTAGATTAATTTTGGGTTGCTGAACAAGAAAATGACATTCATTTATTTTTCCAGATAAGCGTTCTCGAGATATCAGAAAAAAGCATGTTTTTTGCTCTATTTATTTTAGCATAAATATCAATAACTGTAATTCTATTTTTGAGTATGTACTTTTTTTGAAAAGAAGTTGTTTTCCTAACAGCCGCTTAAAGTGTACAAAGCATGATTTTTCGACCTTTTTGGAAAATTATTCGAAAACCATGTTTTTATACACTTTGAGCGGCTGTTACTCGCTGTTTTTGTCATGTATCAGAGATGCCGTAGTATAGAGATTTATTTTTACTGTTATTTTCTTCATTTTTCAAGCATAAGAAAACTCATGAAGATTATGATTTTCCAAAGATATTCTGCTAATCGGTAGTAAGGCGAATGCAACAAATCTGAGATCACTAGGATCGGTCCAACTGTTCTTGACCTATAAATGGTATATCTAACCTGACTTTGTTTTATATATCTAAAAAAAAAAATCTTTGCTTTAATTAATTAAAATGCTTCATTAATTGTTTGGTGGTTGGGTGTGTAGAGATCGGGTAGGCACTGACCGGGCCAACTCGGTGGCTCCAGTGATCCGCAACTTTTTCTACACATCAATTGTGCTTATTTTACCTCCTCGTGGTAACCACCGGATACTGGTCTCGTCCAACCGGACTTGACTTGCTAAACTTATAAGCGCGAGTGTTGAACGAAAAAAACTAAGAACACTATAATTCAAAAGTTCCTAGCTTTCTAGGATAGGTTACGGAGGCTAGCACTCTTCGCATACACGCTAACGAAACCGACACTACGCCTCGGATAAGGACTGATTTAACGATGACGACTTTTGGCATTGTACCCGGACAAAGATTGGTTTCTGGAATGTATGTACCCTTCTCGACAACGGTAAAGAAGGGCCCCAAAATTCCAGATTCCTCCAACTTGAACGAGAGTTCATGCGATACGATTTGGACATCTTAGGAATAAGCGAAGTTCGGTGGTTGGGCTCGGGCAAATATAAATCCCCAAACCGTAACACCGTAATACTCTACTCCGGAAAAGAGCCCGGAAGTGTCCGGGAATCAGGTGTTGGGCTACTACTTACCAAAACTGCGCACAATAGCCTGATTTCATGGGAGCCTCTTGGAGACAGGATACTAAAGGCAAGGTTTCGGACTAGAGTACGTCGCGTCACCATCATACAGTGTTACGCCCCAACAAATACCTCACTTCCTGAAGTAAAGGACACCTTTTATAACCAGCTGAGTGCTGTTTACAAAAATACACCTCGCGGAGACATCATAATGGTCATGGGAGATATGAATGCCAAAGTTGGCAATAACAACGAAGGACTGAGGCATTTCATGGGAAAACATGGCGTTGGCGATTGCAACTACAACGGCGAACGTTTCGCGGATTTCTGCAATGTCAACCGTCTTGTAATTGGTGGCACCATGTTTGAACACAAGACGTGCCACAAAATAAGCTGGGTGTCCAACGATAGGCAGGCAACCTCCAACCAAATTGATCAATTCGCGATCAGCCGACGTTTTAGAATTAGTCTCCTGGACGTCAGGAACAGAAGAGGGGCAGACATGGAATTGGCCCGGGACCACCGTCTGATGGTAGCTCTCGTAAGACTACGTTCAGCTGCAGTTCAGAGATCCTAAGCAAACACTCGAATGCCCAGGATTAATACCGACATACTAAAGGACCCCGTAGTTCGCCAACAACTAGGGGACCATCTTTCCAAGGACTGAGAACAATCAGCAGCAGTGAACCTACCTCCATTGAAGACCAATGGTGTGCTGTGAAAAATGTGTTCATAACCGGTGGTGAGAGAATAGTCGGTCGGGCACAAGGAAGAAATAGTGCTTGGCTATCCGCAGAAACCTGGGAAAAGATCGACGAAAGAAAACAACTGCGAGCTCGAATCGCAACTTCTCAAGCAGCAGAGAGAAGCGAGCTAGAATCCACGTATTGCATGAAGATGAGAGATGTTTACCGTAGCGTGAGACGTGACAAGCGTAACTACATCAACGCACTAGCTGAAGAAGCAGAAAAGGCCGCAAATCGGTGTGACAGCAGAACTGTTTATAGAATCACCAAGGAGCTTACAGGAGTACAATGCTCCAAACAACACCTGGTGAAAGATATAGATGGTTCCCTGCTTCATTCGGATGAGGACCAGCTCAGAAGGTGGAAGGAACACTTCGCTTCGGTTTTAAACCGCGTGTTCGCCAGCGATGCGCATCGAATACCTGATGAACCGTCCGAAGCAACAAATGCCCGAATCCGCACCACACCTCCCAGTAGAGAAGAGATAATTGCCGCAATTAAAACACTGAAGAACAACAAGGCGGTAGGACTTGATTGTATTCCTGCAGAGCTCTTACAAGCAGCACCAACGACATCGAGCGAGCTACTGCATCCACTCATAACGAGAGCCTGGAACTCTGAGTGCTTCCCGGAGGAGTGGAAAAGGGGAATGAGCGTCAAGCTCCCGAAGAAAGGAGATTTGATGCAGTGTGAAAACTGGAGAGGGATTTGCATTTTGCCTGCGGTTGCCAAGATAGCAGCAAAAATTATATTAGAGCGAATTAAAGAACATCTAGAAGACACACTCGACGCCGAACAAGCAAGTTTCCGCACTGGTTCATCCTGTGTTGACCACATTAACACCTTGCGGATCATTATTGAACAGTGCGTCGAATATTGATCACCACTTCACCTGCTGTTCATTGATTTTGAAAAAGCGTTTGATAGTGTTAACAGAGAATTTATTTGGATTGCCTTACGCAGGAGAGGCATTCCAGATAAGTTAATCGCTATTATTAAAGCAACCTACGATGGATGCAAATGTCATGTTTTACATAGAGGAAGGTTGTCGGATGAATTCGAAGTCCATTGTGGAATCAGACAGGGTTGCATACTGTCGCCAATACCTTTCCTGTTAGTGATAAGTGATGTGCTGCGTGCAGCCCTGTTAAACGGAAATAGTGGAATTCAATGGAGCCTGACATCCCAACTCAAACATCTGGACTACGCGGACGACGTATGCTTACTCTCTCATAGGATCATGGATCTCCATCAAATGACAACAAGGGTGGAGGGAGAAGCAGAAATCTTGGGGTTAAAAATTAACACGGCAAAAACAAAAACGATAAGCCTCGGAAGTAACTCATCCGTTCAAGTCAATATTTCTGGACAACCGGTAGAGAAAGTAGAAGACTTTCAATATCTTGGGAGTTTTGTCTTTACCAAAGGCGGAACCGAACAAGATGTCGACAGCCGTATCAAAAAAGCAAAGGCTGCTTTCGGAATGCTGTCCAAAATATGGAGAAACAACGCTTTAAAGACCAAGCTGAGACTGTTCCGCTCCAATGTTGAATCCGTGCTTCTGTATGGGTGCAGCACTTGGAAAATCTTAACAACTGTCACAAGCAAGCTGCAATCGTTCGTGAATAGGTGTCTACGAAACATCTTAAGGACCGTATTCCCAATGAAGAACTTTATAGACGAACGGGTCAAGAATCCATTGACAGTACTATTCGCAGACGTAAGTGGCAGTGGATTGGTCATACGCTTCGAAAAGGCAACGATTGCATTGCTGGCCAAGCGATGCAATGGAACCCACTCACACAGAACAATTATGTTAAAAACAATGAAAATAATTGAAATAAACTTACTAAAAATGATAAATAAAATGAATTAGATAAATCTTCTTCTTATGAAAATCAGTCTTGAAATGAAGTTTAATTTGTAGTTTGAGGTGAAATTTATTTTATTTTTGTGGGTGGTGAATATTTAAACTAACGTGCAGAAACCAGAGAGCAATACACTGCAGAGATGTTTTGTGTGTCTTGCTTCCTGTTCATGTTGTTGTTATTTTTTAGAATGTGGAGCGTTTCGAGCGTGTACCTTTCGGCGAAGTGTCTCTCAGTTTGCAGGATTTCAACCCCATCAAAATCTGGCTGATGGTGCGTTTGAACACAATGGTTGGCTAGTGCTGTTTTTGCGGAGCTTTTGCTGTTGATGTCCGATTTATGGCCAGCCATTCTCTGCCGCACGAACTGCTTTGTGGTACCCACATAACAAAGGTTACAGGTTTCATCATCTTTACCCTTACAATTGATTTTATAAACAACGTCAGTTTTATTTTCCTTGTCTGTTTTCGGTTTGAGTCGTGTAAATAAAGAGGCAAGTGTACAATTTGACTTGAATGCTAATTTCAAGTTGCTGCAACGGTCGGTGACAACTTTGTTAAAATTAGTAGCCAGTGTCGGAACATAGACGATGCTTTTATAGATGGAGTTTGGTTCGGTGTTTGTTGTTGTTACGGAATGAACTTTGTTTTTGTAGCGATATATTAAGCTCCTTATAAATTCATAAGGATAGCCATTATTCGCTAAGATTTGAGTTACCATGATCTCATTTTTGGAGTGAAACTTAACGTCACTGAGCATAAATACTTTTTTTACCAAATTAGAAGCGGTGTTAATGACGATGTGCTTGGCCTGATTTGATTGAAAATTGACTAATCTTCCTGTTTTCGATTGGTATCAAAAGTGGTACTTACCCCACCAGTTAAAAAAGTTAAAATACCTTCTATCTGTGTATTACAACAAACATGTGAAAAAGTTCACTCAATGCTTAGTGGAATAACAATTGTTAATTACTGCATTAAAAAAATGTCTATAGGCATTAAAATCATTTGTGAATCCAGTGATGATCATACAAAAATTTGTGCTCATTTAAAATCAATAAAATGGCAATTTTTCACCCATGATCTACCATCCATGAGATCTTTTAAAGTAGTGCTCTTTGGACTTGATGAAGTTCCAATTGATACATTAAAAAATCAATTAAAAGTTCTTGGTCTAAGATGCAAAAATATAAAAGTGGTTAAAAAACAATACACGCAATTTACTGAAATTTTTTATATAGTCTTTCTTGAAAGTGGTACAATTAAACTCGCTGATCTTAAAAAAAACATTAGATCCATATTTAAAACACAAATAAAGTGGGAAAACCACCAAACCTTATCAGTCGTTTGTACCTGCTATCGCCGATTTCCCTCCTCTTCCACCTCGCCGAAGGGACCATACACAAATTTTGTTGGAGCCAACTCAAGTGAGCGCAAATGTAAATCAAAGCAATATGTGGACAAATAACAACAACAACAACATCAACAGCAGCCCTGGACAAGACAACGAGCTCTTTTCAATGGAAGAGATCAACTCACTCACAGCCGAGATGGTAACACTTCTGAGTAAATGTAAAACCAAATCAGATCAATTTAACACTATTGCACAATTAGCTATTAAGTATTTGTATAAGTCAACATGAATAATACATCAATGAAAATAATTTGTTGGAATGCTAAAAGCATAGAAAAAAACATGGAATTTTTTGCTTTTTTAAGCAAACACAAAGTTGATATTGCATTAGTGTCTGAAACATGGCTTAGCTCTGTTGATAGACTATCTAATATAGATTTTGTTTGTTATCGTGTAGATAGAGATGAGAGAAGGGGTGGTGGTGTTGCTGTGGTAGTAAGAAAAACTATCTAACATAAAATAATACCTGTAGTGGACACCAAAGTAATAGAAAATATAGGCATTGAAATTGCGTTTACTAATGGTTCTTTTTTGAAAATTTTTGCTGCATACTTTCCGGGTGGCTCTACTTCACCCCAAAAAAGGTTTGATTTGAATAACGATTTACGTAAGTTAGTTAGTCTTCAAGACAATTATTTAATAGGGGGTGACTTTAACTGCAAACATCGGAATTGGGGATGTTTGAGTGCCAATGCTTTGGGAAATATTCTTGCGAACTTGAATGCCCGACACTCATTTGATATTCTGTATCCTCCTGAACCAACATACTATCCTGCAAATAATAGGACAAATCCGTCAACAATAGATTTATTTCTTACTAACATCCCAGGTCTTTTTAGCGAACCTATAGTGATAAACGAAATAAGCTCCGACCACTTACCTGTGGTGACTAATACTTTGATATCTCCCTTCAATAGAAGAAAAGAAGTTTTTGATTTTAAAAATGCTAAATGGCCTAGGTTTAAAAGAGTTTTAAAGACAAAATTAGGAAATTTTTCTGAAAATTTATCTTTTAATGTAGACCAACTTACGATCGACCAAACTATATCGTCATTTACATCAGCCATTATTGAAACTGTAGATCAGACAGTAACAAAAAGAACAATCAATCTGAACAACACAAATGTCTTACCACCAAACCTAGTGCAACTTATAAAAGTGAGAAACAGTTACAGAACTAGGTGGATAAGATCAAGAAACATTTTCTATCTAAATGAAATGAATATTCTTAATGCTTTAATAAAAGAAGGAATAGCTAATTTCAGAAATAAGACTTGGAATCAAAAATTGCAAGGGATGAATAAAGCGAGCAAACCATTCTGGAATATAGTCAAAGTTATAAAAAAACCTTACTCCCATATTCCTGCCTTGAAGGTAGGAGATCGTTTAATGATGTCCCGACATGAAAAGGCTGATGCATTAGCAACATCTTTCAATGAAACCCAATTATTAGCCAGTAATTCGTTTACTAATAACAATATAGAATCAGTAGTTTTTCATTCCATTAACATAATTAACTCCAGTGTTATAAATGCTGAACAATCGTATATCACTATTGAAGACGTGAGTGAAGTTCTTAATTCTTTAAATCCTAGAAAGTCGGTGGGATTTGACAGTATAAAGAATTTATATCTAAAACATCTACCAAAACTGGGTGTTAAATTTCTTCAATCACTTTTTAATTCTTGCCTCAATTTGGGATATTTCCCAGATGAATGGAAAATAGCCAAGGTTATTCCGATTTTAAAACCTGGTAAGGGCGCTAACTTACCTTCTAACTATAGACCTATAAGTTTACTTAGTTCGCTTAGCAAATGCTTTGAAAAAGTGATTAAAAAAAAACTTATTGAACACATTGAAACTAATAACATTTTGCCAGCAGAGCAGTTTGGTTTCCGTGCATTTCACAGCACTGCCAATCAAGTACACCGTATAACAAAACATATAAAAAACAATTTTAACGAAGGGAAGAGTACCGGTATGGTATTATTAGACGTCGAAAAGGCTTTTGACTCTGTTTGGCACGAAGGACTTCTTCATAAGTTACTTATTCTAAGTTTTCCAATGTTTCTTGTTAAAATTATAAAATCGTTTCTGTCTTCACGAAAATGTTCTGTGTCTGTTAACAATTGTCTTTCTGAAATGTTTGTTTGTGTAGCGGGAGTTCCTCAGGGCTCAGTTCTTGGTCCAACTCTCTACAATGTATTTACATCTGATTTTCCAAGACTACAAAACGTTGAAACAGCCATTTTTTATGATGATACTTGTTTATATTCTACGGATTCAATTGGTTCTACTATTGAAACTAACTTGCAATCTGCTATTAATATAACTCAAGACTATTTTATTGACTGGAAGATTAAGATAAATGCTTCTAAGACTCAGGCTGTCTTTTTCACGAGAAAAAGACAACTCTGTTTTTTACCAAGCAATATACTCTCGGTCAATGGTATTCGAACTGATTGGAAATCAGGAGCTAAGTATCTTGGGGTCCACCTGGATAAAAGATTGAGGTTTGGCACTCACGTACAAGAAGTGATAAATAAAATTAGCTTGACTATCAAAATCCTTTACCCTTTCACAAACAGGAAGTCCAAATTAAGTAATGATAACAAACTACTGATCTATAAAGCGATTTTTCAGGCAATTATGTTTTATGGGTCGCCTGCCTGGGGCAATTGTGCAAACAGTCACATTCGTAGATTGCAAACTTCTCAAAATAAACTTCTGAAAATGATGTTAAATCTTCAATGGCACTTTTCAACAAGCGATTTGCACGGATTAACAAATATTGAAATGGTTTCGAACAGAATTTCTAAATTAAATGATCGATATAACTCTTCCTGTTCATCATCGAATAATTCTCTTATTTCAAATCTAGCTTGTTAGTTTCAATATATTTTAGTTGTATTACGTGTAAAAAAAAATAAAAAAAAAAAAATAATAATAAAAAAAAAAATAAATAAAAAAAAAGACTGATTTCATGTTAAATTATCCACATCTGTTATTTATTTATTTATTTATTCATTATTATTTATTAATTTATCTATTTATGTATTTATTTATTTAGTTATTTATTTATTTATTTATTTATTTATTTATTTATTTATTTATTTATTTATTTATTTATTTATTTATTTATTTATTTATTTATTTATTTATTT